>JAJHSJ010000002.1:110047382-110622066 GCA_021015155.1 Magnolia officinalis
TTATTTTTTATAAAAAAGTACAATATATATATATATATATGGGAAAAGGTTCTACTAGGTTGAGCTCATGGGAACTTCCCATGAGGTTGAGCTGTGTGGGCCCCACCGTTATGCGTGTCGAACATCAACACCATGCATTTGATGTGTCCCCTTTAAATGATAGGATATCTCAAAAATCAGCCGTATAAGGAAGTCAAGTGGACCATACCATCTAAAATAATGTAAATACATGCCTAAAACATATAAAAGCACTTGGTGGGGCCCACCTAAACTTTGGATGCGTTTGAAACTTAGTCTGACCCCTCGTACAAGTGGAACACATAATGAATGGTCTGGATTTGTTAACCACACCTCGGTGGGCCCAACAAATGATTATTAATGTTTTAATGGGAGGATAACCCCTTTCAACTTTTGTATGTGGTGTGGCCCACAAAAGTCATGGATTGACTTGATTTGTAAGCACAAGGCCCACCATGGAATGTTGTATCTGACTGATGGGGTAGATGTTCGGCACCCATAACGATGGGGCCCACACAGCTCGACCGTATAGAACCTTTTCCCTATATATATATTAATATATAATATATATATATATATAGATATATATATATATATATATATATATATATATATATATATATGAATATTCATTTTGGAATAGTCTAACAGATGTAGCATGATTAGGTCTACAACACCATGCCTTAGATTAAAATTGGTATGATCATTTTGTATTTTAAAAAAAATCTTTTAAATTTCTCTGATTTTCAGATGAACGAAAAAAAAAAAAAAAAAAAAAAAAAAAAAAAAAAAAGCCCTTTTTTTAATGTTCAAAACCTAGTGTTGATGCTTTGGAAAATATGTAGCATGATTAGGTGTACAAAACCATTACTTAAATTAGGAGTGATATGCTAATTTAGTTTTATTATTATTATTTTCTGGCTATTTTCACATGAACAGTAACTAGGAGCAAAAACCTCCAATTTTTTTTATTTTTTTATTTTTTTATTTTTTAATTTTTTTTATTTCAAATTCATTTAGGAATACTCTAACATGTGTACCAAACCATGCCTTAGACTAGGGTGATATGGTAATTTGTTTCTTTAAATATATTATATATATATATTATATATGTTTTGTCTATTTTCACATGAACAGTAACTATGAATAAAAAACCCCACAAATTTTTTATTTTTATTTTTTTGTCCAATATTCATTTTGGAATACTCTATCATATATAGGATGATTAGGTGTGCAAAACCATGCTTTAAATTATTCTTGATATGCTAATTTACTATTTTTTAATTTTTTATTTTCTGCCTATTTTTGTGTTTGCCAAGAAGCTTACTGCAACCACAAGCAGGGTTTTCCTAAATCAAGCATGTCTTAAGGATGTAGAAGGTGCTTCTCAAATGAGTAAAAGAGACTGGTAGGCTTTCATGACAAACTTACAAATAACAATAAAGGTGGATCATATAGAGCAAGTGATCTACATAGCTGAGTTAGCTAAGCCCACGCAACCTCACGGCTACATTTGCCAACCTGGCACTTAGGTAAGACACCCAATCTGTTGATCAGGTGGACACAACTCATACATGTGTGTGTTTTGGGCCCACTTGATGCTGGACCAACCAGATCTTTCGGACCAAGTCATTTCCAAGACAGAGCCCACCTAATGCACAGCTTAAAATTCTCATAAACATGTCTGGTTGGAACATGTGGCCTAAGCAAAGCTCCCACACAGGTAGTCTTGTTTATACTCATCTTCTGTTTCAAAAACTACTGTTAAGAGACAGATAACTAAGATTAGACTTGGCAGGGAAGTCAAAATCTTGAAGAGAGTAATCGAAGACTGAATCAAGATTGATGCATGATATGACTATCCAAAACCAAAAGGAGCGAAGGTTGTTGAAGAATAGACATGGTTTGTTGAACGAAATTGGTTTGGTATGTCTCAATCACATAGGAATGTGAACACAGCAAAAAATGGGCTCATGACAAAAGCTGAAAACCCCTTGCATGCGAAGCATGTGAACGGTTCCCAAAAACCAAACAGAAGAAATATACCTGTGAATCCAAGGGATCAGCCTCACGTGAAACAAGATGTTGCAAGCTAACAACTATGTTGGATGCCGCTAAAATCGGATCAATTGCGCGGTGAGGGATTGCCGCGTGACCTCCCTTCCCACTTATTACCGCCTCGAATAAGCCACACCCGGCCATAATTGCACCGGACCTGGAGGAGACTACACCGATGGGTGATTGCACGTAGACATGAAGCCCAAAAATGGCTTCAATATTCTCTAATACTCCAGCTTCTATCATTCTCTGTGCTCCCCCACATCCTTCCTCACCTGGTTGAAAGAGAAGGACGACAGTTCCCTATTGCAATCACAATCACAACAACAACAGAGTAATTTTTTCCCTCATAGCATTGCCTAAGATTCAAGTTGAAGAATTATGCAAGGTATTATTGGGTCGTGAGTTCCCAAAAGTCAGGCCCGGGGTTTGTTGATCCATACCATTGTTCTAATGGGACCAACCACATGTGGACTATTCCCAATAACATTCCTGATAGCGCAATCCCAACCATTTGATATGTAGCCTGTAAATAGATGTTTAAGAAAAACAAGACAGAAACAGTCCATATTTTGGTGGAATGGCCAAAAGATTGAATGGGCAGAATATTCCATGTTGGGAAATTTTGGGGCATGGTCTGTCAACAACAGAGCACATCAGAACAATGGTCCGGATCACCAAACCATGGGACCCACTTGTTGGAACTCAGAGCTACACAGATCATTCATCAGAATCATACAATTCCTTCTATCAAATATTTGAAGTTGTAAGAAATCATAAACAGAAATGGTTTCCCACATCATAAGAAATGAACCAAGAACCTTAAAACTGGCTTAAAGCCTTGCATCAGAAGCTGGAAATTAGCACATGTTGTTTTCTGTAAACAAAGAACTGAAGGAATCCTTGACAGTCAACAGAAAATGTGATACATGCACCATTTGATGCATCCATCCATGATACCTGCATCCATTTGAAATACAAATATAACAACTACCATGTAGGATCTTGATTGCAGCAACCTCAATGTGCAATTATGCGTATATTCAGGTTGAATAATTGTTATAATATAAAGTTGTTTGCCTACATAAAGCTGAAAGTCAAGCTAGAACTGAATACCTCAAAGATCCTGAACTTGAAATCATCAAGAGGTAATGTAGTAATTGCACCCAAATTCCCATGGGGCATCATGGTCTGAACCAATCATCCGGCCAACTCCACCATATATTGGCCATGGTCAAATCAGGCTTCTTGGATGGTCTAACTGCTTTGTCAGAAATGGACCTGAATATAGGTAGTGGACTTCTTTTTTTTACTTGAACACCTACGATCATCCAATGAGCTCGATGACCACGTGCCATAGATGCTGGAAACCGCCACATCCGCATCTCATAAACATTATCATCACAGGAACTCTAAGTGCAATTTTCTTTAGTCAATTATGAAAATCATGCGTGGAGATAGAAGTACCCAGTAATTCATTGATTGTAATCAACTTGTTGATTATAATCAAAGCATGTAACAGACTATTAGACAGTGCTTCATTTAATCAACCTATGTGATAGTCTATTACATTGTGCTCTCACTGCCAGTCCCGAGCCCGGATAAAGGAAGAGGGTTGCATCTGGTTGGCAGCCAGCATCAGACTTATGCCAAAACTTCCAACATGAATCCGAACACTGTGACATTTCAATGGCCCTTGATAGAGTAGAATGTCAGTAAAGGATTCATGCAGTCGACCCCAATTAGTTGGGACAAGGCTTAGATGATGATGATATAGAAGTACCAAGTAATCACCTACAATGCAATCATATTGAAGACATCATGACATCATATGATGTATCACTAAGAACTCTTTATGTATATTCTATGTAACAAGGATCCTCCATTTTCCATAAAACTCAGCATGCCAACATGCCACAATGGGTATTAGGAAAAAACTTTTTAAAATGTATATTCTTTTGGTAATGTATAACTACCTGCAATATTGTCCTGTTTATCCACATATCCATTCACATATGATATAGTTTATTCTTATTATGTAGTTTTAGTGTTCAAAAATCTTATGGGGTAGATGAGGCATATGAAAGACTAATGAAACCACCATTATGTCACTTTGATACGTTTTTAGTCCTGTCATGAAATACAGGACCAGAAGCAATCCAGATGGCCTTATGGTAAAGTTTGATTTTTCATGTCAACTGCAAATACATTGTAAATAGGTAATTATTACTTTTTTAGACTGTTTGATAATCTGGGTGTATTTGCTTTGAAATCTGGTCCAAAAAGATTGACTTAAACTTGTGGACCGCACCGTGATGTATGTGACATATCCGTGCCATCCATCCATTTTACTGGAACATTTTTGGGCATGAGCTGAAAAAAGAGACAGATCCAACGCTGAAGTGGCCCACACCAAAGGAAATGGTGTTCTTAAAACGCCCACCATTGAAGGTTGTTTGCTTCACTGGGCCCACATTGATGTTTATTTGTCATCTAACCTATTCATAAGGTCACACTGACATGGATAAGGGGAAAACACAAATATCAGCTTGATCCAAATCCTCTGGGGGCCCCAAGAAGTATTTAACAGTAGGTGTTCGATTCATCACAGTTTCCTATGGTGTGGTCCACTTGAGCTTTGGATCAGCCTCATTTTTGGGCTCATACCCTAAATTCAGCTGGCATAATGGATGAACAGTGTAGATAAGCCCCATACATCACAGTGGGCCCCATATTCATTTCGCAGCCGTCCTCAATTTTAATGTTCAAAATGTAGGCTGTCAATGTTTGCATTGGGAACGATGCAGAAATTACTTAGGTAAATAATTATTACCTATTTACAAGGTATTTACATGTGACATGAAAAATCAAACAGGCCCTGAGGTAAATCAAGAGCCTGATGACTAGGCTAACCATGTTAAGAAAGGCAGCCTGTTGAGGTAAAGAACAAGGTCTAAGATCCTCCACCCAAGGTCATGCACAATATCCTTGGGTTCCCAGTTGGTGCCAGAAGGGTCCATGCTTCAACAATCCAGCCATTTGAGGTTATGGGACCCACGGTGGATGGACCGTTTCCCAGAATGGGAGATCCATGGCATCCAATATTTTGTTGATTTTCTCAACCGACTATTTACGGATTACACTGGAAGGGTTAGTATTCCATTGAGGAGGTTCTTCCTAATGGTCCATACACTGGCGGGCACATCAGATCAAAGGTCTGGATCACTAGCATGGACCCAAATTGTAGCCTCATACAAACCAACGACTCAAGGATACTATTACATATCCTTGGTCCAGGATTAAAAAATTAAATAATAATAATAATTAATAAAAATAAAAACCCATATGGATACTAAAATCCCTCCAGTCAGTGGCTAGAATCACCTGATTGATGTGATTTTGGGGGTATTCCTCATTCACTGTGGGAGCCAATAGACAAGGGTCTAGATCTCATACACGTACATTGCATGTGTGGATATTGAATGATTGATAACTAACTTTATATACCAATAGCATTGGATCCTCTCCCAACAACTTCTGCATCTCAGTGACACAATGAAGAAGAACATAAGTTCCAACCTCTACGCACCAATATGAAACTCATATAAACCAATGAAATTATTCAATATAACAAAACAGACATCAGTGAATTGCTGAAGAGTCAAGAAATGCATCACAAACACGTACAATGGACAAAAACAAGTTAAAATGACAAAAGAAATTAAGTAAAGGCAGATAAACAAACGTGGAAACAAGTTAGAGAAATCAGAACCTGCAAATTCTCAGAATGCTCTTGAAGGATCTTTGCAGCACCAAGCAGCATCGTGACGTGGGCATCGTGTCCGCAAGCATGCATCTTGCCCTCCACTTTACTCTTATGCTCCCACTCCACACTCTCCTACACCAAAATCTACCCAATTCACAAACAAGTATGATATGCATGGCGAAGTGAAATGTAAATCTTTTTTCTCATCCCCAATGGTTTTTGCTTTTCAATGGCCCAAACTGTTCAACTTGCAGGATCCTGTGGATGGGACCATTGCGCAAAATCTCTCCATACCGCGATCTAAACCGTTCAAAAAGTGGCCCATTAAAGAACACCAACAGCCAACAATTAACAGGAAAAGAATCCCATTGATTCCATGGCTAGGATTTTTTGTTTAGGGGACCGGCCAGATGATTATTTGAAAAATAGAAAAAGGTATTGTTCATCCATACACTAGCTGGCTGAACTAGCACCACTGTTTTGCTTCACCCATAGTTTCAGAACATACAAGTGGTGTACATGACTCAGTGATCTATAGCATTGATATGATGGCCCCACATCCTTCAATGATATCTTCTTGATGAGGCAATCCCAACCCTTCGACTGGTGGCGCCCAAATACACTGCCAAGAAAAGAAATGCGGCAATGGTCCACATTGAACTGAAAGCGATGATGAACGATCAAAGGCCTAAGATCTTCAAATTTGGGAGACTTCGGAGCATCGTTTCTCACTGGGACCCATCACATCAACGGTCTAGATCACTCAACATTGCGTCCCACTTGTAGACACTGAAAACCCATGAAGATAATCTGTTCTATGCATATCCTCGTATAATTCCTCAATTTCCCCATACACAACAAAACACCAATCCCTCCAGAATTCCAAAAACAACCAAAAACCATTTAAAACAAAAACAAAAGAATCCACCATATACCTGCATTGGAAGAGCATCCATGTCGGCTCTTATCGCAACGAAAGGCGGCCCGCCGGTCCCAATAAAACCGACAATCCCTGTAATGGCTACAGGGTACTTATACCGAACACCCATCTCATCAAGCTCTCTCCTGATGAGCTTACTAGTCTCAAATTCCTCAAAACAGAGTTCTGGGTTCTCATGTATTCTCCTCCTGATATTCACCATCCAATCCACCAGCTCTGGTTTTTTTGCATGGCTGAGATAGTCTGATGAGATTTTCGAGAACCCATTTGGATGGGATAGAGAAAACGAGAAGATGGGTACGAGAATGAAGAGAATTAGAGACACCCATCTGTAGAAATCCATATTTTTTATCTGCAACTGAGGTCTTTGGGAATCGGAAAGATGAGATGAGACTGTCAGTAAGTGATATGAACGAGCCAGAGGCGGGTTAAGGGGCGTTATTTGATACTCTGCCGGCGTGTGATGCTTGATACGCAGGCACTCAGAAATTATATACGTGGCATATTTTAACTCAAAATAAACCGACTAAATTGTATAAACTGCTATTTCTAAATTATAGTTACGAAATAAGATTGGTCGAAAGATCCTAACCTCTGATTCGTAGAAAGTTGTTTAATGAAATTGGACCGTTGGGTATTTTTCATTCTGAACCGTCCAATAAATATCCATCAATCTGATATTAAGAATATTAAATAACGTTAATTTCTAGTTCATTACGCATATAAAAATGGAAACCATACTTTGGAGAGTTCAACTTAATTTATTTTTATGCTGACTAAGCAATTTTTAAGTGCCTGCGTATCATCTATCATAATCTACCAGAGTATCAAAAAAAAATTCTCAAAAACAGAACGTGGCAGTGGATATGACACTAGTACGAAGAAGAGGATGAATTACATGATGAGAAATTTAGGACTGTGGACCCCACCTTTTGTCCAGCTGTTTTTTGTGGAAGAAGACAAAACCTTGCAAATTTAGACCTGCACGTACGGACAGTAAATTTGAGGACGAAAATACCCCTCCCTTCCGAAGACGAGCGCTGACGCTCCTCCAGCCAAGAGTTGTACGAACGGCTCAAAAAAGATCAAAGTTACGTGGCCCCACAACTATGTATTTATTATATCCACAACGTTCATCCATATTAGAGATCATTTCCGAGTATTATCCAAAAAAAAAAAATCATATCCAGATAAAATGGACCACACCACAAAGAGTAGTGGAAAAATTGATTTTCACTGTTAGAAATTTTGTAGGGCCCACCACTTGATAGTTAATCTGTTTTATTTTACATCTCAAGCTTAATATGAGCTCGCCAAATTGATGGACGGTTTGGATATAACACAGACCTTATGATGGGACCCATGAAAGGCGGTGGGATTACAACAGCAAAAAAAGATAAAAATAAAAATAAAAATAAAGAATTTATAGCTACGGAGTATAACCATAGCCATATCCGTAGCCTAGAAATTGGCGAGGTAAATTAGAAAACGGCGGGGCAAACTAGAAAACGGCGGGATAAACTAGAAAAACGGGGGACAAACTAGAAAATCGGCGGGGTAAGCATGAAAAACGGCGAGGCAAACTAGAAAATCGGCGGGGCAAGCATGAAAAATGGCAGGGCAAACTAGAAAAACGGCGGGGGCAAGCATGAAAAACGGCGGGGCAAACTAAAAATCGGCGGAGGCAAGCATGAAAAATGGCAGGGCAAATTAGAAAATCGACGGAGAAGCAAGAAATGAAAAACGGGGGGCAAACTAGAAAATCGGCGGGGGGCAAGCATGAAAATCGGCGCGGGGGAAAAAAAATTCATGTAACGTCGATATATCGACAATATATCGATATATCGATACTTGATTTTGTCGATATATCGACATATTGTCGATAATATCGAATTAAGTCCTCATTTGTCCAACAACTTAATCAAAAAATTTCATGTAACGTCGATATATCGATGCTTGATTTTGTCGATATATCGACATATGGTCGATAATATTGAATTAAGTCCTCATTTGTCCACCGACTTAACCAAAAAAATTTCATATAAGTCGATATATCGACAATATGTCGATATATCGATGCTTATTTTATCGATATATCTACATATGTTGATATATCAATGCAGTCTGTGTTGTTTTATATATATATATATATATATATATATATATATATATATATATATATATATATATATATATGTTGTGTTGCTTTTGTGAGTCCCATCATGATATCTGTGTTATATCCAAATCGTCCATCTATTTGGCGAGCTCATATTAAGGCTTGAGACGAAAAATAAGATAGATCTAACTATCAAGTGGACCACACTGTAAAATACAATAGGGAATTGAACGTCTACCATTGAAACCCTTTTAGGGGTTACAAAATTTTTGGATCATTATGAAATTTGTTTTTCCTCTTCATTCAGGTTTTTGTGACCCTATGAATGAACTTATACGGGGAGGACTTCTCACGAACATCACAATGAACCCCCAAAAAGTTTTTAATGGTCGATGCTCATTCAACATTGTTTCCTATAATGTGGTACACTTGAGATTTGCATATACCTCATCTTTTGTCTCATACCATAAAATGATGCGTAAAAATATATGAACGGTATGGATGAAAAGCATACATTATGGTGGGGCTCACAAACCACCGAACATCCACCATTGCATGGTGGTAGGAGAGTACCCAATCTGTTTCGGTGAAAGAGGGGTATTTTCGTCTAGAAATTGGGACTCCACACGTGGAGGTCTAATTTGCAAAAGAAGGTTTGTCTTCTTTCATAAAACCAGCTGGATAAAAGGTGGGGTCTACGGTCCTAAATTTCTCTTATATGATAATAAGCGTCCCACGAATTTGCGTTGTATACACGATTTTTTAGTTTTAATAACAGAAGCAGATGAACGGTCAATCCAGACCATTGGTTACTTTCCTATTACTTTAGATGGATTATAACTCATGAAAATTCTTGATGAAAAAATACTTTCTTTTCATTTTATTTCCTAAGTATAGACGGGTAGATAGACAAATGCAAAAACGGTCCAAACTAAACTAAAAATGGATCTTGCGTTGGTCAGTTCCATCTTAATTAAAATTTAGGAAATCATCCATCTTCGATGGTAAATAAACATATCAATGGTTCAGATTTCATAAGTACTGGTCCCACTTATCACAAACAGAAACAGTTGTATATTTTTTAAAGTTGCAGGATACGGTTTCATACATTTTCTCCAACGAACTGAACGCATGATGCGATATGCTGACGAGGCGAGCGTTAACCAATGTAACAGAGCCGCTCCGTTACAGTGGCATGCTTGATACGCAGGTACTTATAAATTGCATACTGAAACTTACATTAAATCGATTTAAACCGTCTAACTTGTGGAACTCATGTGGACAAGTCGATATCCGAAAATCAGATTGGTTGAAAAACATTAACCTCTGATTCGTGGACACATGTTTATTTAAATAGGATCATTGAAAATTTTCATTTTTAGCCGTCCAATAAATGTCCGACAATCAGATAATCAAATAATCGACAAACCATATTTTCTTACTTTGCAAACATTAAAACTGGGACAGACAATTTGGACGGTTTCATTTCAATTACCTGTATTCAATGTATGCAATTTCTGCGAAATTTATAAGTGCTCGCGCATCATCTATCACACTCTCCAGAGTAACAAAGCATTTATTGTTACAGCAGTGTCCGTCGCGTGCTCTGGTCCCTATTCCGGCAGCCATTTAAGCCTCTTTCGATTGCCTTTTTTTCAGGTATTTGCAGCACCCGTTTTAATCAGCGCATAAAACATCCAGGCCTGTGGGGCCACTGTGCCTTATATGTAAGATCCACTCTGTCCACCAGATTCATATTAGATTCTTAGGTATTGATATTGAAAATCAATAAGATCCACTAATCAGGTAAGCCACACCAAAGGGAACAATGTGGATGGGATGCCAACCATACGTTTGTGTGTGGGGCCATTATGATGTGTATCTTTCATCAAACCCGTTAATCAGGTGTATCTCATTGGATGAAGTGAAAATATAAAAAATATATACTGATCCAGATGTCATCCTGGACACACGGTATGAACTCAGCAGCTTTAGGAGCAGTTTTATATTGCTCCAACTGTTGTGGCCCATCAGAAAATCTGTCGAGCTGATATTCTGTACGTACGGTTAAAATGATGGTTCTAACCTGATGGGCTGAGTGGATTTACATATAAAATATGGTGTGGGCCCAAGATCTAAGGCTGTTTTGCGCAACTGCCAAAACAGTGCTGTAGACGACTCCGGTCGAAGAAAACACATAATATCTTCTTTCGGCCCGAGAAAACCCATAATATCTCTTCTATTTTTTTGTTTTTTTTTTTTTTTTTTTTTTCATTTTAGAATATCATTTGTGTCTGGCACTTGAACCATGATGTGTTACTGAGCCCACGGTGGTGCCGGGATTCGGTAGTGTGCTGTATGCCCCTTGATACGTGTTTTATCCACGCCGTCCGTCTATTTATTTTTCCAGCTTATTTGATAGTATGAAACTAATTATGAGACATCCAAATCTTAGGGGATCAAAGAAATAGTAGCGAACATCTATCATTAAAAACTTATCGGAGCACAAAAGTTTTGGATCAAGCTCATATTTGTTTTTCTTTTTCTCCTTTGTTTAGGTCCTGTGACCTAATGAGCATGTTAGATAGCAATGAAATGTTACAACGGGACTTATGAGGTTTTCAATGGTTAACCTTCACAAACCACTATTTCTTATAGTATGATACACCTGAGATTTGGAGCTGCATCAGCTCATGCTCTAACATAAGGTAGGAAATGGATGGATGAGGTGGATAAAACACATGCATCATGGTGAGCCACAAAGCACCGAACAGCACCGACACTTGAGGGGTGACTACCGAATACGAGTCCCCCACTACGGGGTCCATCCACGTGCCTAATGAAAGAGTGTGGTTCGGATAGAGAAGGCTCTCTCCGTCCTTATCATTTCACTGTCGGGGACCGCTGACTGCATTCGGATCCGTAATATGGGCCGGGTCCATCCCATGAGACACAGTCGGTCCTTACTCATGCCTTAATAGTAGTAGACTCATAGGAGTTTCAAGAGGAGGACATGTGTCCAAGTAACTATTGTAGTGAAAAACGACTCTGCTGTAAGTGCATGTGTAAAAAAAAATTGAAAAATTAAAAAATTAAAAATAAATAAAAAAAAAAATAAATGAAAAACAACCAATGGTCCTCTTTCACCAAACAAAATGTCCAACAATCAGTGTTAGACTTCTAGGTGCCAGTGAACCAAGCATCACGCTCTGCCAGAGTATAAAATAACTCCCCAACTGATTAGATTTTGGTTAACCCATTCTTTCAATTTGACTCCGACTCAGGTTCGTCGACAAGCATGGAATCCACGGTATGGACCGTTATATGAATGGCCTGGATCAAGTTTCATTACCCCATTTTAGAAATTCAGGTGAGGTCTATATATTGACCAACAAGAAAGGAGAGATGATCTTAGGTTTGCAAAGCGCATACACGTGTGCAATAAGGCTTACTTACATGCCACAATAGGTCCAATACCACTATATTAATTCCCTGGCCAAGATCAGCTTAGCCACAGTTTTAAAAAATATTGGACGGCTCTGACAAAACTGGGCTGAAGTTTTCTCACTCATTCACCTGTTTCCAATATTGGGCCCACATGCTGATTGGACCACATTTTATTTCTGGGAAAACATGTGCAAGGTCAGACCAACCTTACAGATGTATTAATATTGCAAGTATATGCACGTGTGTTGTGCACACGAGCTTTACTGCAGACGTGTGTGCGCTTAGAAAAGCTCCATTTAGTGGGCTGTGTGGCGACCTTGCCATGGACGCAGATGTATATGGACTCGTCAGCATCCATGTCACCTGTTAGGTCTAGTACAATCTTCACATGCTTCCTTTAAAAAATCATACCAATAGGACGATCAAAACTGTCCAATCAATGGATTGAAGAATGGATGGATAAGATTGTTTGTAGAAGATGGGTCCAGTTAAGTATGTTTAGGACCATCTGATCACTGAATTTTCAATTAGCCGAAGAAGACTGGAGTCACTGGATTTGAACTAATGGATCATCGACATGTGGATGCCACATCAACAACTCCACATGCAACGAGATGCATGGGAATTTCCATACACTTCCACTGGATCTCAAATATCAGATCGGCTTGATATTTGAGATAGTGAAATTACATATATGGATCCACCCTACGGGTGGCTCTGATCTCAAACACGTGTGCTAAGTTGTCAAAACTAGGAGACCATGCCAGAGAAGTTGAAGTTAACATTCGTGAAGTGAAAAATAATAAAGGTGAGATGGACGAACATGTGGGTCATTTCTGTGTGAGATCCAGATCATTCATCAGGTCTGACGCATGTGGCCCGCCATTTGTAGCCCTACATCTATATCACATGAGCAGACCGACCATTTATCATGTTTTTCACACTTTTGAGGCATGATTTTAGTGGGGATTCATGGACTTTTTATATAATACTAGGACAATTGCTTCTTAATTTTTCCAATTTCTTTTATTATTTCAAGGAATTTTATTTGTTTCAGTTTCTTTAACACCCCGTTCATTTATTCTTGTGTCTTGAATCTTTCCACTGCTTTTATTCATAAGTTCTTTTTATACTACTTTGATGATTGTTGTTGAATGAAACCAGCTTTCTGTAACACTTTTTTTTTTTTCCTGATTCTTCTTGGCATCTTTGAATTCTTTATTAGTTTTGAGGTTTTTAAAGTGCGTCTTTAACATTATATTGAGATTATGGTGTTTTGTTAAAGTTCTTAATTTCATTTCTATTTCAAAGAATTTCATAACAGCATCTTTTCTTTTCTTTTCTTTTCTTTTTTTTATAGATATTTTCAATTATGTTTAAATTTTTATGCTAAAATATTGAAGTTTGAAGAGAACCCGGAGAAAGATATAAGATTATTAATCTTTACCATAACTTGATATATGTTTATTGTGAAATTCTTGTTCTTTTTTGTAGATTTTAAGTATTTTACATGATAAAATCAAAGTCTGTGTACAGAATCCAGCCCATCTAGGATGGACGCCCCATTAAGAAAGTGGAACTCCCAAAACAGGCAGATCCAACCATCATGTGGGTTAATATGTAAATTTCAAAGTTTTTGAGTGCATGTTGTGTGCTGTAGCCTTCCTAATGATTGTCTACACATTATTTTTGGGCATACCGTTATCATGGTGGGCTCAATTGATAAGCAGGTTAGATGGTATACATACAACATGACGCCCCAAATAATGGTTAGAATACCATTTACACCGAGTGAATAAGTTTTACACCCATATTGATAACCCTTACATCAGGTGCTCTATTCGACAGATATGTCTAAATACAAATTTAGGATTTTGAATTACAAAACTACATTGCCATTTATTTAAAAAAAAAAAAAAAAAAAAAAAAAAAAAAAAAAAAAAAACATAATATTACCAAATAAGTGCCCTACCAACACGGCGATGACATGTAAGTTCACTATAAGATATCTATGCATGTTGTTATATGTCATAACTTTTATATAATACATATATATGACGATGAATTGAAATAGTTTTAATTGAGCAGGTGTTGGATGAATCGTTGTCCTCAAACATGGGAATGTGGCAGATGAATCATTGTTTGAATCTTTATTGCTCTTCTTTTCGATGATGGGTGGGGCTCGCGATCTCAATTAGGTGGCTTTTGGACATGCCCAGATGTTGACAACTCACTTCTTCAAATCTATACTAGAATCTATATTGGGTTATTCTTCACTGTAGCAGATGAATGGGTGTGTGTGCCATTGCAAGGAGTAAAACCAATGCTGTTTTTTTTTTTTTTTTTTTGTAAAAAATAGTTGAATTAGGCTGGCGCTAGCATCATCACATTAGCAATCAATATAGCATATACATAGGGATTTTTGTATTTAAAAAAAAAAAAAAAAAACCCTTCTATGACAGATTGAGAGAGACATTGTATTATTTGCATATTCCATCATGGAATTTTTAAGGTATACCTATCTGGTTAATGGTTAAGATCACCAAAATATGGTCCCCATATCTACGGTATCCATTACATCAAAAAATTATACCTATGCTAATGAGTACAATTGTCAAAATTCTACAACTGTACATGAGTCGAGTTAGCTCGGTCGGCTTGCTCGACTCGGCTCAAAACTAGATTTGAACCGAGTTGAGTTGGTTTTGGAGCTCGAAAAAATTTCAATCAGAGTTCGAGCTTGCCCAGGCTCAAACCCCGACTTGAATCAACTCAGTGACTTGGTCATTTTAATCTTGATGTTGGTCGTCGAGTGTTTGATAAAATCCATCAACGAAGTGTTGTTTCTTAGACTACCCTCATATCAAGGTATTCTCGAAATGGGTATTCCAGGGATAATTGAATAAACAATCCCCAAAAAAAAAACTTTAGATTGTAGGACTATCTTCATATGTTGATCTTGATGTTGCTCACCGAGTATTTGATTAAATATATACAAGCACTCTTATTGATTTGCATTTGAAGTTTGGGAGATTGAATGTGCAATATATGTGTTTGAGAAAATGTTACAAAGGCTTGAACTCGACTTGAGCTGGCCCAAGCTACTGACCGAACCAAGCCGAGTTGGCCAGTCAGGCTCCAGGATTGAGTCGAGCCAAGTTCTAGTTGTAGTTGGCGGTGGCCGAGCCAAGTTAAGCTATGCCATCCTCGAATCAATTCAACTCGTGTATAGCTCTATTTACTATTTATGATTTGAGTCAAATCTTAAGCAAAATAATTTAAATTTCAATTTGAATATCTTTTTAGATGAATCCTATAATTCTATAATTTGAATCCTACAATTTACAATTCAAATTATTTCTCTTTTTTTTTAAATTTTAAGCTTTACATAGTTTTTATTTTATACTTTTAAATTAGTCAAGGTTTTAATAATCGCTTAGAAAAAGTCAATTATTTTATTTTGTTCTTTATAAATACTCTCATCAACGTTAAATCATGGAGCTCTCTTTCTTACAATTTCTTACTTAAATGGTCAAAATACTAAATTAATCTATGACTTATCTGAAATGTTTTTATGGATGGTTGCAATCATGTTGATGTATATGTAGTGCAGTGATGATGGTTAGAAATCGAGGTACTTTTTTTTCCCAGCGGTCTCTACATAATCATTAATCACATGCTGCTTTTCTTTTCTTTTCTTTTTTGTGGAGAAAAAAAAGAATGTAAATTATGACAAGATTCTTATATATTTTTAAGGAAATTACTTAAAAGACTAGAATCCTTCAACATTATCATGATATGTAATATTTGGTGCATAAAGGATTATTGACGAGTTCTTAATATTACACACACATTGTTTTTTAAGAAAAACATTAAAATAAATCTTACAATTTATGATGACGTACACATTGTTTTTTAAGAAAAACATTAAAATAAATCTTACAATTTATGATACAAATGAATATTCAATATTATAGGATGCAACCCCTATTACGATTTTGCGATAGGATAACAATTTTGACAACATTACTAATGAGGTGCTACCATAATTAATCATAAATCAATAGTATTAAATGGTTCAAAATTCAACTCCCCATATGATTATTGGGGTGCCTTGCACAAACCTTAGGATCTAGCCTCCCGAAACAAACCAGAATTATGGATAATAAAGCAATGAAATAAATCAAAGCATCAATCACACACCACACAAGAGATTTTTACGTGGAAAACCCTCAAAGAGGTAAAAACCACGGGACCTCGTCCAGATCAACAATCCACCATGAAGTAGAACGTTTACAACCTTCTTCACTCACGCAGGAGTGGATAAACAATAAGAGAAATAGAGAAAACGGAGAGATCTAACCGATTACGAGGACATAGAAGTGCTGAGATGTAGATTGCAAAGTAGAGAACCTCCACGAGCAAAACCTCCCTTCTATAAGCTTCCTCTCTCTCTCTTTCTCCCTCTCTCTCACCTTTGATAGTCCTAAACCCTTTAGCAAATACCTTGTAAAGCTTTAGGAAACCCTCTTGCTATTTTGTGATACCTAGAAAAACCCTAGGCAACCCCTTTTATAGTTTTGGAAAACTCCTTTCCGCATCCCAGTTGCGAAAGGACTCAAATCCGCAGTTTCGCGCAAAATCGCGGAACAAACTGCGTAACCTTCGACTAGTCCTGAAAATTTCAGGACTGGTCTTAGCCTCCTACGACTGGTCGTAGCTCACCTACGACCGGTCGTGGGTCACTTACGACCGGTCGAGAACCCCGGAGAAAAATAGTCCGAACTCGCTGGACTTTGAGTCGAGCTACGACTCGACTCCCACGACTGGTCGAGCAGGGCTCACGACTGGTCGAGCACGGGGCAAAAAATTCCATCAAATCTCTCCCTTTTTGACCCGGGAGGGATCCACCTTCTTCAAGCCAGCCAGGTTTCTACAAACCTCAAACTTGCCTTTGAGCAAAGCCTTGGTCATCATGTCTGACCCATTATCGTCCGTGTGGACCTTCTCAAGCGCTGTAACACCTTTTGTTCCAAAGTATCCCTGATCCAGTGATACTGAATCTCTATGTGCTTCGACTTGGAATGCTGACTTAGATTCTTGCTCAAGTGTATAGCACTCTGACTATCGCAATAGACCACGTGCTCCTCCTGCTTCAGGCTAAGTTTCTGTAGGAACTTCTTCATCCAAAGCATCTCTTTACATGCCTCTGTGACTGCAATATACTCGGCCTCTGTCGTCGACAATGCTACGACATTCTGTAGCTTGCTCTGCCAAGAAACCGCTCTCCCTGCAAACGTGAACATGAACCCCGATGTAGACTTTCTGGAGTCTATGTCACCTGTCATATCTGCATCTGTGTAGCCCTCTAACACAGGTTTACCGTCACCATAGCATAGGCTCAACCTGGATGAGCCTCTTAGATACCTCAGTATCCACTTTACCGCTGCCCAATGCTCTTTGCCAGGATTGGCAAGATACCGGCTGACAACACCAACCGCATATGCTATGTCTGGGCGTGTACACACCATAGCATACATCAAACTTCCTACAGCTGACGCGTAGGGTATCTTCTGCATCTCTTCCACCTCTGTCTTCGTCTTGGGACACTGTCTGTCGCTCAATCTGAAGTGACCATCCAGTGGAGTACTGACCGGCTTCGCTGCATTCATATTGAACCGCTCTAGGACTTTCTCAATATACCGCTCTTGTGACAGCCAAAGCTTCCTGCTGCTTCTGTCACGGGTTATCTCCATTCCTATGATCTGTTTAGCTGGGCCCAAGTCTTTCATCGCAAAAGACTTGCCCAACTCCTGTTTCAGCTTGTCGATCTTCTTGATGTCTTTTCCCATGATGAGCATGTCATCAACGTATAAGAGCAGAATTAAGAAATCACCATCTGAGAACTTCGCGTGAACACACAGTGGTCCGACTCCGTTCTGTCATACCACCATGTTTCAACATAAACGAGTCGAAATTCTTGTACCATTGCCGTGGAGCTTTTTCAGCCCATACAAGCTCTTCCTCAGCCTACACACCATATGCTCCTTGCCCTTGACTTCGAACCCCTCTGGTTGGTGCATGTAGATCTCTTCTTCCAGGTCACCATGGAGAAAGGCAGTTTTAACATCTAACTGCTCTATCTCCAGATCCATGCTAGCCGCCAACCCAAGCAACACCCGTATGGATGTCATCTTCACTACTGGTGAGAATATCTCCTCGAAGTCTATACCTTTCCTCTTACCAAACCCTTTCACCACAAGTCTGGCCTTGAACCTCGTCTGTGAATTCTTCTGCTCAATCTTCTTCCTGAACACCCACTTGTTGCTCAGAGCTTTTTTGCCCTTAGGCAGTTTCACCATGTCATAGGTGTGGTTCTTATGCAATGATTCCATCTCCTCTTGCATAGCTTTCAACCACTCCCCCTTATGCTCGTCGGCTAGGGCTTCAGAATAATCTTCTGGCTCTCCCCCATCGGTTAGCATAATGTACTCATGCGGCGAGTACCTCTTGGACGGTTGTCTGTCCCTAGATGACCTCCTCACCTGTGGCTCAACAGGTGGATCAAGTGGGGGCTGCTCCCCTGGTCCATCTTCTGAAGGAACTCCCTCGTCCTCTGCACCTTGCTGTACTCCCCCGTCATTAGGCATCACGGGAGGAGTAATCGGATCCATGTCCTCTAGCTCACCTGAACTAGGCTGGTTCTTCTCTGGCTTACCAATGTCTTCGATACACTGATCTTCAAAGAAAACCACATCTCTGCTCCTGACGAGCTTCTTCTCGTCGGATCCCATAACCTGTAACCGAATTTTTCATCACCGTACCCTAAGAACACACACTGCCTGATCTTCATATCGAGCTTGGACCTCTCGTCCTTTGGTACGTGAACGGATGCCCTGCATCCAAACACCCTGAGATGACTGTACGATGGATCATGTCCAGTCCACACCTTCTCAGGCACTTCTCCATTCAATGGGGCTGATGGAGACCTGTTTATCAAATACACCGCCATGCGCATTGCTTCTCCCCAGAACGTCTTGGGCAACTTCGCATGGGATAACATGCATCTGATTCTCTCAACAATGGTGCGATTCATTCGCTCAGCTACACCATTATGCTGGGGGGTCTTAGGAACCGTCTGTTCATGCCGTATACCCTGGGACTTGCAGTACTCGTGAAAGTCGCCAATGTATTTACCACCATTGTCAGTGCGGATGCACTTCAATGGTCTACCTGTCTCTCTCTCGACCATAGCATGAAACAATTTAAACACACCAAAGACCTCGTCCTTGGATTTCAAAGCATAAACCCAAACCCTCCTAGATGCATCATCTATAAAAGTAACAAAATACAATGCCCCACCCAAGGTTTTTGTCCTCATAGGACCACAAACATCAGAATAAATCAAATCTAATGCATGCACTTTATTAACATGAGAAGCAGTTTTAACGAATGAAACTCTATGCTGTTTTCCTGATAAACAATCAAGACAGGTTTTTAAGAGGCATACCTGTCACGTCTGGAAGGAGCTGCTTCTTTGCTAGTACCTGAAGCCCTTTTTCACTCATGTGGCCTAGACGCCTGTGCCACATGTCAATAGCTGAATCTTCCGCTGCGTTCAACCCACCCTTGCATACACTGACACTTGCTTGTACAGGGTGCAACACTTCTTTCCTCTGGCCTCGATCAACGAACCCTTGATGAGCTTCCAGCGCCACCAGCGAACCGGCTTTCATAGCCATCATCATCCAACCTTCCGTCGACATCAAGTTGAGGCGAAGGTCTGGGATATGCCTCACATCCCTGAGAACCAATGTGCAGCCCACATCAGTTTTCACACATATCACCAACTCCCACGATCTTTGATACGCCAGAATTTCCCATCCTCACGGTCCCTAAGTCGCCTGACTTGTAGCTTGTGAAGAAGTCCCTGTGCGGAGTCGCATGAAAAGAAGCTCCCGAGTCAATCACCCAATCGGTGTCCTGACTCGTATCTGTGAGAACACATCATGATCTGCTGAAAGAATAATAACAACGTCGCCATCTGAAGCGACCGCAGTGGAATCTGATTCATCTTCCTTCCTTTTCCTTTCTTGTCGTTCTTACGACATTCATGCTTATAGTGGCCCTTCTTGCCACAATTCCAGCATTCAACATCTTTTCTGTTGCTCGACTTGCCTCTTGATTTATCTCGGGCCTTCCCGCCTTTCCTGTTCTTTCCTCTCCCCCGTTCCTGTGTCACAAGGGCCCTTGCTGAGTAGACCCCTGAGACTTCTCCTTGTCTCTTCATTAAAGAGACAGCTAGTTACCTGTTCCATGGATATCTTTCCGTCTGGCGCGGAGTTACTTAGAGACACCACCAATGTCTCCCAACTGTCAGGCAATGAACTAAGCATAGTAAAGCCTGCAATTCATCATCCAGGACCATCTTCATAGAGGTGAGTTGGTTCACTATATTGCTGACCTCATTCATGTGCTCGGCCACAGAACCACCATCCTTGAACTTGAGATTCACAAGTCGCCTTATCAGAAATATCTTATTACCGGCTGTCTTCCTCTCATACAGCCCTTGTAATTTTAGTCATAGGCTAGCGGCTGAGGTTTTCGTAGACACATGGTGAAACACAAAATCATCCAGCCATTGTCTAATAAACCCCACCGCCTTTCGGTCCAACTTCTTCCAATCATCATCAGTCATATCCTTGGATTTTGCTGATATGCCTGAGATTGGAGAATATAGGTCCTTGCAATAAAGCAAGTCCTCCATCTTAGCCTTCCATATGGTCCAGTTAGAACCATTGAGGCTGATCATCCTTGAGCCACCTTCCATAATTCAAAACCGATCCTACCCGTTCAATGAACTTAGCTCTGATACCACTTTATTGGGCGGTGCCTGCACAAACCTTAGGATCTAGCCTCCCGAAACAAACCAGAATTATGGATAATAAAGCAATGAAATAAATCAAAGCATCAATCACACACCACACAAGAGATTTTTACGTGGAAAACCCTCAAAGAGGTAAAAACCACGGGACCTCGTCCAGATCAACAATCCACTATGAAGTAGAACGTTTACAACCTTCTTCACTCACGCAGGAGTGGATAAACAATAAGAGAAATAGAGAAAACGGAGAGATCTAACGATTACGAGGACATAGAAGAGCTGATGAGATGTAGATTGCAAAGTAGAGAACCTCCACGAGCAGAACCTCCCTTCTATAAGCTTCCTCTCTCTCTTTCTCCTCTCCCTCACCTTTGATAGTCCTAAACCCTTTAGCAATACCTTGTAAAGCTTTAGGAAACCCTCTTGCTATTTTGTGATACCTAGAAAAACCCTAGGCAACCTCTTTTATAGTTTTGGAAAACTCCTTTCCGCATCCCAGTTGCGAAAGGACTCAAATCCGCAGTTTCGCGCAAAATCGCGGAACAAACTGCGTAACCTTCGACTAGTCCTGAAATTTCCAGGACTGGTCTTAGCCTCCTACAACTGGTCGTAGCTCACCTACGACCGGTCGTAGACCACCTACGACCGGTCGAGAACCCCGGAGAAAAATAGTCCGAACTCGCTGGACTTTGAGTCGAGCTACGACTCGACTCCCACGACTGGTCGTACCAACCCTCGACCGGTCGAGCAGGGCTCACGACTGGTCGAGCACGGGGCAAAAAACCCCATCAATGATCAGGATCATACTTTCAAGATAAGAGTGGTTGTGTCCATTCGACAATAGTGCCCAAGTTAGACAGTTAAAATAATCCTACCATCTCTACCCGATTCAGCTAGCTTGATGAGACGTGGGTGAGTGGGAGAAGGGATAAAGAGGTTTGCTAAGCCCAACCTCAACAAGCACTGCTCATCTCTAGTAAACCAGGAAAAGAGGTTTGCTAAGCTCACCCTCATAGAGCCTGCTCATCCTGAGTAACCACACATGCCAATAATGCACGTGTGAGATCCCCAATTTTCCTGGCCTGAAGTTCAAGTTCTTTAAATTCGAATATGCAGTTGAGTTGTCTCAAATCAAATGGTTATAGCATTTTGAAGGATACTGCATTTCACCCAAATTTTACCTTGAGATGTATAAAAGAACATCACAATTGCTTGGTAACTAACAAACAATTTCAATTTTTCAAATGACCAAATAAAATCTAATGCATGCAATCAAATGACCATAAACTAGTGTAGGAAATAGCATGCATAAAGCACCATCCTGCAGTTTAGTCTTAAGAGGTTTGGGATACCTTAAACCTGAATTATGTTGCATGTGCATGTAATTAACCAAAATTGTTGGTTGATGTTAGGTAGAAAAGATCGGCCTAGGAGATCAATACGCATGCACAACCACTAACATGTGCTGTGCATGAACCATCACCCAAACCTTCTAAATCATGGTCCCATATTAGGTGGGAACGAAACGAAAAAATCAGATTGACTGGACAATCCCAACTTCATTAATGGACAGTTGTTTATTGACTTTGGCACTTGATTCGTTTTCATTTTAGTAGTCCATTTTTGCGGCCACAATTGGATCATCTGCTCAATTTAGTTTCCAGATCATACCACTTGTGTTCTTTTTGGTCATTTCTTACAATCTTGTCATTAGCACAATACCACCAGCAGATAATATAATATATTGCTTGCACTAATTGTATTCTGCTGTTGAAACTCGACTGATGCTTATGTATCTTTGAAGATTGAGATGATGATTAAAAAATCCCAAGTTGGGTTCTTGAATTTCCAGATATATTTATTGTGGGGAAAGTTAAGACTTAAGTTTATATAATCATATGAATTGATTGACCCATGAGACCTTTTAATTCATATTCATGTGGCCTTTGATGAACTGAAAAATCCCAAGGTAGAAGCTGGAGTCTTCAAATCCAAGAGAGTTTTGGGTTGTGGTCAATCCATGATGGGACCCAATGGTCCATCCAAGGTAGAAGCTGGAATTTTCAAATCCAAGGGAATTTGGACACAACAGACCCAGTGGTCCATTTGGACACAACACACCCAATGGTCCATCCAAGGTAGAAGCCGGAATCTTCAAACCAAAAGAGTTTTGGGGTGTGGTCCATCCATGATAAGAGTTTGGAACAATAGACCCAATGGTCCCCATGAGATCCACTTGTCAAAATTGAAAACTGACGTTAGTGAAGCGTTCAAAGAATCAGGACAGATTGTAGTATAGTTCCTCTTCTTACAAACCAGAACAACAGAACAAAAATCTCCTCACCCCCTGGTCACATTAGACCTATGTACATGGTGGGCCATGAAGACAACTGTTGCGAAAATCATGACAATCCACTCATCAGTTGGACCACAGCAGCACGTCCACAAAGACTGTTTTTCATTAATTGCTTTTGTGACAGTGTCGCCTGCTTGATCAGTGGGCTGGCCTCATTTTTGCACCATGTGATCTTCATGGTTCAGTAACTGTTGGTAAGTTTTCCTTTTTCTTTATGTTCTATATTACCAAATAGAAACAAAGATTCTTCAATTCTGGTAAGACTAATGCAAATCAAATCTAGAATTGTGGGTTTCTCATTATGGATAAATAGTAAAATACATACAACAAACAAAAATACCTTTAAAATAAAAATAAAAAATAAAAAATGCAAAAATACCTATTCTATGTTGTGATTCTTGCAGATAGGTAGTGGTCAGAGATCATTGCACCAGCTTACCATTTTCGCATGGAATATAACAATGTTTGGTCACCACATCTCATCCCCAGTAATCTTGCAGGAGTATTGACTTGCTTGAAACTTGAAACAACGATTATCACCCCAATTCCCTATCCACACCTAGCATATAGGTTCACCTGCCATATTTCTAGCTTTAGCAACAAGAAACAATAGTAAAAAAGAAGCGGCGTATAGTGAACTCCGCCACTGAGTTTGTACCAGTGGGACCCATGGTTTGGAGATCCAGACCGTTGATTTGATAGGCACAACATATATAGAAGGTGCCCCAAAAGATTCCAAGTGTCAATTCACCACAGGTTACTTCCCTTAGCATAATTGTTATTTTGCCTATATCAGGAGTTCTACTAACCAGTCCAGTCCAATCTTTGGTATTTTCTTTTGTTGACTGTGGACAGTTGTTGTATTCATTTCTTTTATAAATCTACTCACCTACCACTGATTGGAGGGTAGGATTGTCCATTGGGAAGACTACCTGAGCGTGGCTAATCCAAGGCAGGGTGCATCAGATCAACAATCTGGATCAGCCATAGGGCTGTCAATGGGCCGAGGTGACCGGGCTTGGGACAAGCCCAGGAAAATTCAAAATTCTGAATAGGCCCAGTCCTTCAGACCCAGCCCGTTGACAGTCCTAATCAGCCCCATTTGAAATATGGGCCAGTGGATCAAATTCCTCTGAGCTGAATAAGTTTCAAAATTAAATGGTATGCAAAGGTTTAATCCTAAAAAGCAGACAAAGAAGAAGAAGAGAAAAACAAGTACATACTTCGAAACCTCTAGACCAGGAAAAATAATTAGAATAAGTCATCAATAAAGCTCCAGCAAGCAAACACACTCGATATGGGGAGTGTGTGGAAACATGTCCACTGGTTGTAGACTTTTCAGCTTGTAACACCCCTCTATATTTTGCTCTGCCTGCAAAAAATTCTAGCAGCCTCAAGTCACCACTACGCTACAATAACTAAAAAGATAAGGAATAGACTGACATGATAGTTTACCGTTTTCAAAATGCTGGTGTCATCAACCGTACACAGTTATTTACAAATGGCAATCTAGAATTTCCAAATCATGAAAATCAGTATGGATGGAGCATAGCCAAAAATCAAACCAATAAGATAATCTTAACCATTTTATTATAACATTATGGATGAAATTGACCCCTAACCATTTTATTTAGAACTGCCCATTTGCATCACCGCCAATAGGATGGTTAGGGCTGTTCCTTCAATGCGATTTTGAATCATCACTCCATCCAAAAATGGGCCTCATGATTCAATGGTCTGGATTGCCATACAAGTATCCACCTGCACAGTTGATGAGTCACCACTATTTTGAAAATGGGTTGAACGGGTGAACTATAACCATAGTTTAGCCGAGAAAATATAGTTTGATGTCAGCACATACCGAACCATGGCAAAGGTAATCAAGGTCGCGAGCACAGGTAGCAGGATTACAAGAAACATAAATGATGCGTGGGGCACGCAGTTTAAGTAGATATTTAATCAGCTTCATGTGCATGCCAGGACGATTAGGATCTGCAGTGTTGTGTGCAATGACATTAGAACAGCTGCGATTCATCTGGTACAGTGCAGTCATACTGAGTGAAGATCAATGAGGAAACACTGACTTGTGACTGCATCTCACAAAACAATGCTAACACTGAACAGTGTAAATATTGCCATTTACAATAAAAAAAATTGAATTAATCTTGCTTTAGAACAGCTTTTTTTGGAAGGATGTACTGGAAAAAAAAAAGAATGCAACATCACCATTCTGCATGCTAACGAACAGCTAGTTATGTGATGAAAAGCACTTTCACCAGAAGATAACCTGCAATGACAATGTCAGGCTGAGGGAATTCATTTCCGAAATTCTCACTGATTTTATTAAGATCCCCTTGGATAAATGTGGCATTATGGATGCCATTCTTCTCTGCATTCCGGCGAGCATCTGAAATTGCTTGAGGCACTACTTCATAGCCATAAACATGTTTGACCCTGATTGAAAAAGGAGAATTGGGGGAAATTTTCAGTGGATCTGAATTGCAATATTAAATTTGTAGAAGTATATGAACAATGCATGTACAATTACAATTTGAATTAACCTGAGATACACACCTTCTCGCAAGGGTCAAACCAATGGTGCCAGTTCCACAAAACAGATCAAGAATAATTTCCGAGCCATCTCCTCTGAGACCAGCACAATCTTCAATCAGCTCATAGAGAACCTCTGCCTGAATAAGATGGTTGCATCTTACAAATGAAGAGCACTAAGGAGTAATAAAAACAAGAGTTAATAGTGTTAGTGTGGGACATCTACATGCTAGAGATAGATCTATGGGTGGATACATGTATATCTGTTGTTATTTCAGAAACTTCAATTTTGATGATGTTGTTATATCTATTCCATGGAGGGCCCAGAATATATAGAAGAGGTGGGAGATCTGTAGATATCTTTGAGAGATCTACCAGATATACATGCATCCACCAATATGCCTTTCTGTAGCATGTAGATATCCTATACTAACCAATAGCATCTTACAAAGAATGTTGCTTCTGCCTTAAAGTTACCCCAGTTACAGGTCGAATCATCAAGGCTGGTAGTCTTTTTCTTTTTCTTTTTTCTTTTTTTTTTTTTTAAAAAAAAACAAGCCATCAAATCTGGTAGTCTTTTTTTCTGAGAGAGATCAGAGCTGGAAGTCTTTCTGAGTTAACACTTGACAATAAAATAAAGTTTTTTAATCATTAGAAAGAAAATGTGTGCGTCCTAATCTTCTTATCAAGAGAACAACAATTTGGATTGTCACCCCAAGAAAAAACAAAAAAGCTATATCCATTTTTCACTTATTAAAAATGGTGATTGCTGTTGTGTTTGCCAACCACTAATCTACTTGGTAAGAAAAAACAAAGTGCCAATAGCAGACAGCACATTAAATCTAACTAAAATAATGAACGGATCAAACACTCGAAGAAAAAGGAAAGTCAGATGCATTAAATTGTATTTCTGGGACTACTATAGAACAAGAGGAAAAAGATTTCATGCTGTCATTTAACAAGGAATGACCATCATGTATAAATCAAGTTTTGTTCTTTATATGAAGAAAACAATCTCTTGTATGTTCTGCAAAAGACGTGAGACAAAATTTCAGACAACTGGAACTGAGCCAGTTACTCAATATAGGCACTTTTCAATCTATGAAAGAATCATGTGTATGTATGAAATACGCTTAGCAACTGCCTAAAATCCCCCAAGTTGGTCAATGGATGCACATAGGAATTGCACAGTGGGACTGATAAATGAGGTTTAATTGTGGATAGATAACCTGATCCCGATGTTACATGGAAGAAGAAGAACATATCAGCCATGAATGACACGACATATCAGCCATGAATGACACATTATTTTTTAATGAATATTGCTAAAGAAAGCTTTACACAAAAGGAAATCCGTAGATAATTAAAAGCCTCACTTGTTATGGAGAAAAAGCATATGGTTTACAAACACATGATCATCATTCATCACACAATTCCACATGTACAAACTGCAACTAAAACTTGACTATCGTAAGGAAAATCATGCGGCTCTAGTGGTCAAAATAGAACCATTAATCCAAATCATGATATATGAACTGCAATTTTGATTTTCTTTTTCTTTCTTTTTTTTTTCTTTTTCTTTTTGAAGATTAACACGAGATTTTATTAAGGAAGCGCCAAGATGGCACTTGAATAAAATATCAGCTATTGAAATAATGAAGGGTGCAATTGGGAGTTCCACTTTTAGCAGATGGGATGCACACTGCACCAAATTTCAATTGGGATAACAATGGGACCTTTCTCCTTATCCCAATTGGAATATCTGATCGAAAAATTAGGTAAATGGAACCCTACAAAAGGGAAGTGGACAAAGCTGAAGGTGGGATTGGCATGGGCAGAATTAAGCAAAGAAATTGGGCTTTGTTAGAAACATGGTGGTGGATCTTCAGCATTGAGCAGGAGAAGAGTCATCACTGCAAAATATGGCAAGGAAGAAAGGAGTTAGACACCTGCATTGGTGGTTAGGGGCAAGGGTGCCTTATGTTTGTAAAGCTATCCCTAAGTTCGGCAATTGCTTGAAAGGAGCAAGCAGAGCCTTATTGAAGGGTGTTAGATTAAAAGTGGGGAATGGCAGGTGTGTGCATTTTTGGGAAGATGTAGGGCTTGAGGACGTCCCTCTTTCCATTGCATTCCAAGGATATCTTCCCTTTTTAGGCATACTATCATCACTAAGGATTCATTCAAGTGGTGAATGGTATGTTGGTGCCATGGTGTGCCATAAAGGCCGTTACGTAAAGGTAACGGTGGCAACCATTACACGTTACGGGGTCGTAACGGTCGTAACAGCCGTCATGGAAAAAAATGACATGTAATAGACGTTAACAGCACGTTACATCTCCTGTAAAGGCCGTAATAGCCCCGTAATGGTCTATTACGGGACATATACAGGTTTTTCATACTTTTTAATCAACATTACAGGGCAAATATAGGTTTTTCGGGGTTTTTTTCAATAAATAAAAAAGAGAGACCGTAACGGCTGTTATGGGGCCGTAACGGCTGTTATGCCCTGTGTCGTAAAGGTAACAGTGGTGCCCGTTATGGCCACCGTTACCGTTACGGAACACCTTGGCTGGTGCATTCCTTTTTCTTTCGAAGATATTTGTGGGAGTTTGAAATTTTGATGGTGATCAACCTTCTTGATCTTCTCAATGCTTGTTAGTGGAGGCTTAATATTGATGGTAATTCCAAGGGTAATCCTAAAGGTTCCAGTTTGTGGGTCTTCTTCGGGACAACTTTGGTGATATCAAGCTTTCTTTCTCAGGCCCAACAGGGCGGGATCTACCAATCAAGCAGAGCTTCTCAACATAAATGTTGAGGTAGAGATTTTCACTAGCCAAGTGGGAGGGTATTTGATTGTAGGAGATTCTAGAAATGTGATTGCCCAAGCCTCTGGAAAATGTTCTTCTCCCTGGAAGTTGGCATCTATTTTAACAAGTTGAAAACATATTTGCATTCGTTGAAAACCGTCTATAAGCAGATTCCTAGAGAATTAAATTGTATGGCTGATTCTTTGGCTAAAGAGGGGGTCCTCAGATTTTTCTACATGCATAAGGGATACTTTCCATTGCCTTGGTGGACCGTCTCCTCTTCCCCTTTCGTTTCTCAATAAATCTTTTTTGCTGTCCCTGCTGATAAAAGAAAAAAAAGGAACCTCACTTCATGCGGTTTCCATTTTCCATGCAGCCCAAATGCAGAGGGCATGCTTCCCACTCAAATCATAGTGTCAACCCCAATTTGGCAGTGCTTCCAACTTGACCCTGAGCAAATTATTGCAACTGAAACAGAATATTCTAAGAAAATACGGGAAGTCTCAAGAGATTCACTGGAAAAAAGTTCATTAAAGCAGGTATGTATATGCGGTGAATTCAATTTCCTTTCTTGTCACATACCTGATGAGTATTTGTCTGAAAGAAAGAGTTTGCTGAAATTTGAAATGTAATTCCTCTTAAAATCTCCGTGATAGTTAACTTCCCATATAAATTGTATTCTTCCTCCCCAACAGACGTGTTACCAACGGAAGTATTCACATTATTCATGATACTTACCTATTGATCATAAATGAAAATAAAATAAAATTCAATAACCATTTAACAGAGTAGCAGTTTAGAGCTCACTTAATCAGAGAACATATTTAATGGAAAAGAGATCCACTAAAAATTGATTTCATTTTATATACATTGCAACACATGACCATCCAACATGTGTTTCCAGATGTCACCCACTTGCAGCCGTGGTCAGATTATTGGGATGATCCACCTGCTGGGCAATACCAGCGGATGGGCTAAGGACATGAAATCATACTGAGCAGAAGATCCTCAACAAAACTATTGAATGCGGATTTGTGGCTTATGGTTTTTAGCAACCCATTTTAATGCCCCAACTATCAGTATCATCTGCACAGTTTGAATTTGGGACCATGGCCAATGGCAATCCCCAGAAAATGAGTGGTCATGTTCATTGGAGTGGCTACATGTGGGCCCTGTCTGGTGACTCATGCAAAACAAACTCCAGAAAATGAGTGCATGCAAACTCTCAAAACAGCGCCTATGACGAAGGAAATGAGTTTCATATACAGTGAAAGTTGGAAGGGTTGTAAATTAAAGGAAATTAAATGAATTGTGCATCAAGTTTCGCTATGAGCATAAATGAAAATAAAGAACTCGTCAAACAAACCACTTCAGGAATCGCTGAAATCTTCTCAACAAGAGGCTTCAGTAGCTCTGGCTTATATGATGAAGTCACAAAATTAACCATCAGTTCAGGCAGGCCAGTCTTGACATCTCTGAAACAAAAATCAAAATTCCCACTCCAGTTTCTTAAAACATTCATGGTTCCACACAAACAATATATCAACATTCACTGCATCATGCATGAAAGTATGATGGTACAGAAACACCACAAAATTCCATTAAAAACTAAAAAAACAAAAAAAAAAAAAAAAAAAAAACCGACAACGACAACAAAAAAACCACAGGCAGCTGAATAATACATTAACTAGAAATAATCTCTCAATTCAGTAAAACAATTGGAACTTGTCCCTCCAACAACAGAAACAAAGCATCGCACAGATATACAAGCAGTTTTGATGATAGAAGTAAAAGTGAGAAAAAACATTTCTCATGTACTGTTTGCATGGAAATGACAAAATGAACAGCCAATGCACAAGTGTGCAGAAGGGTTCCTAGGATGCCAATTGAGAGGCCACCCTCATGCATGCACCGAAAAAAAAAGAAAAAAAAAAGTTAGTGTTAAACTCAGTTTTGATGATTTACAGAGGCAAGATGGAAAAATATTTGTGTTTACCGATTGTTTGACAAGAAATTTGCTGAGAAAATTAGGTCTTTTTTCTATGAGGAATTGCATTTAGGGCCTGTTTAGACGCAAATCATCAGAAGGGGGGTTTCAAGCCTGCTTTTTTCGGTCAAGTTAAAAAATAATAAAAATAAATAAATAACCAAAAATAATAATATTAATAATAATAATAATAACAACAATGGATTGGTTTAGCCGAGCCAGAGTTTTAGCGCCCTTTTTTTTTTTTTTTTTTTTTTTGAAAATTAACTAAAATAAGGGAAAGAAAGAGGAACAGAAAAAGAAGAGGGGGCTGCTGAGAAGGCAGGCCCTTAAGAAGAAAGATTTTAGCGCCAATTTTGTCGTGTGGGAGATGAGAGAGATGTTTGCAGAGTACATCCAAACGCACGGCACCAACCATTGTTTCAATCAAAACAGCGTTTAGGCCTCAATCAAATCTTCAGAGGGCGCATCCAAAGTAGCACTTACTTCTTTTGAGACCCCCCCCCCCCCCCCCCCAGGCTCGTGTGAAGGTGCATATGCATGCATGCTTTTCTGCACAAAAGTGCCATTTATGCAGGTAGGGGTGTATCTGATGATTGTTCTAACTAATGGTACATATCCAAAACCTCTGAATGAGAATTAGAAGAAGCATTGAATGTCAGAAAAGCAAAGCTAATCATAATCACTTGAGGATCAGTTAGAAGCTTGAATACCTGCCAGTTCTTAGCATTAGATGTTTAAGAAACCCAGCATGAGAGTGAACATCATATGGAGTTAGTCCTAATTCAGGATCTCTCCAACAATCTTGAATAGCTGCGAGAACCTACAAGTTGGAAATGTATTTCAACTGAGCAACCGATAACAGAAATACACAAAGGAAATCCTCAATGGAATTGTTCAGAATAAAATAAATAAGACAAAGTTACATTCATTGCATGTTTTCTCGTGCTAACCACTTCAGATGCTATTGATTAGACAATTGAAAGGTCTATAAATCTGTAATTGCCTAATCTCTCGTACTCATAGACTAGTGTTAGTTATATTGTTCCAAAGTACCCCTAAATAGACTTCTTGTTTTATTGTTGATGGCACAACTTCAATTTGGAACTACCAAGCTCTTGGGTGGCATGAGGAATGAACCCATCCATCCATCCACCCATGATCCATCCATCCATGCATGCATGCATATACACACATACAAATATGAAGTCATCATACAACCATGCGCCCATAAAAAAATTTGAAATGAAAATTTCTTTAATAAACAGATTTTTGGTGACATCGATACATTGGCAATATTATTAAAATATTGCCAAAACATTGGTTATACAAGCGACACCTAGAATTTACACAATCAAAAATATTGGCAATACGTTGGCGATATCGATACATTGGAGATACAAGAGAACTGGAATTTGCACAGTCGAAAATATTGGTGATATCGATACATTGGCGATACTTAATAATATATCGCCGGTACTTGAAATTTTGTATACTACCAGTGTTATCGGTATCGTTGAGCTGGAGATACAGATAATACTGAGGATAGTTCAATACTATTGGGGGTACTTACCCCCGAACAATGCTTATAGCATAATTATCCTATGATAAGGTTAATCGGCCAAAACCATACTTGGGCCCACATATTTAAGGAGATCATGGACAGCATATGTACAATTATTCTAAAGGGAAAACCATGTGGGCTCCACCCACAAGTGGGCCCCACAGGCCTATATCCAACAAGAGGTACCAAGCCAGTATTATAAATGAACTTGTACTCAGTCCCACCATCTCTTCTTCCATTGTTCACACAGCCATCGATTGACTGTTACACATCACTAAAATCAAAATGGGTAAGAGACCATATGATTGTGTTTTGGCAGTTTAAATGAGCTTGGATCAAATCATTCGATATCATAAAACATAACACCATCTAATTGAGTGAGGTCTTGACCACAACTGATTGTTGTCATTTACATGAAAGCCTCAATGCAATTAAGTTTGAACATCCAATTATAGATTGGATCTTCACCTGGAGCATTAAGTGTTGTTGGATGGTATGCTACGCCTAGCAGATAAGTATCTCTACTGCCCTCAGGATTTGTGCTCTTGAAAATTTCGGTGTTTCATATGTAAAATCCCTCCTCCCCAGTCTCCACAACTAATTGCTATCATTTAAGTAAAATCCATCCTCTTCTATAAAATCCTCCGTTGGCGCAGTTAAATCTGAACAATGTCAATGATAGATTGGTCTCTTTGCCAAGAACATTAAAGGCTGATGGATACTGCACTTACTAGAGTACAGGAGTATCTCTAGCGCACACAGGATTTTGGCTCTTGAAAATTTCACATTGTTTCATACATTGAAATCCCTCCCAATTCATATGTCTTGAGTTTTGATGCTATAGGGGTCTATCTATGTATCTATCCGTGTGTATAACACTTAGAAATAACATGATGAACAGCTGCATACCGCATTAGCAGCCTCACTTTGCAATAGGCACTTCTCAACGTGGAGAACCTTATCAAAAAATCCAGGAGCATGCAATCCCAATGCATAACCAATTGAATCCTGATCTTTTTCTTGGAGCATTTTCTCTTTGGGTAGCCATTTCTGCGTGCCAAATGAAAACTCCATCTGTAAGGCAAGGAAATCAGCAGCTTGATTAGATAACAGTAGCCATGAAAAGAAATTCCTTTGTAGCATGGGATAACAGGCAAATATGGTCATGCACATATCTAAAGCAGATTGAAATTCTGAAATTCAGGCTGCCTTTGAATGCTCAATCACATAGAATTGCAATATTTAGGTTCAATATAGTGCAAATGACCAAAGTGGGGCTAGTCCTACTCCATTTGGTACAAGGGGCGAGTCCCAACTTGAAACACATGGAACGGCATTAGGGGTTTGATCGTCATTGTCTATTAAAATAGTGTCACCCCCACTTTGATCATTTCTTCAATTGTGAAGTGGATCACTGGAATTAATTGCATTAGAGCATCCAAATGCGCCAATGAATTACTAATGGGAGACAATACACCATAATCTGTGTAACTAGACATGGACATGTCTGTTTGGGGAGAGGAGTCGAAATGGTCATCATATAAATTTTTAAAATGATTTTTTAAAAAAACTATATGATATTTATTATATATTAAACAATATAAAAAATAAACATCAAAAGGAACCATGCTTTACGTTATATATATATATAATATATATATATATATATATATTATATATATATACATAAGCATGGTTTCTTTTGATGTTTATTTTTTATATTGTTTAATATATATTATATAATAAATATCAGTTTGTTTTACAAGCCTGCCCAAGAGCATCGTGGAACAATGGCACTTTTGCCTGCGTAAAAAGGACACTGCACAATTTCAAAAAAGTGTTGTCCTTGTTATATAGCCACAATGCAACTAGTTGGCCATAACAGGTGTGGGCACGATACTTGCCAAACAACCATTCACTCCAAAAGCTCAAGCTGTTGGAGTGGGGTGTATCAATGTATATCAAGGGACTTTTATCACTTCAACACCCCCGGCACGTGCGGGGTGGGAACTCTGCACGGGAACATACTGACGAGGGTGGAGGGACACTCACACCATAAATAGGCCGGGCTTGATTTCCCGGTCCCAGAGCCGGATTTAATTTTCCTGGTCCCCCGTGGGAGAATAATATTTTAGAGGCATATTTTTGCTGCTCTCGAGATTCGAATATAGGATCTTCCGTTTTGATACCATGAAAACAGTGAAGCCAAAAGGTTTTTTGTATTCGAGACAACCCAATAGGGTTGAATATATAGAGATTACAACCATCTATACAAGGAAAACAATAAACTCAGAATCCTCTACCTATGGAAACAAACTATACAAGGTATACTAGTTATACAAGGTATATGAGCTGTCTAACAATACTAACCTTATTGCGATAATGAAACTGAATATTGCATGGAACAATGGGCTTCATAATGGTAGCAAATTCTGGATCTTTATTGGAAAAATTCCCGACGTGAATCATCAACTCATGGACTTGTTGTTCCTTCGCTCTAACCTGAGCCTCATACAGTAGGTTTTGTGTTTTACAGCCTCCACAGTCTGACGCATGTTCACATGGGGCACTCACAGAGTCCCAGTGGGGCGAAATTGTCTCAATCTTCTGTACCTGTTGATTTACAAATAAAAATGAAATTAAGAAATAAGCAAATTCAAGATGAAACTAGTAAGTGGTAGAATAGTACATCAAGTTATGTTGAAGAAAGGCAATAAGCATTGTACTGCATAAGTAACTGTAGGACAACTTGACAAGCTCCTTCCAAGTTGAGTGTTGGGGGTCAACGAGGACTGTTGGGTCAACCTAAAGATGCCTTTTCTTCTTTTCCTTTTTTTTTTTTCTTTTCTTTTTCTTTTTTGTTCTTCTTCTTCTTTTTTTAAGGGGCCCATGGCTCAATTTCTAGACAATTGGTTAGATGTGTCTTTCTACATGTGTTTTTTTGGCAAAAAAACTTGCAACCTCCATTTCTATCGAAGTTCCTACTTTCAACTGACAATATAGAAGTGATCCTATACATCAGTCCTACTCTACACATGGACAAACTTGACTGATCTGGACCGTCTCCCTAGTTCCCACCTTGGATTTTCTTCGGCATCAGCAAAGCCTTGTGCCAGCTATTTGGGTTTGGTTGTTCTCCTGATTACCTGGTAAAAGTTTTACCAACGACTGCCCATCCGCATTGACCCTCCTTTATCTAGCCTTGGGATCGGCCGGCCCATTGCTCAAAAAGGACTTAGGGTCCAAAATTGCTTTGATTGTATAATCCCAGCAATTCAGTTAAGAGACTGCAAGGTTGAAAGGAAGAGAAATGCTTTAGCGATTCACGCAAGAAGAGATTGAATCCGTGAATCTTGGAAGACATGCCAACATGGCACACATCCAAGATCCAGACCATGTACCAGGTGGGCTCAACATGAAACACTCTTTCCAAAAAGCTAAGCCAGTGGCCTATATTGGTGATTTTCCTTTTCGACATACAAGTGTCACTCAACTAATGAGTGGACTGTCCTGATTTATGGGCCAAGGCATGTCTGTAGCTGGTCCCAGCTAATGACTTCCCGAGCTTCTGCAAACGTATGCCGCTATTGACCTCTTCAATCTCTCCTTTCGCAAATCACTGTAAAATCTCTAAAAGGAATATAGGCAATGTTCCACATTCAATGGCTGAGACATCCATTGATTGGATGATCTGGATCACCAATCATAGTGATTTTGGACCTTTGGGCACTGGGCAATCCAATGTGGATGATCCAGAGTCTCTAGACATGAAGAATGGCTAATCCACTGTACCATGAACAATCAATTGCATACAATGATTGCTGATCCCATGAACCTTATCTGAATACCCATTTCCAATTAGGGGTGCACATTTAACCGGTAGAACCGTGGAACCAGACCGGAACCATTGGATCGGTCCGGTTTGGTCCGGTTCTAGACAACACCGGTTCTGGTTCCAAAATTGCAAGAACCGTTGGATACGGTTCGGTTCCGGTTTAAGGGCATGTAGAACCGAACCGAACCATTAACCGAACTGTGGACTCGAACCGTGGAACCGATCCGTTGAACCGTGGCCCAGAACCGTGGATCTAAACCTTGGATCCGAACCGTTGATCCCAACTTAAAGATTAAAACCAAAAAAACCCTATCTCTTTCTCATTCTCTCACCGTCTCCCTCTCGCTCGCCGTCTCTCACCCTGCAACTCGCATGCGGCTCTCTCTCAGGTCGTCCCTCTCTCTCACTCGCCGTCTCTTCACTCGCCCCTGCCCAATCTCTTCACTCGCCGTCTCTTCACTCGCCCCTGCCCATCTCTTCACTCGCCGTCTCTCTCTCTCTCTCTCTCTCCGGAAATCTTGAAGCTCCCCATACCTGCTCAGCTCGCCGAAAATCTCCGTGCAGCTCCCAATACTTGGTAGAGAATAGACTTGCATTATTCTTTTACATTTTTAATTGACAGCTGATAGAGAAAAATATGCTGATAGAGAAAAATATTAGGAAGAATGTTTTTTTTTTTTTTTTTTTTTTTTTTTTTTTTTTTTTTTTTTTTTTTTCTAAACGCACCCAAATCTATAGAATAGTAGATTTGCTGTTTTAGGATGTAATTTGGTGAATTGGAATTTCTTCTTAGTAGAAAATGGAGTTGTATTTTGTGTCTTCCATAATGTTTTTAATTGATAGCTTGTAGAAAGAATTTTCTAAAAATATTCAAATCAATATAATAGTAGAGTTTATGTTTTAAGATGTAATTTGATGATTTGAAGAGTTTTTGGCTGTTGGATTTTTTTTTCACCTTTTTTCTTTTGTTGAATTTTCTAAAAACCCAGAACCGTGGAACCGATCTGGAACCGAACCGGTTTTCACGGTCCGGTTCTGGTTCGGTTCTAGTGTGCTAACGGTCCGGTTTTGGTTCCGAAAATCCCAGAACCATTAGGAATGGTTCGGTTTTTACCCCAAAACCGGACCGAACCGACCCGCGTGCACCCCTATTTCCAATCAATATGTAATCACATTCATCCAAATTCATCTTGCCGAAAAAATATTAAAAAATCATAAAGGGAGAACAGATCAACCAAAAGCACTCGAAATATTAGACCTCGTATCCCATTTTGTGTGTGATCAGGAGCATTCATCCTGCAGGCTCATCCACAGTGCAAAAATCCCACTGATTGGATCAGACCCGTTGTGTCTCGTCATGGTCATCAAAGAGATGGTTAAAACCAAAAAGGGCCACAGCTTCACATTCCACAAGCAGAAAATTTCCTCTCAACCATAGTAAGCATGACCCTCATCGCCACCATTATCGTGTATCGGAAAGAGTTCGTTTCAGCTCTGTTGTGACTCAGGATCCAGCATGTGTCGCCGCCCACTGGGGCCTGCATTGAGACAGTCTGATGACTTGAACCATACATGCTTTCATCAATGCCATAAATAAGCTATTGCTCCATAATCACGCTTCAGTGATGATCCTGACCTTTGATTTTTAGAGCTCAATGCAAGCCATTTGGAAAAATAAAAAAAAAAAAATCGTTGTTTTAAGTTCATCCATAGACAGTGACAGTCACAATCATCCGTTAGCGTAAGTTTCTTAGGGTGGTCCATATAGTGTAGAGCCCACATGATGGACGGATCCAATCATCTGAAAACTCAGAATCCGGCTCCATTGGGTGGTGATAAGGGCAGAACAAACTCTATCAGAAATCAAGGGTGGGGACAAAAGGGAAGAGGTATGGGGATAAGAACCCAAGGACTACCATTTCGGGTGGTCCTACATTAGCCGGGTAGGGTTTTTGGAGTTTTTTTTTAAAAAATTACCTCAGCGTAGTTTCCTTTCTTGCGGGTGACGCGGCCGAGGAAACGCTCGCCGGGGAGGGCGCCATCGCACATGACGATGAAGCCAGTGTCGGAGACCTTGCAGACGCCCTTGCCCTTGAAAGCTAAGCTCTCGCACACGAGCTCCAGTGTCTGGCCTCGCTTTGGGAAGAACGAAGGACGAGTCTCTGTATTTTCAGTGGGAAGAGAAAGAGAAGGATAAGTAGAAGAAGAACAACAACGAGCTTTTTGAAGCCATGGGCGGGAGCTTAGGCGTCGAAAGCCGCAGCCGGGAATAGCTGCCATGCGCTCTCCTTACTCAACAGGCCGAGGCGCCAAACAGCAGCAGTGGGAGAGAGCAAGGATAAAGGGTACCTTGGTCCGGAGAAATGTTCATTTCAGATACGGGAGGGATTCTGTCCAGCCAGCTCGATCACCGCGGTACACGTGGCGAACTTGCCGGGCAATCGGGTGTGTTCATCTGATGGGGTACCATGTGTTTAGTATCATCCAATGGAGGTGATTTAGAGAGATGCATGGTAAGGATGAACGGTGTGCATCAATGCTTAATACTCTCTAGCTTGCTTACGCAATAGGGACCATTCAGGAAATGGATTGGCTACTCCCCCTGACACCAGCCAATGGCTGATGGTCGGTGCTATGTGGGCCCCACCATGATGTATGTGTTTCATCCATGCCGTCCATCTATTTTTACAGATTATTTTACAGTATGAGACCAAAAACGAGGTATATCCCAATCTTAAGTGGACCACATTACAGGAAACAGCGTAGACCATTAAAAAGCATTTTGGGGCCATAAAAGTTTTGGATCAAGCTGATTTTTGTTTTTTCCCTTCATCTGGGCCTGTATGACCTAATCAACATATTGGATGTCAAATAAACAGTACAGTGGGCCTTAGGAGGATTTTGATGGTGGATATCCAATCACTAATGTTTTCATAGGTGTGGTCCACCTGAGACTTATGTAGGTCTTATTTTTGGGATCAAGCCATAAAATGATTTTAAAAATGGATGAACGGAATGGATGAAACACATACATCATTATGGGCCTCACAGAGCACCGACCACCAGCGACGGGGCTGGTGTCAGGGGGAGTAGCCAATCCGTTCCCGACCATTCATTTCCCAAACCACTGATCGGATGGTCAAAATCACCTGATCAAAGTTATCTTTTCAGGGATTGGCCATCACAGTTGATGGCCCATATCAATGATTAAAACCTTTCTCTAGTATACTTAATGGGCCCGTCCATTTTTCTGATGTCAAGCAGGCTCAGGTTTTGTTAGATTAATCCATAGCTTATGTGGTAGACTTAGTAAAGATAACATCATTTCTCCCGCATCGATTCTCTGCATCGATTCTTAAGTGAGAGGTAGCTAATAGTGTGGTGTGTATACTAACTTACTAAACGAAAATGTTTTTTTTTTAAAAAATTAATTTAAATTTAAATTTTACAAAAAAAAAAATAAAAATGGCTCCACATACAATTAGGGGTGTGCACGAATTGAGTTAGCTCGGTTAGCTCGTTTGACTCGACTTGAAAAAACTCAATTCGACTTTATTCGAAGTCGAGTTCGAGTCGAGTCGAGTCGATTTTTTGGGTTCAAAAAAATTTCGAACCAAGTTCGAGCTTGCCTGAGCTCGACTCGACTCAAATCAAACCCCAACTCGGATTGAACTAGTTTGATGACTCGGTTACTTTGATACTGATGTTGCTCACCAAGTGTTTGATGAAATAACTCGAGGAAGTGTCGGCTAGTGGCAATGAAAGTATGTATATGAAACAAATATCATTTTTCCTTGATTTTGATGTTGCCGGTAAGGTGTTTGATAAAATACTTGTAAATAGTTGCTACCGTTTTTATATACAGTGAAAATTGAAAGTGCATTGCATGTGTTTGTGAAAATGATGCAGAGGCCCGATTTTAGCTTGAACTCGACTTGAACTAGTCTGAGCTATTGACTGAACCGGGCCAAGCTAGCCAGTCAGGCTCGAGGACTGAGCCGAGCCAAGTTTGAGCCGGGGCCAACTAGTGGCCGAGTTGAGTCGCGCTGAGGCCGGCTCAACTCTGTTGGACTCAGTGTACACCCCTATATACAATCGAGACCTCTGGTATAAATTTACATAGGTTGCACACTTCTTCTTCTTCTTCTTGTTATAACTAGTAGTATTTTTCTCAACTATAATATCAAATATTATAAATGAGATAAATGAGTAAGTTAAAGTTTTATTTTACTATGAAATACATGCAGATACCATAAATACATAAATCCTAACTACACAGATGGAAATTAAAAGAGAAGGATATTAAAGTGCACTAATAAAATTCATGTTAAGCTATTCCTGGCCAAATAATGACTTAAGATGAATAGTTAAGATGACCCCATGTGATGAACGGTTAATATTAATGACCTTACCTTTTCAATATACTCAACATGGATCATCCATTGCACCTAAGTGATTTGAGGGAGATGGGCTATTAAAGGTGGACCCACACGGATTGTAGGAGCAAGTGATTAGAGCATTACCACATAAGAATCATCTAATTCCATAGCCATTGACCAAAGTAACTTGGGAGGAATAGGCCATGATGGACCGTCTATATCAATGATCATACCTTTTATGGTATAATCAGTGTAGATAGTCCATTTATATGGCTATTGAATAAATTGTTAGAATCATTAGATCAAAATGATTTGAGATTGGTGAATGGCCATATAAAATATTCAACCTATACGGTATTAATCAATATGGATCATAAATTTCCATAGCTAGTTGTCAGATTGTCCAATCAAAGTCTGATCAATGCTATTCTAGAGAAATGGGCTTATCAAGGGCAGGCTTTGCACAGTAGTTGATACTGTTTTTACAATCTCTAGGAATTTCAAGCATTTAGTCGGGGGATAAAAAATTAGAGAAATGAGATGAAAGTTTAAAAAATTATCCCAATTTCTTTAGAAAATCCAATGCATTAACCAAACAAATTTAGTACACCTTCAGAAAAATTAAGCCGACGACAAACAAGATGCGTAACAATCAACGAATGAATTTCACAACAACCAAACAAGGCATAGTCTTAGGCCTGAGATAGGGAATTCACTCTCATGTTTCATTTTTTTAAAAAAAAAAATTTTAAAGAAAACACACACTTAAAATGGCAAAACTGGTAAAAATCTTGAGAAGCCATTATTGTAAAAATGGATGCAATTTTATTTTTATTTTTGATGTAAAGCATTTGCTTATGCAAGCAGTGCGTGGGCATTGGAACCATGTGGACTGAGAGTCTGACCTTCAGCAGCAAAGGTTTGATAAAACGCCCTTACCTATTTGTTGCATTTAAGTTGGGATTACAACAGTTGAACCGTTGATCATGGTTCCTTGAGACAATAGCTGCTGTTAATTGTGGTTTGGTCTAAGCAGCATGCAACTGATGGTGGATGCCTCCAAAACAACCTGACTTGGGGCTGAACGGCAAAGGTCAAGCAGTCGGGGCTTTAAACATTCTCCCAAGCCTCTATAAGAGGATGAGTCCTCAATTTTGGATGGGAATCATCTATAAGAACAGCATGCTGTGTGGGTGAAATTCATTTTCTTCATTGGGTTTTTACCTAGTATAAACTCATTAAAAAATTTAAATGAGCCACATTAATGGGAATAATATAAAATTTGAGCCTAAAACCTATCGGTTAACTTGTGAGGGCATGCTCTAGCTTTAGATCACACTTATGGTATGGCGTCCCATCCCAACTCCCCCTTGTTTTGTGGCCCACCCAAACTATGGATGTTGCTGATTTTTTAAACCCCAGTGGATGGAGTGGATTTTCCACATGCGATAGAGTGACCCCACTCAGACCCTACACTCACCGGGCACCGACACTACAGTGGAATTTCACCACAGTGGGTACTCAAACCCATGACCTCATGTTGAAACTCTTGTGAGTCTCCCATTGTGGCACGAGCAAGGATCCATTTGGTGAACCACTTTAAAGCACATGAATCACATACAAAAGGGGCTGGACAATTTAAGTAGTTCAAAGAGTCCCCCTTGTGCATGTGTTTTGCATGATTGATATGGTTTAGGATTTTAGGGTTTGGTCTTGACTAGGGGTGTACATGAACTAAGTTAGCTCGGTTAGCTCACTTGACTCGAAAAAGCTCGATTCAACTCGACTCGAAATTGAGTTCGAGCTGAGTCGAGCTGATTTTTGAGCTCGATGAGTTTGAGCTTGCCTGGCCTTGACTCAACTCGGATCGAACCCCAACCTGAATCGAACTCGGATAGAATCTGTTCGGTGACTAGGTTATTTTGATATTGATGTTGCTCAGCAAGTGTTTGATAAAACGACTCAATGGAGTGTCGGCAAGTGGCGAGGAAGGTATGTATATGAAACAAATACTTTTGTATCTTGATTTTTATGTTGTCTATTGAGTGTTTGATGAAATACTCGTAAACCAATGTTGTCGCTTTACATTTCATGAGAATTTGAAGGTGCACTCTATATGTTTGAGAAAATGCCGCATAGGCTCGATCTTGGGTCGAACTTGGCTCGAGCTAGCCGAGCTGGCTAGTTAGACTCGAGGACCAAGCTGAGCCGAGTTCAAGCTGGGGTCAACTAGTGGCTGAGTTGAGTTGAACTGTGCCAAGCTCAAGCCTATGTGGATCACAGCTCGACTCAGTTCAACTCTTGTACATCCCTATTCTTGACCATGTGACTGGCACTTGCTAAATGAAAAAAAAGAAGAAGAAAGACATACTCAAAACTCCTAACAATAATTCCATTGCAGGACTCTCTCTTGAGTAAATAGCAACTCATTTAACAAACACATTGTATGCATGTGCGTGGATTATGGACTCTGGAAGGTCCTACTTAACTAGACTTCTAACAATTTTTTATACACCATCGTCAATGAGACCCATCACACAAAATGGGTTCGATCACTAAAAACATGATTAGGGGTGGCAATGGGCTAAGCTAGGACCTTGCTGATGATACGTCACAAAGGGCCTTCAAACCACACTTGAATGTTGAATGAGATCCTTACAATGTCTTTAAACTGTCTATCTTTCTGTATAACAGTGACCCACTTGATTATTGGACATGCCTGGCCATTCATCATTGGCCTTGGCTCTGGCCTAGATTCCAAGCCCGGTCCTCGGACCAACACCCATGCCCAACTGGGCTAAGTGGGCCGGCCCAGCTCATTGCCACATCTAAACATGATCCAGAGCCAACGGCTAGATCAAGTGAACTACACATGAAAGCAGTTGGGACGGTGGGATTGGAACCTTCGTCAGGCTTGATGCACCTGATAGCCTTCTTTTCTAGCTTCGTCCGCAGCTGCTCGGGTATCCAACCTATTCATGAGATTATACAGCCTGCCTGAGTGAATGATGGGAAAAAATAAATATCCTATTAATTCAAAACTTGTGGACCAGGAAGGTTTTAATGGTACATGTTCAATCCTCGTACTTTTTGTGGTGTGGTCCACTTGAGATTCTGAGATGCCTAATTTTTTGAGCCATGCCCTAAAATAATCTCGTAAAATGAATGGACGGTGTGGATTTAACACATACATAGTGATGGCACCCCACCGAACTTCGTGACGTCAATCCACGGGGAAGTCGGTGATTTGTGGCACACCACGCATTCCGTTTCTCTCTTCACCAACATATATATAAAGCTCCCCGCAACCCTAACCCTAAAGAATCTATCTTGTCTTCTCAGCAGCACGGAGTCGAAGAGAGCCTCTGCAAAACCCTAACATCCGCCATGGGTAAGTTAACCAGCTCTTTCTCGCACTTCTCTCTCCATTCCGATATAGGTTTCCGAGAATCGAACACGTAGATTCCTCTCATTCGACCTGGATTTTCGACTGTCTGGTCATTGAAAAGGCGTTTCTTGGTTCGATCATTGGGATTGCAGGAAAGGTACACGGATCTCTGGCACGTGCGGGGAAGGTCCGGGGACAGACGCCGAAGGTTGCGAAGCAGGACAAGAAGAAGAAGCCCAGGGGAAGGGCTCACAAGCGCATGCAGTACAACAGACGTTTCGTCACCGCCGGTTCGTTTTCTCTCACTCTTTTCTTTTCCATTCGATGGCTTCAATCAATCGGCTAATTATATCTATCGTGTGCCGATGGTGCGCATTTGTAGAAATCCACTGGTTAACACTAACGCGAGCTGCTATGTACAAGCAAGAAAGTGAGTGCCTAAGAAAATTTGCGTTGCTTGTTCCAAAAAAGAGAGAGTAAGAAATTGAGAGGGCTCTCACGACGGTGCTTTTACCGGTGCACGCTAGTGGAAATACGTAGGTTATTCTATCATGCGCTGGTGGAACCCAGGAAGTAGATAGATTCATAACTAGGGTATCCTTGATTTTTTAAAAAATCCATGTTGATGTATTATATTAGCAGAAGACAATGGTTTACTCTAATGTGGGCAGGTGTGTTTTAGTTAGAGACCAGAATCCGATTTACATTCTTTTAGGAAGCCATTATGAAGAATTGTCTTCATAAAAATCTCTAATTAATAATTGATTTTGAAACAGACAATCTGCTGTTTGAGTAACTACCTATGCAAGTTAGCAACAAGCATCTGCTAAAGTATGCTGTCAAGCAGTGTTTAGGGACTCTTTGGTAGAACCCTGAAAATGGGTTAATCTCATCTTAGTTAACCATAATCACATGCTAGAGATATGATACATGATTATGATTAACCAAATGCGTCCATAGCTATGATTAACAAAAAATGAGATGAATTCATTTTCAGGCATTCACCAATTAGGCCCTTGATTACCAAAGGTGTCCTCAATTAATTTCTAATTAATGTCACAAAAATGCATGAAATTATGGTCCACAAATCTTAGAGTAGATGCTTTTTTTATGTCCGTCCTGACTCCCGACTAGTAGATGCGCTGCTGATACTTTCTTGACTACAATGTTTTAATATTGCATTACTGAAAGTAAGAAGGATGTATCGATCAATCATGGTGGGTTAGATATCAATTCCAGTCAGTTAATTGATTATAATCCTGTCTTTACCATGTGAAACACGTAAAAAGGATGAGAAAGTTTCCAGTGCTAAAAGCCAAGAAGTTAGTTAGTTAGCTAGCAAGCACTCAATCTAGAGACATGTGGCACACATGTATGAAATCCAGATGTTCATTTACTACTATGTCTAAGTTAGTTAGCAAGCATTCAATCTCTGGACACGTGTGACAAACGTATGCAGTCCGGATTGTTCATCTACCATATCCTACTATGTCTACCATCTGTTGACCTAACACCAAAAATATAGTCGCACAATCCTAGAAACCAAATGGAGTACTTTCGCACATTGAATGTCAACCATTTTGTTGGACTCTTCCCTAACTGTCCATTTGTAATCATCAATAACCTTCCCTTTAGTTGCTTGGATTATTGACTCATGATTTTTTAGGATACGACCTTAACCACAAAATGGCCCAAGCTGCTCAAGGCCCAACTGATGAAAGGTCCAGATCTTGTAAAGATATACTGTACCTATGGATTTGGATGTTTGATAACCAACTCAGACAATACTGATAGCACTGGATGCTTGGTGCAGCAAGGATGTAAAATTGAACCCAAGTTTGTGATTCAAGTATCCCGTCAGTACTGATTATAGGAAGAATCTGATTGCCAACGTTGCAAAAAAATAATAATCCACAATTAGAGCAAAGAGGGTAAAGATTCCTTAATAGCCTTCTAGTTTTGCTCCAAGAAAAGGTCTTGGAAGAATAATTCTTCTACAACTAGAATGTAAAGGACATCTCAAAAGATATCTTTCTTCAATAATCAAATTCAAGTTCTCAAACATGGAAAAACCACCACCACCACCATCCTCTAAGCCTTATCCCAACTAATTGGGGTTGCTACATGAGTCCTGTTATGCCATTCCACTCTATCAAGGGTCATAACTTTCGTTAGAACATAGGTCATCAAGTCTTTTCTTACTACCTCCACCCACATCCTTTTGGGCCTTCCCCTTGCCCTTTTAGAGCCTTCAGCTTACACCAACTCACTCCTAACTGACACAAATCTTGGTCTCCGTTGCACATGACCAAACCATCTCAGGCTACTTCCCCTCATCTTATCACTACCTATTGGTGCTATTCGTAGGTTCCCTCAAATGCACCCATTTCTAATTCCAGCCTTTATTGTCTTGCCACCCATTCATCTCAACATCATCATTTTCAACTACAAATCCTAAGAACATGTTGTTCCTTGACTGCCCAACATTCTGTCAATAAGGCATGGCTGGTTGTATAGCTATCCTATAATATTTACCCTTCAGTTTGGCCGGTATGCGACAATCACATAAAATTCCAAAGGCACATCTCTATTTCTTCTACCCAGCTTGAATTCTAGGGCAACGTCCTTTTCAATTCTCCCACACATGAATTATTGACCTGAGATATTTGGGATACTTATTGATCAACAATCTTAACCAATTATTCGTTTCTGCTCCACATACTCTGTTTTAGTTCGACTAATCTTAAATCCTTTAGATTCTAAAGCATCCCTGCATAAATCTAACTTTCTGTTTACATGTTCCCTCTTCTAGTCTATCAAATCTGTCATTGGGAACAACATTCACCACGAGATTTCTTCCTACAAATGTTCGTTAGCTCATCCATAACCAATGTAAAAAGGCACAGCCTTAATGGCGCCCCCTGGTGCAAACCAGCGATTGGGAACTCACTTATCTCTGATCCAGTAGTCTTCACATTTGTTACCGCTCCGTCATGACTCATACCTATTCTTAATGAAGTCGATATATCCTATTAAAACTCGTTTCTTTCCCAACACTCATCGGATTAACTTTCAAATTGGAAAACTTATTTGTTTATATTAAGCCCTTGTATATAGGATCCCTCATTTTACCCAAACACCATTCTTTGCTTGCTAACAATTTTCTTAATTGGACAGTGGACTAGAACTCGAATGAATTAACTTGCTAAAGTAAGGTTGACAAAATGTTTTAAAACTTGGTTTTTCTTCACATTGTAACTTGTACCGTAATCGAACCTGAGTCTTATTGCCGATACTGGTAACGATATAGGATGAATCACCTGCACAAAACGGGAAAACATTAAAAGAAAAAGAAAAACAAAGAAATGTATCAGGATTTTTGTAAAGAAAAAAATGTGAGAATTTGAGAATATAGGAAAAAACTAAAAACACATCTATAAACAAATTGAACTTGTATGAAGTCTGTCAGGAAAATTTATACACACATTTAGAGAATCAGATGCATTTATTTAACCCATATTAAGCTATTAACAAATTAAACCTAAATCCACAGTAATTAGCCAACACATTGAATCGGAAGTAGTACAAAATGTATGCTGATTACACAAGCTAGTACAAAATGCATGCTGATTACACAAGCTAAGTACACGATTTCCTCATGTCTTATCTTAGAAAAACATGTATAGACGTCTTGATTGAATTATATAGTATCTGTATACTTGTGTTGTCATATCAATCAATGTCAAAGGGGGTTATGCGCTGGCTTAAACTGGTTCATAACTGGTCATATTGGTCTCGACTTGATCTGACTTGTCTCAATGCAGAACAACTTTGTGCAAGTTGGGATTGAGTTGCTCGGATTTAACGTATGGGTGGTCCTAATGGGACAGGTTCCCATCAAAACATATGCAACTCTGGTGATACCAAGTTGTATAGGATGATGTTTCAAACTATATGAGGTTGACACTAAAAGGGATACTACGGTTGATGCATGGAACCGTGCTGTTGGAGTTGTGGGGCCTGCAATCCTACTGGTTCCCATATAGAGCCATCTGATCAGATCTATGGGGTGCACTGTCCACTCAAGCTGTTTTTTTTTTTTTTTTTGCCCTTGATTAAGGATCACTTCCACTTCCTTGTGGGGTCCACTCTTGGATCCTTTTGTACACTCTGTGCAAGGATGGCCTGGATGCGTGGGTCCTCTCTTTACAAAGAAGGGGAAAGACGTGTAAATTTTATGAATAGCTAACTTATGATGTATGCCTTTGTTCTAAGTTGACAAATTACCAAATCTGAATTCTTGCTTTGTTTTTTCCGCTTTCTGCAGTTGTTGGATTTGGGAAGAAGAGGGGCCCCAATTCATCTGAGAAGTAAGAGAAAAATGTGAGACGTTTTTGCAGATGTAGGATTGTGGTTTGCTTCACATTGTTATTTTCAGTTTTTTTTTTTTTTTTTGGGGGGGGGGGGGGGGGGGGCATTTCCTTGGTGATGTTCTTGGACTACTGAATTCACATTTATATTTTCTGGCCAAACTTGATCAAACTCGTGAATATCATGTAGCTGGAGGAATTATTAAAAAGAGCTTCTCATAATATCTGTTTATTTGAGATCTTTAGGAATTATTAAAAAGAGCTTCTCATAATATCTGTTTATTTGGGGACATGAGCTGCAGTGTTATAGGAAGTATTTTGGATAACCATTAACTTTGGGTTGTTTACTTCTTTTTACCTGCGAGGAAATATGGGATCCTCTTAACTACCCTGGTTTTCATATTGTATCAGTGGCCACACCTCTCGGTGTCGGTATGCTAGCTAATCATTCGTCTTGTCATCTGCAAGTAGACTGTGAAGAAGATAGCACTGGACTGCATTCTGTTGAACGAAGGCCATGATTGGTGGCTAGGATCTTCTAATTGCAATGAGTTTTATTGCATTGATCCATTTGCTGCAAGCCATGTTGGACAGACGGATTTGATTGTTAAACCGCAGGCCTGGCTTGTACAATCAGAAAACCTGAGTATGATATGTCCCCATTCTGGGATCCTATAATTTGTTTTTTGTATTTACACAGACTAGTTGGTATGGCTCATCCATTGTACATGGGGAGATGCAGGGAAAGGTTGTGGGCGAGAGAGAGAGAGAGAGGAGAGAGAGAGAGAGAGAGAGATGGATGGATTCCATTTCTCTGATGGCAGCAATAGCAGCACACAGCCCCAATCAAATCTTGCCACTACAGGGCCTCACTGAAGCTGGTGTTTTTCTGGCTGCATCAAATCCTCTTCCAAGAGAGAGGGTGTGGGATGTATGCAGAGAAAGAACAGGAGAGCATTGGTGTAGGCTACATGTAGGGTGGGAATTGATTTTGGGTTTTTAGATGGATTTGATTCTATGGGGTCAATGTATAAGGCTATTGAATGGGAATGGATGGTAGAAGTTCACTGTGGTTGTTACAGGCGTCTTGATATATCATTGTCGGTAGAGAATGGGTGGGATGGAGATTCACAACTGAAAAGAAATGGAAATGAAGATGAGGGTAATGATACCTTGTATTGAGGAAGATATTCTTTCAAAGCTTCAAAGAATTCTTACCAATGAGCAAGACGAGGATCCTGCAATTCCACGTTTTTGGACAAATAACAGTGATCTCTCTATGTTAGTCTGGTGTGGATCCAGCAATCTGTCACAAATCTGGTGAACGTGCCTAGCCCTGATACCACTTAATGCAGGAGGCGCACCAGAGTTAAATGTGTAGGAGAACATACTTCTCATTTTACATCCCTTAATACTGTTTCCCTTCTGCCATCATAAATAAATACAGAAGAAGACAAAAAAAACATAAAGATGGTCTCATGCGTTTTAACTTGTTTGCCTGCCACGGCACGTTATTGTAAATGTGCCTTTGAGGAGACACAATCATGCATTAGGTTGGTTGTGAATGTGCGGTTGATATTTTGGAACCGAAAATGCTTTTCCCGTGTCCATCAGGTGAGCCACCCTGTGTTTGGGTCCAAAAATCTGGCCGATCCAAAAGTCAAGTGGGCTACACCATGGGGAATATTTGAGAGGAAATGGTCCAAACTTGTGCGGAATCCACTGGTTTAAAAATGCCATGCAATCCATTCATCTGACTGGCCATCTAGGATGAAAGGATGCTAAAAAAAATCAGGATATTCCAACATTCATGTGGGCCACAGCAGTGGAATTTATAGGATCTAACCATGAATTTACAATGTTCTTTGTTCCTTGTGATGTGACCCAAGTAAGACTTTGGGTTGGACTAATTTTTAAGGCGCATGCTCCTCCACGTGGAATTCAGTTAGCGAAAATCACGTCCTTCCTTTGAGTAAGCTAGTGTAACTTGACTAGTGGGTGACTTGACTAGTAGTAATGCGATTCGACGTGGATGCGGTGACTTTGACCTGCACACGTCTTATGGGTTATTTGGGAAACGGATTGGCTACTCCCCCTGACACCAGCTCGTGGCTGGTGTTCGGTGCTTTGTGTGGGCCCCACCATGATGTATGTGTTCCATCCATTCCGTTCATCCATTTTTAAAGATTATTTTATTTCCTGATCCCAAAAATGAGAGGGATATAAATCTCAGGTGGACCACACCACATGAAAACAATAGTGATTGGATATCAATCATTAAAATCCTCCTATGGCCCACTATATTGTTTATTTGACATACAATCTGTTGATTACGTCATACAGTCCCAGATGAAGAGAAAAAACAAATTTCAGCTTGATCCAAACTTTTATGGTCCCCAAAATGTTTTTAATGGTCGACCCTCATTCAACACTGTTTCCTGTAATGTGGTCCATTTGAGATTTGAATATATCTCATTTCTGGACTTTTACCGTAAAATGATCTGTAACAACAGATGGATGGCATGGATATAACACATACATCATGGTGTGGCCCACATAGCACCGACCACCAGCCATTGGCTGCTGTCAGGGGGAGTGGCCAATCCGCTCCCGGTTATTTGGAGGTAATCGGAAGTGAAGGGTTTTTACTTTTTGTGGCACCGTTGAAATGGGGGGATTTGAATTTGAAGGTAATCCAAAATTTCATTTTTTTTTGGGTTGTTTCAAAATCAAAGGGAGGTGCTTGGATTCAGAATCGATCCTCCAATTGACGCTAATGGGTCAATTTCGGACCGTTGGATGCTGTTTTAAAAGCCTCCCTTATTCACACACGCTGATTACGGTAGAACCCGGACTTAGTCAATGCAAGCCTCATCGTTCTCCCTCTCTCTTTCTCTCTCTGTCCCTCCCACAGTACGCCGCTAATTCTGCCAGTAACAACGTCACCCATGCACTATTGTTTACGGCGAGAAAGCCTACCACTCAAAGTAGTGCCGTTGATTCCGGCTATAAAGCCGAACAGTCACTCCATCCATGAAAGCTGAACGAGCTCTCTCTCTCTCTCTCTCTCTCTCTCTCTCTCTCTCTCTCTCTCCTGTAGTGTTAGTGCGTGGGTGTGTGTCGGGTGGCAGTGCCTGTGTAAGAAAACAAAATGAAAAACTTAGAGAGGCATCGTTTATCGTCGATTTCTCTGCACCATGGCCTTGTGTGATTGTGCATAAAAATTGTTGGGGGGCCCTTACACAAAACCTTATGATCTAGCCTCTCAAAACAAACCAAAATTATGAGATAATAAAGCAATGAAATAAATCAAAGTATAAACCACACCACACAAGAGATTTTTCCATGAAAAACCCTCAAAGAGGTAAAAACCACTGGACCTTGTCCAGATTAACAATCTACTAAAAAGTAGAACGTTACAACCTTCTTCACTTACGCATGAGTGAAAAAACAATAAGAGAATAAAAAAAAATGGAGAGATCTCACCGATCACGAGGACATAGAAGCGTTGAGATGTCGAGTGCACAGTAGATCACCTCTATGAGCATAACCTCCCTTCTACAAGCTTCTTCTCTCTCTTTTCTCTTTCTCTATTCTTCTTTTTTTCTCTCTTACCTTGGACGTGAGAACTCCTTAAAAATAGAATACCTTAATCCCGTTTTGGAACCCCTTAAATAGACAACTGGAGGAATTAGACTCAAATAAGAAAATTGCGCATAAGCGAAGGAATTACAGTCACATAAGGAAACCGCGCATAAGCGGATGAATTAGAGTCAAATAAGGAAACTGTGCTACCTCTCCTCTGAACTGAGGAGGAAAATCTCATCAAATCTCCCCCCTTCTGACTCAGGAGGAATTCGTATTCTTCAAGCCAGCCAGGTTTCTACAAATCTCAAACTTGCTCTTGAGCAATGCCTTGGTCATCATGTCTGACTCATTATCGTCCGTATGAACCTTCTCAAGCTGTAACACCTTCTGTTCCAAAGTATCCCTGATCCAGTGATACCGAATTTCTATACGCTTCGACTTAAAGTGCTGACTTGGATTCTTACTCAAGTGTATAGCACTTTAACTATCATAATAAACCATGTGCTGCTCTTACTTCAGGCTAAGTTCCTGTAGGAACCTCTTCATCCAAAACATCTCTTTACGTGCCTCTGTGACCGCAATGTACTCGGCCTCTGTCGTCGACAATGCTACGACCTTCTGTAGCTTGCTCTGCTAAGAGACCGCTCCCCCTGCAAATGTGAACATGAACCCCGATGTAGACTTCCTGAAGTTTATGTTACCGCCATATCAGCATCTATGTAGCCCTCTAAGATAGGTTTTTCGTCACCATAGCATAGGCTCAACCTGGATGAACCTCTTAGATACCGCAGTATCCATTTCACTGCTACCTAATGCTCTTTGCTATGATTGACAAGATACCGGCTGATAACACTAACAAAATATGAGATGTCTGGGCGCATACACACCATAACATACATCAAACTTCCTACTGCTAACGTGTAGGTTATTTTCTGCATCTCATCCACCTCTGCCTTCGTCTTGGGATACTGCCTGTCACTTAATCTGAAGTGACCATCCAGTAGAGTACTGACCGGCTTCGCTGCATTCATATTGAACCGCTTTAGGACTTTCTCAATGTACCGCTCTTGTGACAATCAAAGCTTTCTGATGTTTCTGTCATGGGTTATCTCCATTCATAGGATCTGCTTAGCTGGGCCTAAGTCTTTCACCGCAAATGACTTGCCCAACTCCTGTTCCAGCCTGTCGATCTTCTTGATGTCTTTTCCCATGATGAGCATGTCATCAACGTATAATAGCAGAACTAAGAAATCACCATATGAGAACTCACGCGTGAACACAATGGTCTAACTCCATTCTGTCATACCCATGATTCAACATAAACGAGTCGAACTTCTTGTACCATTGTCGTGGAGCTTGTTTCAGACCATACAAGCTCTTCCTTAGCCTACACACCATATGCTTTTTGTCTTTGACTTCGAACCCCTTTGGTTGGTGCATATAGATCTCTTCTTCCAGGTCACCATGGAGAAAGATAGTTTTAACATCTAACTGTTCTATCTTCAGATCCATGCTAGCCGCCAACCCAAGCAACACCCGTATGGATGTCATCTTCACCACGGGTGAGAATATCTTCTCGAAGTCTATGCCTTTCCTCTGACCAAATCCTTTCATCACAAGTTTGGCCTTGAACCTCGTCTGTGAATTCTTCTGCTCAACTTTCTTTATGAATACCTACTTGTTGCTCATTGCTTTCTTGCCTTTAGGCAGTTTCACCATGTCATAGGTGTGGTTCTTATGCAAGGATTTTATCTCCTCTTGCATAACTTTTAACCAGTCCCCCTTATACTCGTCGGCTAGGGCCTCAGAATAATCTTCTGGCTCTCCTCCATCAGTGAGCATAATGTACTCATATGCGGAGTACCTCTTGGATGATTGTCTGTTCCTAGATGACCTCCTCACATGTGGCTCAACAGGTGGATCAAGTGGGGGCTGCTCCCCTGGTCCATCTTCTGAAGGAACTCCCTCGTCCTCTGCACCTTGTTGTACTCCCCCGTCATCAGGCACCACGGAAGGAATAATCGGATCCATGTTCTCTAGCTCGCTTGAACTAGACTGGTTCTTCTCTGACTTACCAATGTCTTCTATACACTGATCTTCAAAGAAAACCACATCTCTGCTCCTGACGAGCTTCTTCTCGGTCGGATTCTACCATCTATAACTGAACTTTTCATCACTGTACCTCGAGAACACACACTGCCTGATCTTCATATCGAGCTTGGACCTCTCGTCCTTTGGTACATGAACGGATGCTCTGCATCCAAACACCCTGAGATGATTATACGATAGATCTTGTCCAGTCCACACCTTCTCAGACACTTCTCCATTCAACGGGGCTGATGGAGACCTATTTATCCGATACACTGCTATGTGCATTGCTTCTCCCCAGAATATCTTGGACAACTTCGCATGGGATAACATGCATCTGATTATCTCTACAATGGTGCAATTCATTCGCTCAGCCACACCATTATGCTGGGGGGTCTTAGGAACCGTCTGTTCATGCCGTATACTCAGGGACTTACAATACTCATGAAAGTCACCAATGTATTCACCACCATTATCAGTGCGGATGCACTTCAATGATCTACCTGTCTCTCTCTCTCGACTATAGCATGAAACAATTTAAACACACCAAAGACCTCGTCCTTGGATTTCAAAGCATAAACCCAAACCCTCCTAGATGCATCATCTATAAAAGTGATAAAATACAATGCCTCACCCAAGGTTTTTGTCTTCGTAGGACCACAAACATCAGAATAAACCAAATATAATGCATACACTTTATTAACATGATAAACAAATTTAACAAATGAAACTCTATGTCGTTTCCCTGATAAACAATTAATACGGGTTTTGAGAGGTGTACCTGTCACGTCTGGAAGGAGCCGCTTTCTTGCTAGTACTTGAAGCCCTTTTTCACTCATGTGGCCTAGACGCCTGTGTCACATGTCAATAGCTGAATCTTCCGCTGCGTTCAACCCACCCTTACACATACTGACACTTGCCTTATAAAGAGTGCAACACTTCTTTCCTCTAGCTGCGATCAATGAACCCTTGATGAGCTTCCAGCGTCCACTAACAAATCGACTTTCATAGTCATCATCATCCAACCTTCTCGTCGACATCAAGTTGAGGCGAAGGTCTGGGATATGTCTCACATCCCAAGAACCAATGTGCAGCCCACATCGGTCTTCACACAAATATCGCCGACCCCTACGATCTTCGATACGCCAGAATTTCTCATCTTCACGATCCCATAGTCACTTGACTTGTAGCTTGTGAAGAAGTCCCTGCGTGGAGTTGCATGAAAAGAGGCTCCCGAGTCTATCACTGTAACACCCCGTACTTTTCAGTACTCGGGTGTTACCATATAATCAAATTTAGAATAAATGTAAGTCTAGCTTAAGTAAGCGATCACGTGCATTTCGGTCTAAATCCAACTAGTGACCGCAATACCAACCACTAGACCCCGAGATATGGTAGACCTTTATCAAACGCAAATGGATATGAATTGTTCGTTAATGACCTAATCATAAGATCACATGATGAACTATATAAACAATCAAACCATACATAGCAACGTTCGGGATACGATCCAACAAAGCCACACATTAGGAGTCGTCTTTGTCACAGAGCAACCATTCATCTATGTCCTAAGGCCCGGATCGACAGATCCATCGTTCATCTAACTTTAAAAACTGTATTTGGAAAGTATGGCTCACTTGCAGATTTAAAATATTTTAATTAAGCCTTGCAAGCGACTGATTGAGTAAATAAATAGCACGGATCGAGATGCTAACCACGATAAACAACATAGAAAAGTAATAGTAATAATAATAATGATAATAATATTAATGATATTAAAAGCATTAAAAACAAATAGCTCATACTATAAGCAGGTATTAGGCCATATGATTCATAGTCCAACCACTAAATTCTAGCTTAAATGGTCCCTTGGACTCTTTTAACCATTGGCGTTCAAACTCGGGGAGATTCGATCATTCGGTTGGCGAAAATCCACAAATACGACCCAAATCAAGTTGTGGGCCCCACATAGGACTTAGATATGCCTGATCTTTAAGCAGGGGACCCATTTAGACCCATAGAGAACCTTGGACGGAGTGGATCCCCCACAAGCATCATGGTGGACCCCACTTCGAGTTGCGAGTGCACAGGTGAGGCGTGCACTCGATGTGCACTGGTCAGGGCCGCCCGGTCAAGCACCGCTGACCCGCGGTTTCCCGAAATAGAGAGATTTCTCTCTCTCCCTGTGTGTTAGCCAGTGAACGGAGGCTGTCCACTTGTTTCAGCGGTGGCCCACCATCGGGGGCCCAAGTTTGTGATCTGAATCGTCCATTAGCTTCAGGGTGTGGGATTTACTAAAACCTGACTGCTACAGAAGGTTTTACCGCACGTGTGGACACACAATTCTCGACGCAAGGAGGGCTTACAAACTCAAGTTTCCAAAAATGGAAACCGCCAGCAGGGCGATCCACGTGCTCCCTCCAATTCCCATCGTAGCCCCTCGTACGAAGCAAATCTCAACCCTTCATGCAGATTTCGGCAATTGAAACAGCTACCGGTTTCATCCTACCGACCTTACTTAATGGTTGTTTCAAGCCAGAACAATCTGAGCCACCTATTCTTCATCCAAGGGCTCTAGGATGAGCTAGGGTTTCTTTTAAGGAGGAGAAAATTGATAAAGATCAGACTTCTCATCCATTCTTGCAGCTACAACCGGAAAATCAACCGAGAGCTCTCCATGCGAACCCACCATCCAAACTCTCCTAAGGCTTCAAAGAAGCTTATCCATAAGCTTCCTAGGGTCCGTATGAATCTTCCCATGTGGGCGGATTAGAGGGAGAAGCCGTGGCTGGGAGTCTGCCATTGGAGTCGGGTCTTCTTCCTCGGCATGTTGCTGCACTGAGGCAGGCTCGACTCAATATGCTACTGGGCTTATCCGGTGAGAATGAAGAAGAAGAGAAAGAATAGAAGAAAGAAGGAGAGAAAGCGGGAGTGAAAAGAGGGAGAAAGAAAGGGTCGACGTTGGGTTCAAGTTGAGGCCGTGATAGCTCGACTCATCTTCGTCGCTGGGTCAAGCCAGCTAGGTGTGTCGGTCTGTCCAACCCATTGTTGGGTTGTTGGAAGAGGCAGAAAGGAGGGAGAGAGGAGAAATAAAGAAGGAAGAGATGAAGGTGGCGATTTCGTTCCCCCACTTTCATTTTCCATGTACATGAAGCTGTCCATCCGGTCCTACCCACCTCATGGATGGGGTGGATCTGATATGCAGGCGTGGCCCACCCGATGTTCAGCGTCCATTGATCAAATGGACGGCTGTCCCTTTGTTAGAATGGTGGCCAAGTTCTACATGCTGGAACCACACACACACCATAAATTCCAGCGGGCCACACCAAGTAATGTTGTGGGTTACATTTCAACCGCAACCAACATCAGATCGGGCCCTGAAAGATGGGCCGTGGGATGGTGCTGAAACCAACTTCCCAGAAGTGTAGGGCCAGCAGTGGGCTGCATCAGACAGTGCTGGGCCAGCTTGTGAAACCGGCCAGTGGGCCAAGCATTTACCCAAAATGGGTCGTTCCTGCGCAGAGCTTAGTGGGCCACGTTGCTGGGCCAGGCCAGATGACCTAGTCCCAGTCTTGGGCCGCAACTGATGAACCAAACTGTGTTGGGACCACGCCCAGTTCTGGACCACAGTTGGGCTAAGTTCAAGCCCAGTTCGGGCAACAAGTGGGCAGCAATATTAGGCCAAATCAGGCCGGGGTCAAGCCTAGTTCAGGTCTTGTTTATGGAAGAATTCCAAGCCCAAATTCAGGCCATCCTAATGGGCCGCAATTAATGGGCCTGATCCCTTCAAGGTCAACTTACTGTCATGTCAACCAACGTGAGTTAATTTCTCCTCCTTAAGTTAATTTCATGATTTATCATCATCATTAATGTTACTATAATTATTGCAATATGGCTGACCATTAGTAGGTTACTTATGCTCGAGTTAATTAGGATAAAACAGAATGGTAATTAGCAAATAGTAGTAATTTAAATTATCTTTCTCAGATACTACCCTTATTAGTAGGTCCTAGTGATTTTCATCATTAGATACTAGTGTATTGTTTTGTCATCCTTAAATATTATCATGATAGTAGGTCATAATATTATATACCATTATAATGATTATTACTAACATGTTGCACTAATATTAGTTACTATAAATAAAAACATCATTAATGACATTTGCATGGTATCCATCACTCGAAAAGTATTACCTTTAATAGTACCATTTTATTCCAATTGTAATACAAATTATTACCATGATGAGCTGATATTATGATAATACTTATGCTATATGTGTTAAATTAACATGGTAACTAGTTCTACACCAAATCTTAAAATCTAACCTGGACCTAAACTTGAAGACGAGATCCTAGACCTAAGTGGCCTAAGCTCTAGGTAAATACCCTAACCACAAATAGTGTGTTGGTATTAATTGATAATTACTACTTCTTATCCCTCCTAATATTATTATATGAATCAAGTTCCAACTCCTAAGCAAAACCTAAAACTAAATTCTAGGATAAAACCCAAATCCTACATCAAACCCTAAGTACTCTAAGCCTTAGGTCATAATCTAGACCACAAATAATCTTGTGGAACCTTGATTTTACCTTACAAATCCCTAATTTGTACTAGGATTCAATCCTAAGGACGCGAGCAGTTAGCGTCACTAGAAGGTGATTCGGTTCCTGATCAAGTGATGATTCTTCCCCTTCAGCTTTCCATCTTCTCATTAGCTTAAGTTATAGTTTTTATTGAAATTTATAATTGATATCTCTCTCTTATAATCACATGTGTTAGCTGGTGGAAATTGAATTGCTATACTGCTTGCTTAATATTTATCCTGCATATTTATTCATGCTTGTGGATTACTTGTGGATTACTTGTGGATTGCTTATGGAACTTAAATTGGTACATCATTGGAAAACCCTCCACCTATATATGTACACCCATACTTGGGATGTAACCCGACTGGTTATGATTATAATAGACCTTCGACTTGGTGGTTATTGAATGGTGTTTTAAATTGACCATTGATATGGGCCTACCATCCAGGGTTGTTGTGTTAAGTGGTTTTCAAGGATGGTCTTTATCGCGTGGTTTTAATAATCGCCCTATGTGGCTTGGTTTCAGAATTCGCCCTATGTGGCTCAGTTTTGACATTCGCCCTATATGGCTCAGTTTGGACATTTGCCCTATGTGGCTCGATTTTGGTATTTGCCCCATGTGGCTCGATGTACCATTTTCATACCACCATGCGATGGTATGCCCTATATATTGTAATATGATTGGTCATTAGTTGACAGGGTTCCATTAAACATCCTAAGGTGGTAGTCTCATGAGCCATGGATGGTAGAATGAGACACTATGCCTGAGCTGTTGGCCTACGCTGGGCCATATGCTCCCCGTAGTGACCGTGAGCTTATTTTAAATGGTTGGTTGTAAATTGACTAATAATGACTTGGCTAATCATGTATACATAGCACAGACCAGCATCTATTGCTATCGTACGTGGGCTACGTATTATTTCCGACTGGATGATGTTTCCAGGTTCGATGATTGCATGGGCGGCGACCCATTGTCCACACGGATGACATCCTCGGGATGTGAACGCATTCCATACATCCATGCACATAATAAGACTACATTTACTCTGTTTTGGTTGTCTGGATGTTTTATACTATTTCTTACCTAATGCAGTAGTGTGTAATCTTAAGTGGAGTTCACACTGAGTTGGTCACTCATCCATCAAATATATAACCGTACAGGTAACACAGGTGGCTTAAGTGATTTTCAGGTTCGGGCTGATAAGGAGCGGGGTTCAGGTGGTCGAGGTTGCATGACTGTATCTACTTTGAGGAGTTGAGGGGTCTTAAGGCTCAATTCTACTTGTCTTCTATTATTTGTCATGTATTTAGATCATGTAATTCTTGTATTTATTATTTTTGGAGACATTGGCTTGTATAAGTCATTATGGGCAGCTTCTTGTACATCCTAAATGTAAATGAAGACTTTCCTTTATGTCGATTTGTCCACACTACGCTCATTTTCTTACTCTAATAAAAGAAAAAAAATATATATTTAACCATCCTTTAAGGTTAACACTCAGATTTTTGGGAAACGGGTCGTGTACTCAGGTCCAAAAGATTTGGGGCGTTACAATCACCCAGTCGGTGTCCTGACTCGTAGCCGTGAGACATACGTCGTGATCTGCTGAAAGAATAACTACAACATCGCCATCTGAAGTGACCGCAGTGGAATCTGATTTATCTTCCTTCTCCTTTCCTTTTTCTTTTTTGTCGTTCTTATTCTTACGACATTCATGCTTATAGTGACCATTTTTGCCACAATTCCAGTATTCAACATCCTTCCTGGTACTCGACTTGCCTCTTGATTTATCTCGGGTCTTCCCGCCCTTCCTGTTCTTTCCTTTCTCTCGTTCTTGTGTCATAAGAGCTTCTTGCTGAGTAGACCCCTGAGACTTCCTCCTTGTCTCCTCATTGAAGAGACAGCTAGTTACCTGTTTCATGGATATCTTTTCGTCTAGCGCGGAATTACTTAGAGACACCACCAATGTTTCCAAACTATCAGGCAATGAACTAAACAATAGTAAAGCTTGCAATTCATCATCCAGGACCATCTTCATAGCGGAGAGTTGGTTCACTATATTGCTGACCTCATTCATGTGCTTAGCCATAGAACCACCATATTTGAACTTGAGATTCACAAGTCGCCTTATCAGAAAAATCTTATTACCGACTGTCTTCCTCTTATACAACCCTTGTAATTTCAGCCATAGGCTAGCAGCTGAGGTTTCCGTAGACACATGGTGGAATACGAAATTGTTCAACCATTGTCTAATAAACTCCACCGCCTTCCGGTCCATCTTCTTCCAATCTGATATGCCTTGAATTGGAGAATACAGGTCCTTGTAATAAAGCAAGTCTTCCATCTTAGCCTTCCATATGATCCAGTTAGAACCATTGAGACTGATCATCCTTGATGAGCCACCTTCTATAATTCAAAACCGATCTCACTCCGTTCAATGAACTTGGCTCTGATACCACTTTGTTGGGGGGCCCTTACACAAACCTTAGGATCTAGCCTCCCAAAACAAACTAGAATTATGGGATAATAAAGCAATGAAATAAATCAAAGCACAAACCACACCACACAAGAGATTTTTACATGGAAAACCATCAAAGAGGTAAAAAAATACGGAACCTCATCCAGATCAACAATCCACTATGAAGTAGTACGTTACAACCTTTTTCACTCATGCAGGAGTGGATAAACAATAAGAGAATAAAAGAAAAACGGAGAGATCTCACCGATCACGAGGACGTAGAAGCGCTGAGATGTCGAGTGCACAGTAAATCATCTGTACGAGCATAACCTCCCTTCTACAAGCTTCCTCTCTCTCTTTTCTCTTTCTCTCTTCCTCTTTTTTTTTTTTCTCTCTCACCTTGGACGTGAGAACCCCTTAAAAATAGAATACCCTAATCCTGTTTTGGAACCCCTTAAATAGAGAACCGAATGAATTAGACTCAAATAAGGAAACTGCGCATAAGCGGAGGAATTAGAGTCACATAAGGAAACTGCGCATAAGCAGAGGAATTAGACTCAAATAAGAAAACTGCGCTACCTCTCCTCTGAATTAAGGAGGAAAACCCTATCAAAAATAAATAAATAAAAGCACTGATTCCATTTGGGGTTTTGATTCAGGTGTAAAATTAGTAGGCCTACTTTCGTGACCTACACGAGGCTTAAAATTACCTTGCTTTTTTTTTTTTTTTTTTTTTTTTTCTTTTTTTTAAAAAAAAAAACTTAAAATGTGTTTTCTATAGTTTCTTCTATTTGGGAAACCAAAAATTAGAGGAAAACCTCTTTCCCTAGCTTTTCATTTAAAATAAGTATAAAAATAATAATTTGAGAGCTGATTTTCTCACTTACAAAAGAAACAGGATTTGTTATTTGATTGGTGACCTTCTTAACATTTCTATGAAAAAGAACACTGAAACGAATAACAAAAATAATTGTTGGATTACTTAGTTTTTCGTTTCCTAAAAATTTCATAGGAGTTTTCCAAGCTTACATGTTGAATTCTCTTCCATTAGTGGAAACAACAACATAAATATTTTTTTAAAAATGTCACATTAAAGAAAAGAGAAATGTGTGAAAAATAATTTACACTAAAAAAGGTTCAATCAACAATTTAATCCATCTATTTACTACGGCCCATCATGAATTGCTTGTGATTCCCATCATGAATTGCTTATGATTCAAAAGAATCACTTCTACTAAGCAATCATAACTATCCCATCTATGGATTGGAAAATGGAATTAGATCATCTGATTGGTATGATCTTTGCATGGTAGCCCATTAAATGCGTTGTGGGACTTAATGGACAATTCAAATCGATCGATTAGACTGTCCAAGAAAACCAAATCAACTAAGATCACTATACCTCGTAGTAACTGTAGAATCATGCAGAAGAGAAAGGACATAGTAAAGAGAGAAAAAGAGATGAGAGAGAGAGAGAGAGAGAGTTAATTTTACTTAAAATATATTTTCTATTGGCTTATTACAATGAATAATGACAATGTTATATATAACCATTTTGGAATATGGTTGATGATAATTAAATTCAAGCTTCTATGAATATATTACATCCAAGTTGCCAAACACAAGTTTAGATTCCATAGAATTCTAAGTATAAACAGCCAAACACAATTGATCATTTCAAATTACTTTGATTCTAATGCATTTGTGATTTAAATTCTTATCCATTCATAGTACAAGCTGTAGAATGAGCCATTAGACTTTTTCTTTTAACCAAAACATTGTTGAGGCCCCATCAAGCTTACAAGTCATTGTGGAAGTAGCTTACTTGGACATTTGTATGACATCCAACCCGCCCGTTAGGGTTGGCCACGGTGAAAGCCGGAGCCCCAAAATATGAGGCTGATCCAAACCATCATGCATGCCACTAGGTGAATTTGATAGTTTTTGAATGGTAGTCCATTATTTTCTATGGTGGGCCTACCTGTTTTGTACATACCATCTAGCATGTGTATTATGCGAGGCTTGTTATGGTGATAAGATTTCGAGAAGATCCGGTCTTGTAAACTTATTAGGAGGGCCAAACCGTAGAAAAATATAGACAATCATCCATAAAACTTCCAAAGTCATGTGGTCACACACATGATAGTTGAATCAATCTGGTTTTTGGAGTATCCGAATTTCACGGAGGGTGACATTGTTTCCAGAATCGGTGGATTCTGCATGTGGTAGGATGGCTATTTTGTCACAATATTCGATGCAGAGGTTAGAAAAAGGAAGGGGGTTTTGAAATATATGTCAGCTCTTCCTTTAACTGAAACCGTCACTTTCGGTTAATTCTATTGGGAATTATCTGATCATTGACGTGGATCGATCCTCCTCTCATGCTTCGGTTATTGATCCCAACAGCCCCTCTTTTGGGCCCACCTTTGATTGCTGATTCCTTTCAAAAGACACTTTAATCATATAATTCTAACCAATTGATCAATTGCTATGAAAATGGATGGACTATTATGATTATAATAGAAGAGATCTGGTCATTGATTATGTGGAACCCACCTTCGATTGCTCAATATCCCTTTCAAAGCTCTTGATTGTAACATTCAATCATTCATAATGTGGGGCTGCCTTTGATTGTCCCTATTCAAACTAAACAGCTACGATGCCTAGCACCAAGATAGGCAAATATATAGTGTATGATTGAGAGATGGAGATTAGTCCTCTATTCAGCTACTGGCTCAATGTGTAAATAGAATCTTGCGATATTCAGAGAGTGATATTCATCCTCTGATAATGAGTTATACCTTTACTTTCCATACGAAAGCACTTTCGTTATATATAAAGGGAAATGAAGAAGAAATATTCTTACCAGTCACTAAGAACAGCAGCAAAACTGTTGCACAGTACACCAACAACATAGTGAACCGAGATCCAATCTCAAGTCTCACCCACAAATGATAAACAAGAAGAAATATAAACTAGAAAAAGAATTAAAGCATTCCAAACAAACCATAAGACAAGATATATGTGGAAAAACCCCCAACAAGGGTAAAAAACCACGGATGCAAACTTCCACTATGAAGAAGAACGAAGATTACAAGGCAATATACTAATTTCTCCTTGGAAGTACATAAAAAACCCTTTGCTCACACCTTAGAATTATTTTCTATTATTCACCTTAACCCTAAAATAACCCCAGGGATCCCAATTTATGTTTTTGGCAACTTCCCTTTCGCACCCTCGCGAAAGGCAACTCAATTTTTCGCAGTCCGCATCAAATCTGGAAACAAATCTGCGTAACCTCGACCGGTCGAGCGGACTGCACGACCAGTCGAGCATGGCCCACGACCGGTCGAGCACCTCGAACCCAAAAACTTATGCTCGCTGGACTTTGAGTCGAGCCAGTCTACGACTGCTCATGACTGGTAGAGCGGACTCCACGACCGGTCGAGCAGGGGCCACGACTGGTCGTACGACCCCAGATGTGGCTCCACATCTCAACAAAAATACTTTTCTAGAAACAAGACTGAATCTAGCTTGTGAGCGTAGACTCAAATTATAACTAAGATTATCTACTACTTGATTAATCACTAATGAATGTAACTTACTTTGCCAAAAAGTAAATTAATTACACAAAAAAAAATGTAATTAATTGGTAATTGAAAGATAATGTTTTATTTTAATTGGATTAGTATGAGACGAAATCTTCATGTTGCATTCATCTACTATTTATAGCCTTAATCTAACCATGTAGATGTTTATTACGTTCTGATGGTTGCTATAACCATTCAATATTGCTTGGCTTTCTGGATGCTTTCCATGTTTTAATAGTTGCTATAATTATTCAACATTACATGATTTTCTGGAGACTTCCTTACCACTTGTCTTAATAACCGTTTCAACCTTCCTTGCTAACGTGATTGTATTACACTCAGCCGTTTGGTCGACTGCTTAGTTTGCTTTTAAATTCCTTTCAAATATTTCTGTTTTGTCATCTTATCAGTTGTGATTTCGTAAAAAACACTCCAAACATTTACAAAGATATTATTTAGCTTGTAATATTTTTTCATTTCTATAACACGTGTTGTTTCTAATTGAGTTTTTCAAGAACGGTTACACATTACAACTTCCATTTTATGATCATAACCATCTAAATATAGGAAATAAATGGTCAATAATTTAGATATCCATACCTTCAATGGCCAATCACTTTTAAAAATAACTTTTGACTATATAATACTAAACATCGATCAATTGAAATACTACCCATATTTACTGTACCGGACCAAGTTTGATTAACGATCTTGACGGTCTATCATGTAGGACTCACGATGCTGCTTAGAAATCACGTCGATTGATTGACCATAACCATCCAATTAACATCTATGAAATGGACCATCTATACTATACCAAATAAACCTAATCGTTGTCCATTACGTCATATTTGATTACCTATCATGCTCATTAAAAAATTATTGGATGATGCCATCCATAGCATGGCTTGGAAAATGGATTTCCACATGCCTTGGACTAAAAAGAGACTGAGGACGTGAAGATGTATTTACGTTGAGAGTGACTCGGGCGGCAGCCGTTAGGTCACCTATTTTGAGTTGGAGAAACACAAGGTCAAAACGTGTGCCACGTGCGACCCATCAACCTAGAGACGTGGATTGAGTATTACCCAGCTGCTCCAAGCTAGGACCAGGGAGGGGCCACTGTGATATATAGGTTTTATCCACACCGTCCATCCATTTTTCCCTGTCATTTTAAGTCATGAGCCAAATAAATACACAGATCTAAGGCTCAAGTGGACCACACCTTTTTATGCCCTCTTTGATATTTATTTGCGATCCAACTTGTTCATGAGGTCATATAGAACTGAATGAAGGAAAAAAAAAAGTATCATCTTGATACAAAACTTCTGTGGGCCCAAGAAATTTTCAATGGAAATTGCTTAATCCACACCGTGTGGTCCGTTTACTGTTTGGATCTGTCTAATTTTTGGGTTGATAATCTAAAATTATACGGAAAAATAGATGGACGGTGTTGATAGAATCCATACAACATGGTTCCCTCTCGGAACCCTAACCTGTCCTGAGCTTTGGACAGGCGCGGGTAGTACAAGAACCGTGTCGCTATCAATGGGGAGAAAACAAAGCAATGTTGCAACACGTCAGCAAAATACAACCGTCTGTTTCAAACCCTCTTCACACACAGGACGGGATTGGCGGACGTGTAGAATGATACAACTACAATGGGGACAGCCATGCAGCCAAAGTAAGGACACGATAAAAAAAAAGAAGAAATTATTGATCAGACGGTTATGAGATCGGACGGTTCTGATTATCCAATTGTTCATATATATGGCTTAGGGATTGAATGCGGACCATGGTTTTGGAACAGGTGAGTTGTTCCACTTGAGTGCGAACCGTGACTCGCCTGAGTTGGGATTGAATGCAATGCAGCTCCCAACCGATTCCTAGTTGACTCGGACGAGTCGAAAATCCATGATCAGGGCTGCTGGTCAGGCGTGGCTTCTGTGGATCGGCGGATCAACTGAGGTGGGTCGATCCCTGACTGTGGGGCCCACCTTGATTTATGTACCTTACATCCACGCAGTCAATCCGTTTTGAAAGCTCATTTTCTGGCATTATCCAAAATATTAAGAAGAATTAAATCTTAGGTGGACCACACCACAAAAACAGTGTCATTGAATCCACACTATTAAAAACTTCTTGTGGGCCACTGAAATGTTTGTTTTCCATCCAACCTTATGTTAGGGATATACCCTGTCCACGTCCCATCAAAACAGAAATCCCAGTCAAGTAGCGATCAATCTAGACCGTCCACATATTATTCCCCAATCGACACTGTAGTATATACATGGTTACGATCGTCCCGGGGATGCGGACTGTGTAGGGTGGAGCTCCAACGGTATTGCATGGTGTGGATTCTGTATGGGGCTTATTTGATATATTTATTTCATCCATACCGTCCATTCGTGTTTCCAGATCATTTTGGGGCAGGAACCCAAATTTGAAGCATATCCAAAGCTCAAGTGGACCACACCACAGAAAACAATGGACATTTAAAACCTTCCCAGGGCCCACAGTGATATTTATTTGCAATCCAACTTGTTAATAAGGGCACACAGACCTACATGAAGAGATCGAAAATACATGTATCATCTTAGATCCAAAACTTCCATAGCTCCCTATGAATTTTCAATAGTAACCGTTTAATTTCCTGTGGTGTGGTCCACTTAAGTTTTGCATATGTAATGAAAAAAAGATAGCTAGAGCATATAAAACACATACATCACAGTGGATCCATAGAATCACACAAGCTCCTTGCAGTACAATCCGCACCAAAGGGTACTCAAAACTCTGGATTGATTTATATCTCATGCGTGCTTTGCATGAGTCACCATCATTTAAGATAAGAGTGGCAATGGAGGAGGATCAGGCACTGCAGGGCTTGCAGTAGGGAGGCCTTACTCCCCTGAGCCCCGGCCCTATAGGTCGGAGCTGGTTGACAAGTAAAAGAGTAAATGATCAATGGTATAAAATAGTTCAATATTTACTTCCCATCATATAAATGTTTGTGATGATTAAAGCATGGGACAACATGACCTGTATCTAGCAAATGTCTTTAAATTACGCATGGGCATTCAAAGCTGGCCAACAAGTAAAAGATTAAATGATCAATGGTATAAAATAGTTCAATATGAGATTTATTTTTTGACTTCTCATCATGTAAATTATTTTAATCATTAAAACTTGGTACAACATGACCTATATCTAGAAAATGCCTTTGAATTTAACATGGGTGTACGGAGCTGACCAATAAGTAAAAGAGTAAATGACCAATAGTTTAAAATAGTTTAATATGAGATTTTTTGAATTATTTATTTATTTTTTTTTTAACTTCCTGTCATATAAATGATTCTAATAGTTAAAACATGGGTACAACATGACCTATACTTAGAAAATGTCTTTAAATTATACGTGGGCGCATGGAGCTGGCCATCCAGTAAAGGAGTAAATGATCAATGATATTAAATAGTTTAATATGAGATTCTTTTTAACTTCCCATCATATAAATGATTCTAATAATTAAAATATGGTACAACATGACTTATACCTAGAAAATGTCTTTAAATTACACTTAGGCATTTGGAGCTAGCCATAGCCAACAAGTAAAAGGGTAAATGATCAATGGTATAAAATAGTTCAATATGGGATTTATTTTTTGACTTCTCATCATATAAATTATTCTAATCATTAAAACATGGTACAACATGACTTATATCTAGAAAATGCCTTTAAATTGGAGCTGGCCAATAAGTATAAGAGTAAATGATCAATGGTATAAAATAGTTCAATATGAGATTATTATTCTTGTTATTATTTTTATTTTATTTTTTTATTTTTTTATTTTACTTCCCATCATATAAATGATTCTAATCATTAAAACATGGGTACAACATGACCTATACCTAGAAAATGTCTTTAAATTATACATGGGTGTCCGAAGCTGGCCGACCAGTAAAAGAGTAAATGATCTATGATATAAAATAGTTCTATGAGATTCTTTTTAACTTTCCATCATATAAATGATTCTAATAATTAAAACATGGTACAACATGGCTTATATCTAGAAAATGTCTTTAAATTACGCTTGGGCATTTGGAGCTAGCCAACAAGTAAAAGAGTAAATGATCAATGGCCTAAAATAGTTCAATATGAGAATTTTTATTTTACTTCCCATCATATAGATGATTATGATCATTAAAAAATAAGTACAACATGAACTGTATCTAGAAAATGTCTTTAAATTACGCGTGGGTGTGTACGAATGAGAATTGCAGACAAGTATCATAAGCATTTGGTATTTGTCCTTAGCCCAGGCTCAGCCATGCTTCAATACCAATTTCAAGCTTTGTCCAGCTGCCGTGAGGCCAAGCTTAGAGACCTAGACCATGGCCCTACCAGCTCGACCACCTGGTCCATTAAAGACCTCTAAATAGAGTTGTGGTTTGGCTGGGCACCCCTACGTCATCAGTGGCTAACTACCGTCAAAGCTTTGTGGATCTCATTATGATGTGTGTGTTTTATACATCTTGTCCATTCATTTTTCTAGCTCATTTTAGAGCATGAGCCCAAAAATAAGACAAATCCAAAACTTAAGTGGACCACACCATAGAAAACATTAGGGATTGAAGCTTCCAGAAGTTTTAGATCAAGCTGATATTTGTGCTTTTCCTTCATCCAGGTCTGTGTGACTTTACCGATAGGACACATAATGACAAATAAACATCACTTGAACCTTAAGAAGATTTCAAAGGTGTACATCATTATCCCTATACTGTTTTCTGTGGTGTCGTACACTTGCAGTTTGGATATGCTTCAATTTTGGGCTCATGACCTAAAACGAGCTGGAAACACGAATAAACGGTATGGATGAAATACATAAATCATAGAGGGGCTCACGAAACTTTTACACCAGCTAGCTGCCTTGCGTTGGGGTCACCAGCCAAACCACATCACCTAATTAGAGTCTAGAACCTTCAAATAAAATACCTTGAGCGGCCATCTACCCATTGAAAAAAGCAAATCCAGAGCTTGTTTTTTTCAAGCTTGTTTTGCAGTTCTCAGCCGAATGTTTGTACAACACTGTTGCTGAGCTTTCAAGTGGGGCCCATTCGTTTTGTCATACGAAGAAATGATGTGATGGACCTTAAAGTGATTGGTACACCTACTTAAATTCCACGTGATTAGAAAAGTCATGCACCTCTTGTTTTCAAAAGGCGGCCAATGAACAGGCCGTCAAAGAAGAAAACTGAGTAACGGTTTCAATCAATCATATAAAAAAAAGAGCAAACCATTTCAATATTTGGCAATGGACCATTAAAAACATTTATTGAGCCACAGGAGTCTTAGATCAAGCTGACATTTTCGTTTTCGACTTTATCAACAGATTGGGTGGCAAATAAACATTACAGTAGACTCTAAGAAGTGTTTAATGGTGGGCATTCAATGACCAATGTTTCTTGTGGTGTGGTCCACCTAAGATTGGATTTGCTTCATTTATTAGCCGTGCCCTAAAAAAGCTGTCAAAACAGATTGACAATGTGCAATACATACATCAAAGTGGGCCATGGTCTGGATCCGGGTTACAGCCAAGTCACATCCTGCAACCTAACACTAATAAAAAAACCATTTTCTCACTTGAATGTTTGTAATTTATCAGTTGATTGAGTGGCCACACTTGCACAAAGAAATAGACATTTATCCTTTACATTCATTTACATTCAAGATGCATGAGTTTCCCTTAGGGGGGATTTGAATTGAGGTTTGCAAGTTTCATGGGACATCCTCAATTCAAGGGAAGACCTATTACATAAATGGAATGTGGGTTATTAAAAAGAACCCTATTTTGGTGGCCGGACCGTGCTAAAATGACTCGTGTCCAAGTTTGGCTTAAAGAAAATGATTGGGTTGTGCATGCTAGAGTCTAACTGATGTAGGACGTGTCACAAATACATTTCTAGCATGGTTGGACCAAAAGAAGGTGAACCGTAAATTGATCATAACTTTTGATCCGGGTATCGTTACAGCGCACTAGGCTGAGTATCAAGAACTAAAGTTGCACGAGAACTAGATGACGAAATCTTTTGAAGTAGAGGGGAGTGATGTAGAGCGGGTTGCGAACACTTTTATGTCCAGAGAAGTCCTGATCAGAGGCAAAAGTCATCAAGACCATCAAAACCTTAAAACAAGCATATCTCGCAAATCAGAATGAGTTAGTGGACGTATTTCCGTTGGGCTTTAGAGTGGCACCTAACATGAAAAGTGTTTAGAAAAATTAGAAGAATAATGTAGTCAAGCCACATAGGACACTTACTATAAATATAAGATTTACTATTTATAGTAAGTTATGAATTTTAGAAAGTTTTAGTTATAGTTCAATTTTTAAACTTCTTCCTAATCTTAGTATCCGTTTTTAAAGGGTTATAGACTTGTTTATTTCATCCATCAATCAATTTATAAATTTTTATGAATACTATTTCTATTTTCTTACTTTTTCTTGTGGATTCGAGAAGTCTTTGCGAGGAGTCCAGATAAGCTCTATGGCTCCGGAGTAGTTATCCTTGGGGAAGACGGTGATCAACCTCATCACGTTCATCCCTGCCTCACTAACCCATGAGCCATGCTAGTAATAGGTCCAATTAGGGCCGGGCAAACTGCTATACACATTGCATTCTTAAGGGGGTGTTTGATTTTTGAAATCTCAATGTAGGTTCTTGAAAATGAGTAATTATTATTTACCTATGTATTTTCGACAGAAAACCGAAGCTGATGTTGACCACTAATCTGTTTGAGGAAAACCAGCTAAAACTGAGACAAAATGGAATGTGGAAAAAAATTATGGTCCCACTATTATGTATGTGCCTAATCCACACTGTCCATTAGTTTTACCGGATTATATTAGGGCATGAACCCAAAAATGAGGTATATACAAAGTGGAAGTGGACCACACCATAGGAAAAAGTTGGAATTGAGCGCCTGCCATTGAAAACTTTTTTTGTGGCCACAGAAGTTTTGGATCAAGCCATATTGGTCTGGTCTATTCCCTTCATCCATGTCTGTGTGATCTTATGAACAAGTTAGATGAATATAGATCCCTATGAGTCTTAGGAAGGTTTCACCTTTCAACGGTGGTGTACGTCTTTACCTCCTATTTCTTACTGTGTGGTCTACTTGGACTTTGGATTTGCCTCAATTTTAAGAACATACTCTAAAATGTACTGGTAAAACAGATGAATCGGGTGGATCAGACACATACATAATGGTGGGTCACAGGGAATTTTTTAGTACACAATCTGGTCATTTTCATTGATTGCATTTTATGCAATCATGTAGAACAAGGTGTAATTAAGGCTCCATTTCCAAGGATGTATATCCTTTTAAAACAAAGGTGTGTAAAAAGTTATAATTGTTTATTTACCATCACTTACTGTGGTTAAAAAAACAAAAAATTCAACCACCCGTGTACATTCCATATGAATGTGCAAATTCTATTCTCTATTCAGTTTGCTACTACGGCTGTCATGTCTTTTATTTTGTATGAAACATTAAAATAAGATAGTGTCATGATTAATCAATATTATAATGATTAAAATAAGATTATTTCTTCGTTAATATTATATTATATACTGATAAAGCTAATACAATGATATACTATCAGACTTAAGATGTTTGCTACAGTTCTACCCACCACAAACGTATTCTCCGTAAGCACTTGGGACACGTGCCAACCTGGAAATGTGTTGGCCATTGGAATAAGGTGGGTCCCACCCCGAGATGGCCAATCGAGCATATGTAAAAATCACGGCGGTCCAGTCATTAATTAGGTGGGACACGCATGTAGTTTGGATGTAGAATATCACTGGTAAGACCGTGCTGCAAAAACAGTCCACATTTGGGGTATGTGGTGGTGGCTTAACTAATGAATTGAACGGTTTGGATTCTCCGAAAGATCTTCAACGTGGATGGGGGACCTTATACACACTTGTCAGGTTGGCAATATAAATGTGTGTGGAATCCTTGATAGGTGGTTTTTAAGATATATTAGGGTTTTCATTTCTAAAAAGTGCACCATGGTCCATCATCGGTCTGTTGTTTCACAGTGAGGATGGACCATAGAAATCTTTTTGATAAGACAAGCCTAACCTTTTATTTTGTGGATTGCCAACTGATTGTTAAGAAGATAAAATGCAGTAATGATTAACATTCAACTAAAAAAGTCTGTTCATATTGGACGGGTTGGATCATTCAAAGTGGAAGCTTTTCTAGCAGGGATCTAAAGTAAAAATAACCAATTCCTTTGATAAGGTAATTGTTGCTGTTCAATTTGGAAACACGGCCACATGTTTAATGGAAATCGATGTGTAATGAATGATTCCATTTCAATTAAACGTGTGTGAGTGTTGGGTGTGCTAGGGTGGTGCTCAATTAGAAATAAACTAAAAACTTGTGATGCAGCGTGAAATTAATTAGATTAAGACTGGATCTCTGAAGATTAGTTTGACTATTCAGTCATCGATTATGAAAGTGATTTGACAATTTATGAAGGAGGTGATTAAATTTTTATTTGACGATAATGACTTTTCTCATAACAGTCATAGCTTGGGTTATATTTCATCAACAAAATTAATTAAAAAAAAAAAAAAAAAACTAAAAAGTAAAGACTCTTAATTTCTTAATAAAATAAAATAAAATATATAAAAAGAAAAATAAGCAAAAGAAATTACCAAATGCAGTCTATGTAGGTGAAATGACCATGGTATTAACAATACTCCAAACCTAAGAATTATTAAGTAAGAATTCAACAATCTAGGGAATCCAATAGTAGGGTCGTGGATGTTTATATTATCCTATTGATGTACTACGGTGGTGCACTAAATAGTAGCAAGAAATTAAGCTAAGAAGTTAAAAGCTAAAAGCTCCAAATGTACTATAATATGGCATCAGATAGAAGTGGAGGAATGTATAATTAAACTAATCAATGATCAACGAAAGAGATATGCCGCATAGAGTTGAAAGATTTATATGTGATTGTGTTGATGTGAGGCTTTGAACTTCTCTTTGTGGGCTGCTTTTATAGTTTTTTTGGAGAGGTAGTGTTCGTGCATAAGCTTCCATAACTTTTGCAATTAGGTAGTAGCTTTTTCGGTGACATGTTCTATTTGATTTTAGAGTCATTTGTGCATTGTGTTACTATGATCAATGATCTTTCTATCTTTGAATGACTTCCTATTTTTAATCCAGTTTTCATGGCTTATATTAGGCTCTTGGATGTCGTGTGGCAACTGTGTTAAGAATCCGTGGAAGCAAATCCTGAATTCGAATAACACAATGAAAAAAAAATGCAACAAAATATGTACAAAGTACACAAATTTTATGTGGAAAAACCCTCACAGGAAAAAGTGACGAGCAATCATTATAAAAGCGAAAAGTATAAGAGATGGATGCACTTATAATTCAAAAAAGACTCATTTTCTCATATCCAATCCTTACAAATGACTTGGCCCCGATTAAAATATTTTAATTTTGCATTACACCCATATATAGTGTTACACTCGAAATGGGAAATAAAATCCGTGTAATTATGCAAAACTGCGTGCACCACCGATCTAAGCATCGACCGAGTACAAGCTCCCATGTTCGACACCTAAATTGTCCAAAGAGTAAACTATATAAAAGTGGGGTTTCTCAATTTATTGAGATGGGTTCGATCGATCGAAATCTCATGTTCTAGACAGATTGAAGACATCTTGACAATAAATTGAAGGTCCAACAACAGCAGGTCATTGACAAAACTTTCTCCATATGCTAGGGGTCAAGTGTGCCTTATGTCACGTGTCATGAGATAAATGACTGCTTATTAGGTTTTAGCCATGCATGTCTTAGGGCGCTTGATCTTTTTGACAGCATAATGTCATTTGCAAATAGGTATTTGCGGCCTTTTCTCACTATGAGAATGTTTTTATTTTAATTTACTTTTGTATGAGTGTGTTGGCATGTGGCAATTTCTTACTCATTGATCTGGCCAGTGTGCTAAGCCATGTGTAAACATTACGATAAAAGAAATAAGTTATTTAATGAATATGAGACTTTTACTTGCTATCCAAACATAACCACTCTAATCATGAAATCTTATTTTTAAAGTAAAGATAGAAATAACTTTAAAAGTTCCCATTCGTCCCCAAAACGGTCTCTCTCTAATTTCTTAACTAGAATAGTTTTTCTTTACCAAAACATTGAGAGAGATATTATACTAGGCCAAGTATATGAAAACCTTTAAAAGTTTTCTTAAAGACACCATGCTAATTAAATGATCCAAGTTGTAAGCCAGTGGCACAAAAAAATGGATGGGCAATATCATTTTTCAAATATATGTTCTGTCATAGATGGATGGGGATTGCGTATTAATGACACTGCCAATAGCAAATTTATTATTGAATGGTGCTTTGTAGGCCCACAATGATGTATACAATTTATCCATGCTGACTATCCATTTTGATTCATTATTTTAGGGCATCAACCAAAAATAAGTAAAATCCAAATTTCAAGTGAACCACACCATAGAAAAGAGTGGGGATTGATGCGATTAAAAATTTCGTAGGGGTCACCGTAATGTTTATTTGGCATTTAACTTGTTGACTGGATCACAGAGACTTGGATAAAAGGAAAAACACAAATATGATCCAAAACATTTGTGGCCTTGAAGAAAATTTTAAGGTGGGCGTTCAATTATCACAATTTCCTGTGGTGTGGTCCAGCTGAGATTTTGACATGCCTAGCCGTAAAAGATAAGAAATAGATATTAAACATGGATAAAACACATGCATCATGGTGGGGCTACAGAGCCTACTGCCACTATTGGCAGTGTCAACAAACAATACACATCTTCCTATCTAGCGGATTAGGTGAGACCCGAACTCACCCAAGACGGTGTGGCCCTTACCACGAGGCCACCTTGATGCTTGTATTCTGTATCCGCCCAGTCTATCCTTTTTTCCAAGATCATTTTAGAGCATTATTCAAAAAGAAGTAGATCCAATTATTAGGTGGACCATAATCTAGGAAACAATGATGATTGAACACCCTATCATTAAAAACTTCTTAAGGTGCACCTTAATGTTTAGTGTTTATTTGCCCTATGATCTTCTTGATAAGGTCACATAAGCTGGACAAAGGAAAATAACAAATATCAGCTTAATCCAAAACTTTCGTGGCTCATTAATGCATGGCCAATCACCAATATTGTTTCTATGGCATCGTCCACCCAATAATTGGTCGTGCTTACTTTTTTAGATAATGCCCTAAAATCATATGAAAAAATAGATTGATGGATACAAAATATACACATCAAGGTGCGCCTCAAGGTGAGGGCTGTACCGTCTTGGTCACCTTGATGTGTGTATTCTGCATCCACCCTGTCCATCAGTTTTCTTTTCTTTTCTTTTTTTATTTAAAAAAAATTTTGATTTTAAATTTAATATCATTTTAAGTCATTATCTAAAAAAAGAAGATCCAAATCTCAGGTGAGCCGTACTCTAGTAAACAGTAGTGATTGAACACCCTATCGATCATTAAAAACTTCTTACGGTCCACCTGATAAATGGATCTGCTTCATTTTCTGATAATGCACTGAAATGATATGGAAAATCGGATGGAGAGGGTCGATAGATAATACATACATCAAGGTGGGCCCCAGGGGTAAGTGAAACGTCTTGGCTGAGGCCAGGGTCTCACCTAATCCGCTCCCCATCATATATAGCCGTGAATTTTTGCAAGTGGCGGATGAAAGTGGTACTGAACCTATTGGGTGGTCCAAAGGTGTTAGACCCTATACATGCAAATGCCCATCGATAATTCCTCCTCTTAGTACGGGGATTGCCTCTTACCCCACACTGGCAGTAGATCTGTGGACCCCACCGTGGTGTACGTGTTTTATCCACGCCATCCATCCATTTTAACAGATTTAACTGATCATTTTAAAGCATGAGCCAAAAAGGAGGCAGATCCAAGGCTCAAGTGGGCCACACCACAGAAAGCAGTGTGATAATGACACTACCGTTGAAATATTCCTAAGGCCAGTAGTGTCATTATCACCATTGTTTCCTGTGGTGTGGTCGACTTGAGCATTGAATCTTCCTCCTTTTTATGTTCATGCCTTAAAATGATCTGTTAAAATAGATAAACCGCGTGGATGAAATACATGAATCAAGGTGGCCCCACAACTCCTCTGTTCCGCTACGATGGAATAGTCTTTCTTCTTCTTCTTCTTCTTCTTTTTGAGTTCTACCTTTGCACATGGCTCGTGGGCCCAGAAATATCACAGATTGGAAGATCCTACGCATTCCTGACCTTTTCCAGTCCAGTTGAACCGTTGCAGAATTTCTTTTCTTTACCGTCTATCTATTGGCCACTGATGAGAAGGTTAGGATCGCCCCCACCGAGTAGGTTTTCCGGTCAGGTCCATCCGCACTAGTACACAAAAAAACCAATGGTCTAGATTCATCTTCTAATTCATCTCCCCAGGCCATACCCGCGTTAGAAAAACGCCTCTACAAACCCGATAAAAACTTTGATACTCTGCTTTGATTGATGATACGCGGGCACTTAAAAGTTACTTAATAAAATGCATACGTGGGATACAACTAATTCAACATAAACCGTCCAGATTATGGGCCCCATTTTTAGATGCACCATGAACAAAAAATTACACTTATTTAATTACCTTCCTATCAGATTCTTGGATTATTTAATGGACGGTTAAAAATGGCCAGCATCAACAAGTTCCCACTTATCAGGGGATAGCATAGTTTGAACAACCTGATTTCAGGACTACGGCGTAGCGACAATTGGTTCCACAATTTAAACTCGGTTTAGTACGAGCGTACAATTTCTAATTGCCTGCGTATGAAGTATCGTACTTTACCAGAGTATTAATTAAATAACTCTCTGCCGAAGATCCAATTCCATTCATCATTGTACTCTCAGAAACGAGAATCACTTAAAACCAACAGCTAATACAAAATTACAAACGCCACCCAATATAAATCCGAATGATCTTTCCTAGATTTCTCCTCCATCCTTTTCTGTTATCTAATCGAGCGTTACATGATACTCGGGCAGCGTATGGCGCTTGATACGCAAGCACTAATAACTACACATGTTGCATATATTAGCTAAAAGAAACCGACTGCATGGTAAAGCCCACTGCCTCCAACTGACCATACCAATATCAGATTGGTTGAACAATCCTAGCCTCTGATTCTTGGACACCTGTTTGTGGAACTAGGACCGTTGGATATTTTTCATTTATAACCGTTCAATAAATGCCCACCAATCTAATGATGGGATAATCAGATAAGGTTACGTTTGGTTCTTGATGCATCTATACGGGGTATCATAATTTGGACGGTTTAATTTGACTACTCGTGTGACACGTTTGAAATTTCTAAGCGCCTGCGTATCATCTATAGCACTGTGCCCAAGTGTTTTCCGGACGCCGATTGCGTACTACCCCCGCCCGTCCCTAGCTCCGTATTGTATCTGTACATCCAAGCCGTTTATCCCTTTTCTCAGATTATTTTAAGGCAGAAAAGCAAAAATGACGTAGATATAACGCTCAAGTGGACCACACCACAGATGACTCTTGCATTTAGTGCAACTGCATTTAATGCTTTTAATGCAACCAAGATTATTATTTGGTGTGGTCCACTTGAGCGTTGGATCTGACTCATTTTTGTGCTCATGCCTTAAAATAATGTAATAAAAAGGATTGACAGCTTGGATGTACAGATACATCACGGTGGGCCCGCCCACGGAACTGCCCGTTCGGAGCTAGGGACGGGGGGGTAGTACGCAATCCGCGTCCGTGTTTTCCAATCGCATACAAGAGAAAGGACAACTGACGGGGCACGGTGCACGTCCCCCGTCCAACGCGGAAGGAAGCGGATTGCGTCCTGCCGTCGCCTGGACTGAATCGGTCAAGGCAGGGCCTTTGTGGGCCCACGGTGATGTATGGATTTTATCCACTCCGTTCATCTATTTTTCACTTCTTTTAAATAAATTATCCAAAAAATGAGGCAGATCCAAGCCTCAAGTGGACCACACACTGTGGATTGAACTTCCCCATTAAAAACTTCTCGGGGCCACACAAGTTTTAGATCAAGCTGAAATTTCATTTTCCCTTTATTCAGGTTCGGATTGCGTACTGAGTAACTCAGTACGCTAAGCGTACCGAGTAAACTCTGTGGGGTCCACCTTAATTTATGTATTTTATCCACTCCGTCCATACATTTTACCGGATAATTTTAGGGATTGATCCCAAAAATGATGTATATCCAAAAATTAATTGGACCACACCACAGGAAAAAGTGTGAATTGAACATCTACCATTGAAAATTTCTTGGGGGCCACGGAAGTTTTGGATCAATATTGTATTTGTGTTTTCCCTTCATCCATGTTTTTGTGATCTTATGAACAGGTTGGATGAGAAATAAACATCAATGTGGGCCCTATAAAGGTTTCAACGGTGAAAATCATTATTCCAACTGTTTCCTATGGTATGATCCACTTGATCTTTGGGTATGCTTACATTTTGGTCTCAACCCCTAAAATAAGATGAAAAAATGAATGGACGGCGTGGATAGAGTAGATACATTCACGGTGGGCCCAACAGAGTTTACTAAGTATGATAAGAGCGTACTGAGTAACTCAGTACGCAATCCGATTCCGACCTTAAGGAGATGTTGGATGGTAATTAAATATTACAGTGGGTCTTAGTAAGAATTCAACGGTGGGCGTCATTATCACCGCGTCTTCATATCTAGCTTACTTGATCCTTTGATCTGACTAATTTTTGAACTCGTACCCTAAAATAATCTAAAAAATGGATGAACGGCCTGGATAAAACCCAAACATCACGGTGGGGCCCACAGAGCCCCTACCTAGACCGATTTCCGTCCTGCCCTCTTCCGTGCGACTCACGTCTCGGCGCATCGCACGCGGTTTTTCATTGGCAAATGGTGACCAGGTCTACTATCTGCACCATTGGTCTGTTGGGTCCATAGTCGATTGACCATTTTCCAAAAATCTCCTCTATAGGGCAATCCTAACCCCTATATTTATGGCCAGCGTATAGATGGTTGAGAAGAGAGACACAGCAACGGTTCACATTCAACTGAAATGGAATATATATATATATATATATATATATATAAATTGGTGGTTGAGATCTTTAAATGTGGCACATCATTGGGGTCATGGTCCATCTACTGTGTGCCGCAAAAGCCCAATGGTCTGGATTGCTGGAGCGTGGCCCCACTTGCAAAGACGCGAGTTGCGTATCGTATACAGCAAGAGGAAGACTTTGATACTCTGGCGGAGCGTGATGGATGATATGCAGGCACTAGAAATTGCTTTAAAATTGTGGTAAAATAAGTACTTCAGATTCAACTTTCAAATCACGGGTCCCAATTTAGACATATCACGAACCAAATAAGATCATTTGATTATCTGACTATCAGATTGATGGACATTACTTGGACGGTTAAAAATGGAAATTATCTGACAAGCAAGTGGCTAAGAATCAGAGGTTAGGATTGTTCAGTAAATCTGATTTTGGGATTTGAATTTGGAAAAATTACGATCCACAGTTTAGTCGATTCAATTTGAGTTACTATATGCTACATGTATAAATTTTGGGTGCCTGCGTATCAAGCACCATACGCTGCCAGAGTACAAATTGCTCATCCACGTCAAAGTCACAACTCAAAGAGAAATACTTTGATACTCTGTCAGAAGGTGATGAATGATACGCCGGCATCTAGAAACCACCGATAAATTGCAAACGTAGGATAAAATTATTTCAAATATACCAGTTTAGATGCATCATTAACTGAAAAACTACTCTTATTTGGTTATTTGAATATTAATTGGTGGACATTTATCTGACGGTTGAAAATGAAAAATTACCCAATGGCCTTATTTCAAAAAGAAAGTGCCCACGAATAAGAGAGCAGAAATTTTCATCCAATATTATTTTAATAGTGTAACTTTAGAGATATTGGATTCTTCAATTTATTCGGTTTAATTGAGTTAATATTCCACTTGTACCATTTCTTAGTGCCTGCGTATCAAGCTTCATGAGCAGCCAGAGTAACAAATCTCCCCAAACTCAAAAAGCAGCTCTCTCTCTCTCTCTCTCTCTCTCTCTCTCTCTCTGCGTATCAATCTTCATAAATAGCCAGAGTAACAAATCTCCTTTCAACTTAAAAAGCATCTCTCTCTCTCACGCGTGACCCGCAATACCGCCTTCGTTAGTCTCCTAGACGTCGGACTACCAGCTTCCAGGCTCTCTTTCCTTTCCTTCTTTGACTAGGCTCCTTTTTGCTCCTTCAATCTTCTGTATATAAGAAGGAAAGAATCTGTAAAAGCCTATTCAATTCCATTCAATTACTTCTTTATTTTCCTATTGCCAGTTTGTACTTCTCTCTGTCGTTCTTCAGTTACTCTCTCCTTCAATTGAAATATGGAGGAGAGCTGAATCAGAAACGCCAAGTTTCGAGAAATTCCTATCTGGGTCTTCTTCTTTTTCTTATTTTCCTTGAAGATCCCTGAGTTTTCGATGCGAAGACGGAATAGAATTCAATAGAATCGTCAGAAGCAAGGTGCTTCGAAGGTAAGAGTGCTGCCCTTTCCACCTTTTTTTTTTTTTTTTTTTTTTAAAGTATAGGATCAAGAATTCTGAAATTCCACGTTTGGGTATTCTACTTCATTGGAAAGTGTTGAGTTGGAATTCAATTAAACCGCTTAAGTTAGAAGACCCAGAAGGTAAAAATCTGAACTTACTACGTTTTTTATTTTTAATTTTTGGTCTGGATTCAAGAAATCTCCTTGTGGGTCTTCTTCTTTCTTGAAAACTATTGACTTTTCGATTCGAGAACAGAGTAGAATTGGGTAAAATCCTTGAAATTTGAATACTCAAATGAAGTTGGGATCCTGTCACTATTTTGAGTCCATAGTCAGAAGAGTTGAAATTCTAGCTCATTTGGGTCTTCTCTTGCTTTGAAGTTTGTTGAGTTCTCTAGGCGACAGAGACAAATTCTTCGACAGAATCATTGGAGTGGTAGATGCAGAAGGTAAAAGTCCAACGCTTGCACTGTTTTTTTTTTAGTATAGAATCATGAAATCCCAATCTTCTTATTCTTCGAAGATTGTCGAGTTTTCCATGCAGAAAGCTCGATAAAATTGTCTCAATTCAAATACCCTCAAGGCAGGAATCCAACTTCTTTTGCCATTTTCGTGGTCAGGTTCAATTGGAAATTTTCCGTTGGAGGCAGACAAGATATTGCTGATAGGAACTTATGATATTGTTGAGGTTTGATTCAAGACAGATCACAATTCTGTAGAATCCTTGAAATAAAACACAAAGAAGATAGAAGACCCGAAACCATTTTTTTTTTTCCTTTTCCACCCTTAAAGGATGCAGCCTCAGGTGGCTCCCTTACAGGAAGGAAAGGATTCGACCGCCAGAGCCCCGTCCAGGGTTTTCCAATTAAATCTCCTCAAGTTCTTTGCACTGTTTTTGATGCTGGGTCTTGGGGCTTCTGTCCTTAGCATGTACATGACACGGCAGTTTGGAGCTCCAAACCTTGTTGCCACACCAAGCTCTGTTTATCTGCCATGCGATGGAGAATCGACTAATCTCGATCGTTGGATCAAACCCCCATCTAGTTTGATGCACTCAATGAATGATGAAGAGCTATTTTGGCGTGCGTCTTTTGTTCCTCGCATAAATAAGTATCCCTTTAGAAGGGTTCCTAAGGTTGCGTTCATGTTCTTGACAAGAGGGCCTTTGCCACTATCTCCTCTCTGGGAGAGGTTTCTAAAAGGGCATGCAGCGCTTTACTCAATCTACATCCATTCGCTGCCATCTTACCATCCTGATTTCTCGTCGACATCAGTATTCTATCGACGACAGATCCCTAGCCAGGTAACTTTTCTATGCTGTTGGAATTTTTAAAAAAATACTGTATGAAGAATGGAAAGTTTCATATTTTCATCTTAATTATGTATGTTTTGATGATCATGTCAATTTCTAGGCTACTGTGATGTTTCAATGGCTTGGGTGTTTTCTATGCTGTCATCTTTAGTTATATCTAGTAGGCTTCCGCTGCACTTAGATTTCTGACAAACATCTCGTGGCACAGATTTTTTGGGCCAAGCCAGTAGCGCTTTTACACACCCCCTCACCACTACCTCGTAGAAAAGCATGGAAACACGTCCTTTTGGGGATCAAATCCAGGAACAGGTGCTGCCCCAAATGCCTAGCAGAATAGATAAGCAATATCTGGCAAAATAGGGTCCTTACTCATGCCTCGGTGGTAGACTCACAAGAGTTTCAACATGAGGTCATGGGTTTGAGTATCCATTGTGGTGAAATCCCACTGTGGTGTGAGTGCGTGAGTGTGTGTGGCGGTGTCAGTGCATGTGTTAAAAAAAAACTGGCAAAGTAATAGATTTGACAGAAGTCCAAATTATACCTTAGAAAATCGAATCATTACAGAATAATACTATTACTCTCCTTATTTCTGTAAACCTCAAGCAAATCACATCCTCTTATGACATGTCCTTTAACAGATGAATGCCAGCTGGACCTTCGTCTTGCTTAAGCATTCATCACGTTCATGTAATGTTCCCCTTTCTTATTGTTTTTCATGTTTTCAGGTCCTAGAGAACATAGTATTATGTATGAAGATGGGGCTGTCAATGAGTTCAACCTGTGGTTGGTTTAGGCTCAGACTTTGATCTGGTTGGGCTTGCCATGTTCAATTTTTATTTTTATTTTTGTTTGCCCAGGGTCAGCCCATTGACAGCCATTGAGGAAGGTAATAACCATAGTTTCCAAGGAACTGTTATGTCTTCATTCTCACCATACTGAGAAGTCGTGCCCATGATGGGTCTAAAATCTATTCCCCACTTGGGATGGAATCACTTTTCCTCAGAAATTCAGGGAATCTGTGTTCTGAAATCAGGAGAAACCATATCCTAGATATAGGAGACTAATATAGCTATTCGAGTTTAGATTTAAAAATTGTGTTTACCATATCCTATACTCTTTCAATACAAATAGAAGGTTTGAATTCAAAATTCCACTTGTCTATTCAGCAACATTAATATATATATATATATATATATATATATATTCTTTATCTAATTGGTGTTACTTTAAATGGTCGAATTATCATAATGAGTATTCCAATTATGAATTAATCTTGTTCTTAAACCTTGGTGTACAACTTCCATAAAATCATGATATGTTATCCTGGTTTTCTTTACTAAAACTCAACATTAGTTTTAATACCAGAGTCAACGATTTGATAATTTGATCGAAGATATTAAGAAACTAGGAATGTGAACCTCTGCAGGGCTGGTTCAAGAGCTTGAGTAAAAGAGGAAGGTTGATGTCCCATTAGCAGTCAATTTCAATACTTCCCAATCTACCATTTAAACACCAAGCCAAACTGCTGGGAGGAAGGCTAGGATGACGATGATGGTTAGTGAAATGATGATAATGATTAGATGATACTAGGAAACTAGGAATTTCCAAGCCATCGTAATGGTCATCATTGCCTTGTCCGAGCTATTTCCGTTCAGCTTTGTGAATGCTATGACTTATAATGCATGTCGAAATTGTTATAATGTGCGCAATCATGTTGTCTTGGAAAATAATGATCCAAAAATTAAAATATAGCAGACTTTTCAATCCTGACAACCCCTACCCATTGCTACTTACTGTCTTCCACCAAGGCTCAAATGTGTTCTTGTGAAAATAAGGAATATAGAAAACTTTGGCTGTGTGGAGGAAATATAGAGGTGGGTCAAATGGATTTAATTAGTTTATAGGATAGAGAGTAACTAATGAGTGTTGATTGAAGGTAGAGTTAGAAGCAAAAGAGGATTTCTAGGTTGTGTTTAAGCAGATGTAATGGCCTTGAGAAGAGTGAGTTATTCTCCATTAGAAATCCGTCTTGTGAGTTTCCTTCCTTCCTTCTTTCTTTTCAAAAGTTTTTTTTTTTTTTTTTTGGGGGGGGGGGGGGGGGTTAGCTTGTTAGTACACACACACTCCATGTTAGCCGCCCCCACTAGGGATCGATACCAAGACCTCAAGTGTTGAAACGAAGTATCTCCACTCAGTCTGCCAGTTTTTTTTTATTATTATTATTTTTTACACACACCCCACACACTCATGCTAGTGGAATTTCACCACCTATGGATACTCAAACCCTTGACCGGGTGTTGAAACTCCCGAGAGTCTACCACCCGAGCAAGAGTAAGGATCCTCAGTCTACCAGTTGAGCTATGGATCTGGGTGTCTTTTTAAAAGGTTATTTTGTGAGTTTCTTGGTCTCTTTGAATCAAAAGAAGCTGCCGATCTAAGAATATGTGCTTGAACTAGAGAATAGAGATTTGAGTCATCTCTCAGAGTCAGAGATCTTAGTCGGTCTTAGTGGGTTTGCGGCAAAAGCAATTGGCATGTGAGAGATTAGACTTCAGGAAGAAGGAATAGATGTATGTGTTTTTTCCCCCTCTTGCCGAGACTTGTTAACTAAGGCTGCATTTGGTTGTGCCAAATATCATGAAATTTCATGATATTATATGATTAAACAGTCTAATTTGATGCAAAATATAATAAAATTTCATGATTTCTGGCGCAACCAAAAGCAGCCTAAAATAAGATAACATTTCGAGTTCCAGAAGTGTTTGAATGAACTCAAGTGATAAAGGGCAGTTACCAAATACATAATATTCTTATATTTCGATTCAAGTAGAGTTGTATGAATCATCATTATTTTGAAGATCATCACATTTTGAAAAAACAAACTATTTTTTTACTGGGCTTTGGTTTCACTGACATTTTATATATGGAGCTTTTGTCATTTTGAAGATTCATGTAAGTCCACCCTATTTCCCTATTCGCGCCTTGTTCTTGTTTTTCCTGGTTTCCCTATTTCTTTTCTCAAGTTCCGGCAAAAATCTGAAAAGATCTACCCTTAATTTAGCTTTCTTCTGCTCTAGCTCTGGCTTCTTGTATTCTCTACACTTATTCCTTTTTCGTTTTTCTCATATACTCAAGCCCTAAACAAGTGCCAAAAGCTAGATCTAGAGTCCTAGTTCATTTAAGGGTGTGAAACTGTAACTTTCAGTGTTTGGACTGAAGATCTACCGGCCTCCTTCAAGTGTATATTGTGCTAGAGGTATGGGCATGGAATCTTGTGCTTATTCAGCATGTGGTGGAATGGTCCATGATCTGGACCACCATCATGTGGATTACATGGATTGACCACTGTAGAGAAATCGCACCAACCAAGCAATATTAACTATATCCAAAATCCAAATAGTGCCTATAAATGGAAGGTATGAATGAATACTGGAAATGATCAGCATTGAACTTGATAAGGTGTAGTAGTTATAAACGTTCAATCTGTGCAATTTGGAGACAATGGCCCATCCACAGTGAGGTCTATGAGATGAACTGCCCAGATCATGGATCATTGTGCCACTAGTCCAATTTGTCTGCAGCACACTATGTGAGGAAATTGATGTGCTGTCCTCAGTTAGATTCCCCTTATCCAATGCCTATTAGTTCTTGTTTTATTAATTTTTATTATCTTAAAGAGATGCTCAAGTGCTCTCAGAATACTTGTAGTGCTCCTAGTTGCATTAGGACACTTAGACAGTCCAACCCATTGATATAGACTGTTCTTGGGTTCGGCTCATATTTCATGGGCTATCACGCAAGCATCACACCAATCTGACAATTATGAACCATTTGATCAATGGCCTTTAAGATTGAGGATCAAGATAATTTACACAAAGTAGGTCCAATCAACACTTTGATCCATATATTTGTTTGGGCCTGTCCTGGATCACTTATGATTCTAAATAATCACTTTCAAAGCAATTGTAACAATCTCATCCATGCTTCGAGAATGGATAGTTATAGAAAATAAGGCCAAATCAAAGTTAGATTGGATCATCCGAGCAGTAAGATTTTTATTTATTTATTTTTATTTTTATGATACCTAAGAAATTTGTTCTGGACAGTTCAGGTCGACCGAATGAACTGTCTAAGTGAACTGATGCAACTAGGAGCATTTAGTCGTTGATTAGTAGGTCTAGTAGACATGATGAGCAGGAAGGGTTGGAAACAGTCTCTTTGGCCTTGCATTTCAGAATCTCTGAATGCAAGATTTAAGAGGTTTATTGTGTAATTCAGTTTAGTTGATGGGGGTGGGGTCTTCCCATTTTAACATGAGTTTCCCTTAGTGGTAACAGGGAATGCACCAGCATCTGTACATTATGTTTGGAGGATCACTATGTGGTTTTAGCATGTCATCACGTCATTCTTTTTTCTTTTTTTTTTTGAAATTCGCGAGTGGCGGAAGTATTTTTGCCCTTTCTTACTCCAACTTGTGTAGAGTAAAATGCTGCCATGCTCTGGACCCCTACTTGATGTGAATTCCTGGTGACATGACTAGATGTCTGAATGTTCAAGAAGAGAGATGAAGGAATGAGCCATCCTCTGGTAGAAGAATGGGCAGAAAACGCACACATAAAACACGGTTGAAGAATGTTACAATGAATGATGTGTGGATTTTGAGAGGAACATCTGCGATGTGAGCCTTAGACTATAACGCGCACACACACAAAATGCGATGTGAGCCTTAGACTATAACGAGATGCGATGTTTCAGAAGAGCTACTCGAATGACTTCAGGAAGATGGAATGGATATCAGGATGCACCATTAAGTTTGATTTGTTGGAGGAATAAAATTTACTTGTTCATTATCATTAGAGATTCCGTCATAACTCATAAGCTGGTCAATGCCTCTGCAGTCTGCACAAAATCTTGAATAATGAGTTTGAAAAGGGCACGAAGGGAATTAGACTGGAGCATTCCTCAAATCACAACAGGCAGCACATGTCCACATAAAGCTGCAAGAGAGTTATGAAGCATTTCTTTTTTCCATGATGCAGCTGTTGTTTGACTGGACCGACACTTTGAGTTCGGGTTGGTTGAACCCACTCACTAAAAAACCCGGAACAATCTAAGTTTAGGAGAGTTACAAAATTGGCATATTTATTTTGAAGAAGTAAAATAAAGGTGTGAAACTCTTTGTGAATATTTAAATCGGTTGTAGATGTTGAATAATGTAAAATAGCAAAACTAAGCAAATCCATAGTCGGTGATATGAGGGTTATAGGTGTCCACTTAGTGGATGTCGTGAGTTCAAAACTCACTTCTTTCTTTTAACTTCTACCAACCCTTTTGAATCAAGTGACTTAGCTCAAGTCACCATAAGTCACTTCAAGTTGACCAATTCATCAAGCCATCTTGATGAGTCTTGTTGATTCAAGACTTGCGTCACATGGCTGAGCGAGTTTCCTAGTGACTCAGCACGGAATCTCACCAAGTTGAGTTGACTTGGCTGAGTTTCAAGTTACCAAATTTTAGAACTATGCTGCTAATGTTTCACTTGCTAATTTTGAATGGATCTTCATTCTACATTATGCCTTATCAATTCCTCATTCCACATGTTCACATGGGACAATATCATGCCATTCGAATGTCTAAGGATTTCTTTGTCCGCAGGTGACAGAGTGGGGGCAGATGAGTATGTGCGATGCGGAGAGACGTCTCCTTGCAAATGCATTGCTTGATATCTCCAATGAATGGTTTGTCCTCCTGTCTGAGTCGTGCATCCCTCTCTTCAACTTCAGCATCATTTACACATATTTTTTGAGATCCCGGCATAGTTTCGTCGGTGCGTTCGATGATCCCAGCCCGCATGGAAGAGGACGTTACAACCCAAGAATGGCGCCTGAGGTCAACATCACAGAGTGGCGTAAAGGGGCCCAATGGTTCACTGTTAATCAGAAGATTGCAGTTAGTATGGTTAGAGACACCAAGTTCTACCCAAAATTTAAGGAATTCTGCCGACCAGGATGCTACGTCGATGAACACTATTTCCCGACCATGCTGACCATCGAAGAGCCACGTCTCATAGCAAACCGAAGTGTTACTTGGGTGGATTGGTCAAGGGGTGGGGCCCACCCCGCAACGTTTGGAAAACCCGATATTACAGAGGCATTTCTAAATAGATTGCTTGAGGGCCATAGCTGTTTGTACAATAACCAGCCCTCTTCGGTCTGTTTCCTTTTTGCTCGGAAGTTTGCTCCCAGTGCTTTGGAGCCTCTATTGGAATTAGCACCCAAGTTCTTTGGGTACGGTTGATGATGAAAGTGTCACCAGAGAAACAATGGCAGCAGAAGAAGAGCTGACAAAGATCGTGAATACAACAAGGTCATTTGTGAAATTCTTGAGAATTTATTACATCGAGGTCGGTTCTGAAATGCACCCTCTTTTGTAGATAGAAGTTACCTTCTTATACGTAGGTTTGCTAGCCCCACATGCACCATCTACGTACAGCTTTACACACAGCACACATGCTAAGCCCACATGCATGTGGTGGTCATCTGACTCCTGGATAGGGCGGGCCTCGATGCGAAAATGATCTGTTCAAACATTATGACAGCCCCACTCATCATGTGCAGAAACCCTTAATGAAATGATGGACAGTTTAGAGAAAACTCGGTGAAGGTCTGGATATGAAGCATGTGCATAGCCTGCCTCATGAACAGACGCACCTGATTCTTACGTCCCGCAGCGGATCCAACCTCATACATGGTTACTCCTACACGTGTGCCAGTTTGTCACGTGAAGGTGTGCGTTGGGAGGGTGCATGTGGGGCTAGCAAACCTCTCATATATAAGCTTACACACATAAATTAGCAACTATTTCTCCACAACATTTTCAGATGTACAGTTAAAACTATTGCCCGCCTTTTATAATATCATTGATTCTCTTGTGGTTTTCAAAATTAGCAGTACTGTGCATGTGAAGATGAAACCTGTATTCCCAATTTTCCCACACCAGGTCATACTGGTATAAGAACATGCATGCTCTTTCTTATCGAAATTACGATTTTGGGCAGAATGCATTCCCATCCATCACCCCTTTTTGCAGATTTAATTGTATGGTCAGATCATGTCACTGTCTTTGATCTATTTTCACAGTGGGCCCGTGCCATCGGTTACACTCGTCCAGGTTCGTCACGCATAGGTTCTACTTTTCTAGTTTTTCAGGGTTTCATTTATGAGGCGGGATCCTCTACATCTGTACTACTATTATTTACCTGCTTGTGGTGATTATTAACATCCCTGTAGAAATTATTAGCATGCCTGCAACTTATTCACCCAAGTGTTAATGTTATTCGACTACTGCATGGGTCCACTGTGTTGTGTGTATGCCGTCCAACCCACTTATCATGCGATTCCAATGATGACGATGGGATGCCTCAAAAATCAGGTCTATTTGATGAGTAGGTGGGTCTCACCAAAGAAAACTATGGCATTTTCTAAAAACTTCCAAATTCATGTGGCAGCCCCTGTGATGGTTTGATCAGCCTTATTTTTTGAGGTGCCCTACTTTCTCGGTGGGGCGACCCATCTGAACGGGTTGGATTCTTATACAAACTACACTGGGCCCCACAAACAGAGTTGCGAAAAATCTTTTTCTACAAATGTTGTAGAGGATCTCTTCACTTATTTTGGTTTTATGCACACCCTTCAAATTCAGAGGAATTTGGATATGGACAGTATTCCTATGGTTTTCAGTTTGTACAGGCGTTCATGATTCATTGATCCATAATGCAGGTGATTGGCCCCACCACAGGTGGACAGCATATCAAAAATTCCATGATTGGAAGATCCTGGCCACTCAAATCTTTGGCTGTTTTTTTCAGTTGAATGTGGATCTTGTTTCTTCTCACCACAATAGAAGGGTTAGTGTTGCCAAGGAGTCTTTCAACTGTCATATTTGCAGGCTGTAGCTCAAAACATTAGGATTGGACCATCCAACTTGTGGGGCATTTTTCATCCATTTATGGCCCATCAGATTAATGGTCTAGATGCTGAATCATGGGCCTGGCAGGTACAAAGTGAGGAATTGGTAAGAACTTAGGAACATTGAGTAATCTTATATCCTATAGTAAGACATTAGACAAAGCTACACCAAGAATGTCTAAGGTATGCATGCTTCGAGTTTTCAGTTAGAAAGTGCGATCCAAACCGTTGGTAATATATTCCCTACAGAAGATGCCTCATAGAAGTAAGATCTATACCTCGTTTCAACACTGACGTCTTGGTATCGATTCCCTAGTGGGGGTGGCTAACATTGATGTGTGAACTGACCGTGGGTGTGTACTAACAAGCTAAAACATATGAGGTCGACATCATGGGAAGAAGGTCAAGCTATGTGGCCCCACCGTGATGTGTGTCAAACATCAACACCGTGCATTTGATGGGTCGCCTTTAGTTTATGGGATATCCCAAAAATCAGCAGGAATTCAGGTCGGCCATACCATCTAAAACCATGTGAATACATGCCTAAAACATATAAAAGCACTTGGTGGGGCCCACATGAAATTTAGATGTAGCTGAAACTTGGTCTGACCCCTCATCCAAGTGGGACACACACAATGGATGGGCTAGATTTGTGAACCACATCTTGGTGGGCCCAACAAATTATTATGAATGTTTTAATGGGAGGGCAACCGTTCTCAACTGTTGTAACTGGTGTGGCCCACCCAAGTCATGAATTGACTTGATCTTTAAGCCCATGGCCCACCATAGAATGGTGCATCTGACTCATGGGGTAGATGTTTGACATGCATCACGGTGGGGCCCACACAGCTCGATCTCATGGGAACTTCCCATGAGGTCCTCATGGTACTCTCTCTCTCTCTCTCTCTCTCTCTCTCTCTCTCACACACACACACATATATATAATGGTTTTATGTGGCCGACCTCATGAGAACTTCCCATGAGGTTGAGCTGTGTGGCCCCACTATAATGCATGTAGAACATCTACCCCATTAGTTATTCGTTATATGCACCATTCCATGGTGAGCCTCGAGCTTAAAAATCAAGTCAATCCATGACTTGTGTGGGCCACACCACATACAAAAGTTGAGAGCGGTTACCCTCCCTTTAAAACATTCATAATCATTTGTTCGGCCCACTGAGATGTGGTTCACAAATCCAACCCATCCATTATGTGTGTCCCACTTAGATGAGGGGTCAGACTAAGTTCAAGATGCATCCAAATTTTAGGTGGGCTCCACTAAGTGCTTTTATATGTTTTAGGCATTTCTTCACATGATTTTAGATGGTATGGCACTCCTGAGTTCCGTGTACAACTGATTTTTGGGATAACCCATAATTGAAAGGGGACCCAAAATGGTATGGCCCACTCCGTGTGTGTCTATATATATATATATATATATATATATATATATATATATCTATATATATATATATATATATATATATATATATATATATATGGAAAAGGTTCTATGTGGTCAACCTCATGGGAACTTCCCATGAGGTTGAGCTGTGTGGGCCCACCGTGATGCGTGTCAAACATCTACCCCATCAGTTAGATGCACCATTCCATGGTGGGTCTCGAGCTTAAAAATCAAATTAATCCATGACTTGTGTGGCCACGCCACCTACAAAAGTTGAGAGGGTTACCCTCCCTTTAAAACATTCATAATCATTTATTAGGCCCACCAAGATGTGGTTCACAAATCCAGCTCATCCATTATGTGTGTCCCACTTGGATGAGGGGTCAAACCAAGTTTCGAACACATCCAAATTTCAAGTGGGCCCCACCAAGTGTTTTTATATGTTTTAGGCATGTCTTCACATCATTTTAGATGGTATGACCCACCTGAGTTCCGTATACAATTGATTTTTGGGATATCCCATAATTAAAAGCGGACTCATCAAATGCACGGTGTTGATGTTTGACACACATTATGGTGGGGCTCACACAGCTCAACCTTCCCATGAGGTCGATTGAAAAACTTCCTACGGCCCACTATAATGTTTATTGCCATCCAACCTATTGATTAGGTCAAATAGAATTGGATGGATGAAGGGAAAACACAAATACCTGATAAAAAAAAGTTGTGGCCCCAAGAAGTTTTTAATGGTGACAGTTCAATCACGACTGTTTCTTATGGTGTGGTCCACTTGAGATTTGGATCTGTCCCATTTTTGGGCTCATGCCGTAAAATGATATGGAAAAATGGACAGATGGTGTTGATAAAAACATATATCATGATGGGGCCCATGGATTTTTCTAGCACTAACCAATACAGAACTACGTACGCGATGGGTGCTACGTACGAGAGCGGTGCTACCGAATCCAAGTCAAGCCAAGGCTGTCCCTGACCTGTCTTAGGGCTTGTTTGGCATCTCTGCTCTAATCCAATAAGAGCTACTCTAATAAATTCTTTTTACTCCCGCTCTTGTTTTAAATGAAAGTCGTTTTGTAAAATCAGGTTTTCAAAACTATAAAAAGCTCTTACATGAAATAATCATGTTTGGTAAAACATTCAAATAAAAGTTTTTTTAAGGCTAGTTTTTTTTTTTTTCAGCTTGTTAGTACACCTCATTGTCAGTTCACACATCACGGTTAGCCACCCCCACTAGGGAATCGATACCAAGACCTTAGTGTTGAAAGGAGGTATCTTTCACTCAGTCTACCACTTAAGCTATGGATCAGGGTATTTTTTTTAAGGCTAATTGATATCATTTTTAAATATTACAATAACTCCATTACATTAATGTTTGCTATTTACCACGTGAAATTTACATTTGATGTGCCCATCGTGTGGGCCCCACCTTCGAAGTGTGTTGTGGATCATGTAGGGTGAACCTATGTGGACTATGCATCATGTTGAGCCACTTTGGATATACGTCATCCAACATGCAAGACCTTGGACGTGGACCATCCATTAGGTGGGGCCCACTTAATGTGGACCCTCCATCACGAGGGGCCACACTTTGATGTGGGCTATCCATCATGTGTCGCCCACTTTGTCATGTGGGCCCCCCTTCAATACGGATCGTTTATCACGTGGGCCCACCTTTGAAATGGACCATCTATCAAGTGAGGCCCACTTAACGTGGATGGTCCATCATGCTAGGCCACACTTTGATCTTGGTCATCCATCATGTGGAGCCCACCTTTGATGTGAACCGTGTATTATCTGGACCCACCTTGATGTGGACCATTCATCATGTGGGGGCACCTTTAATATGGGTCGTTCATCATGCAAGCCCACCTTTGATGTCCACCATCCATCATCTTGGTCCCACCTTTGTTGTGGACCATCCATCATGTGGGGCCCACTTGATGCAAATAGTCTATTAGGGGTGCATTTTGATGTGGGACCCACCCTTGATGTTCACCATCCATCGCATGGGTGTCACCTTTGTTGTGGACCGTCCATCATGTGAGGCCCAACCTTTAAAATGGATCGTTCTTCATGTGGGCCCACCTTTGACGTTAACCTTCTATCATGTGGTCCCACCTTTAATGTCCATTATTCATCATTTGTGTCCCACATTTGACGTGGGTCATTCATCATGTGGGGCTACACTTTGACGTGGGGCATCCATTACGTGAGCCCACTTTGACGTGAACATGCATTATGTGAGCCCACCTTGATGTGGACCATTCGTCATGTGGAGCCCCACCTTCAATATGGGTTGCTCATCATATGAGTCCACCTTAGAAAGATTGTAAAGGGATAAGAGGAGTGTAGGATGGAAATTATTTTAAAAGTTTAAGGATATACACACACACACTTAAGCTAAATAAGCTCTAAAAAATAAAATTAAAAAAAAAAAAAAAAAAAAAAAAAAAAAAAAAAAAAAGAGGTAACATATCCATCACTTTTTTTAAAGGAGTTTTTAACTAGTTTTTCAAATAATAAGCTTTAAAATTAAAGTTTTATTAATCAGTCTATTTTAAGAATAAAAGCTTATTTTCTTAAAATAACCAAATAAGCTCTTATTAATAGTCTCGTAAGCCCATGCCTTGGACTTCTCACTTGTTCTACATCTCATATTATAATGGAAAAAAAAAAAAAAAAAAAAAAGTTTAAAAGTATAGGGCGGGCCCTCAAAAGAATTTGAATGATCAATAATATAAAATACACCAATCTAAGAAAATATGTGGATATCGTCCACATTATTCATAGGACGGTTTATATAATTGGACAGTACCTGTCCTGCCCAAACACCAGGCCTAGATTTCAAGCATAGGGCTAGGAAACCTTCAGGCTAAGTGTAGGTTTGAAGCGTGTATCACCTGAGTTTTTGATGGGGACGATTCTCGGGATGTATGGTGCAAATGAGTAATCAGTAGGTGCACCAGATGCACTGTTTAGATTCCACATACATCACATGGATCGAACGTGTGGTAATTGGCACACCGACGAGGACGCGGATTAGCTAGCGAGAAGTGACGTCACCAAGTTCTGTGGGCCCCACCAAGATGTATGGTTTGTATCTACACCGTCCATTCATTTGGAAAGACCTTATTAAGGTATGATCCAAAGAATGAGTCAGATCCAAAGCTCGAGTGGACCCCACAACAGAAAACAGTGGGGAGAGTGACGCCTACCATTGAAAAGTTCTAAGGGCTACAAAAGTTTTCGATCAAGCTTATATTTGTGTTTTCCCTTCTTTCGTGTATGCGTTAACACATGAACAGGTTGGATCTCAAATAAACACACTCTCCCCACTTATTTATGTGGTGGGGTCCACTATAGCCTTGGATCTCCCTCATTCTTTGTATCATGCCCTAAAATGATCTCTCCAAATGTATGGACGGTGTTGATACAACACATACATCATGGTGGAGCCCATAGAACTTGGTGACGTCACTTCAGCAGCAAGTCTCGCTGCTCAACGGAAACGGATTGGCTACTCCCCCTTGCACCAGCCCCGTGGCTGATGGTCGGTGCTCTGTGGCCCCCACCATGATGTATGTGTTTCATCCATTCTGTTCATCCATTTTAACAGATCATTTTATGGCTATATGACGAAAATGAGAGGAATATAAATCTCAGGTAGACCACACCACATGAAAACAATAGTGATTGGATATCCACCATTAAAATCCTCCTAAGGCCCACTGTACTGTTTATTTGACATCCAATATGTTGATTAGGTCATACAGGCTCAGATGAAGGGAAAACCCAAAAACCCAAAAATCAACTTGATCCAAAGCTTTTATGACCCCAAAATGTTTTTTAATGGTCGTCGCTCATTCGACACTTTTTCCTGTAATGTGGTCCACTTAAGATCTGTATATACCTCATTTTTCGTCTCGTACCATAAAATGATCTTTAAAAATAGATGGACGGCATGGATGAATACAGAGCGCCGACCACCACCCATTGGCTAGTGTCAGGCAGAGTAGCCAATCCATTTCCCTACTCAACCTGTCGGTAGCTAATCCCCGTCCCACCGACGAAGGCATGTGTTCATGGACGCAGAAACCCGAGTACGCTGCGATTGTCAATCATCGCTCCGGAGGTATGGCACTTTTTGGTGCTCAGGTGGGACGCGGCTTGCCAACTGGACAGTGCTTCGTGGCCCCACCATGAATTATTTATTTTTTATTATTATTATTTTTAAATATCTACACCATCCATCTATTTTTCCAGATTATTTTAACGCATCAGCCCAAAAATGAGACATCTAAATCTTAAGTGAACCACACCATAAAAAAAGAGTGGTGATTGAATGCTACCATTAAAAACTTCCTAAGGCCCACTTTAATTTTTATTTGCCATCCAAATTGTTGATTAGGTCACACAGACCTCCTGGATGAAGGGAAAACACAAATATAAAGCTTGATCCAAAACTTTTGTGCCCCCAAGATTCTTTTTAATGGTGAGCGTTCAATCAAAACCGTTTCCTGTGGTGTAGTCTACGTTAGACTTGGATCTGCCTTATTTTTACTCTTATGATCTAAAATTATATTAAAAAATGTCTGAACGGCATGGATGAAACACATACATCATGGTGAGGTCCACAGAGCACCGTCCAGTATTCGCTACTGGCTACTGACGTCGTCAGTAGGCAATTCGCATCCGCTCATGTGGTCTGCAGTCAGCTTGCCCGAGATGAAACTGCTCACTTCCAAGTTCGTTTCGACCCTCGGATCCAGTGACTGTCCCGCCCGACTATCTGGACCGTCTGATTCTATTTACTACCAGAAATAAGCTATTGTCCCGTAGTCACGTTTCGTACTTGTGATTTTTTTTTTTTTTCAAGTTGAATGGCAACCATTGGAGATTTTCTTTTCATGGTTCTGATTTACATAAGGACTGAGAAGGTCACATTCACCGTTGTGCTTAAATTTTCTATGGTGACCTGCATATTATAGATGATTTCACAGCATGGACGGTTCAGATCATAAGACAACCTAGCATGTGAGCCCAATGGACGGCGACACACACTGAAATCTAAGTCGCTGCATGGACAAAACGAGATCTTCTCTCGGGACTCGTGATAGTCATTGAAGCTAGACGACAGGCACGTGAGACGCTCGTGGAGGGAGACTTCGACGGTTCGGCTATGGCTAGAGCATGACGTGTCATCTTGAATAAATCGTGTGTACGAGAAATGTTCACGTGCAACATTGTATGTTATCTTTTTAATAAAAAACGTTTTTACTTTTTGCTGACGTGTCAGTTCGATGGAAAATCCGAACCGTGGAAATAGTGGATTAGACAATGAATATCGTTGAATGTAAATTGTAAGAATCCACTCATCATTTGGGCCACAAAAAAATATTTATGGGACCATTGGCCGTCCATTTTCTTCAATGGTGTAGCCCACCTGATGAAAGGAAGATTCTCATTTCACTCCATTATGATGTTCCAAATGTGGCCCACCTTCTACATGTATTGGATTTCATACAATAATGAAATATTACAATAAAAATAAAACCGTTGTATGTTAAGGTAATCTACAGCGGTGTATGTGAACATTTCTCTCGAGGGACGTGGTGGACAAGTTATTCTGGGGAGACGCGGTGGCAAGCATCCACATTATTTGTTGAGAAATCCTCCAGTGCTCTCACACGACTGTAAGTTATACTACTCCTAGTTGCATAGGTTCGTTTGACCAGTCTAATAGATTGATCTGAAACGTCCATTATGTTCAGAACATATTCCATGGGCTAATGTGAAAATTTTCACCCCAATAGAGATCTAATCCATCCTAATTGGGCCTTATCTTCTTCACCCATCCATTTTCCAGGCCATGGATGGGATGGTTACGATTGACTGAAAGAAGTGTTTCTTCGGTATCACAAGCCATCGATGATGGTCCCTAACAAATGGAAATGATATTTTTCCTGAGGATCCAAAGCTACTTTTTTCTACCAAGAAAAGTTGATAAAGTAGGTAAGAATCTGATTTGAGACAGATAAGTTTGGTTTAAGATCAATTATAAGTAATTTTTATTTAAAATTTACTTAAACACTTTAGTTTAATAAGTAAAATTAAGATAGGATAATTAAGACATAAGTAGCTCATCTTAAATAACTTGAGATCTAAATGGGCTCTATATGATTATGATTGGAGATCCTTCCAGTAGATTTTTTTTAATAGGCATGCAGATGGATCAGCACGGGAGAAAAAAGGGTAGCAGCAAGGGTGGGTCCATTGTGATATTTATGTGAAATCCACCTGGACCACTGGGGTCTACTAGTGATTTAGGTTGACCCCAGTTAAAAATAATGTATAAGATAATACTTACAATCCAAATGATTTTTCTTAATGTAGCCCACCCAATCATAAATAGGCGAATTATGAGCATTGGTCTTTACTTTTGGTGTGGCATTTAATAGTCGTAGAAGATTCATAAAATCATCCTGACGGGTCTTGTAAAAACAAAGGTAAAAGTCTATCACCAGCTTCTTTGGGCCATGGATCATATGTTAGTTTAATTAATTTATTTTTTGCAGTAAAGCTAAGTAAAACTAACATGAGGTTACACATCTAATGATATTGGAGTGAATTTTATATATATATATATATATATATATATATATATATATATATATATATATATATATATATACACACACACACACACGCACGCATGGTAGGACCTTGAAAAATCAAGGGATGCATATCTCTCGGAGTTGTTTCCAACAAAAATTCCACAAAAGGGCTTACGATGATATGTATGTGATATTCATTCCAATCATTAGATGTATAAACTTATGTTAGTTTCATGATCAAAAAATTAGGTTAACCTTGATTTATGTGAGCCACACCACACCCTGATACATAGCTCGAGTGGTAACTGAGTGAAAGATACTCATTTCAAGTCTTGGTAAATGAGGTAACTTGTCACGAAAATAGTTTGGGAGGTGAGCACTGGCTAGTGCATGATTTCCCATCAATAAGTTCACCCCATTTTAAGTTCGGTGTATATATATATAAGCATCTCAACCATCCAATTGGAAATTATTATTAATAAGAACCGTCCAATACATGGCTATCTTGTATATGGGCCATAGCCTAAAAAATCTTCTCATTTATTGTTATTAATCATCAATAGGCACCGTTGAATTTTATACCATGCTCTCTGGTAGTCGAAAAAATTCATGGATGACAATCTACATGAATGAGACCTTAATTAGATGGTTTGTTTTATTCGTATGATTCTTCAGTGACCAATGAAATGAGTGGTCTGGATTAATTGGGCATTTTCCTTGTCCAGATCAAAGGCAGGGATAGTCGACAAAATTCATGGGCAAAAGTCCACTTAAAAAGGCCATTGGCAGGATGGATCATTTGAATTGAATAATTCTCGATTGACCCATCAGATGTGTGGTCTAGATCAATGGTTATGCTTGTTAGGTCGGATCTAAGGGGAAGGTGCTTACACTGAGCTTCAGTGTATAATTTTTCCTGACTTCCGTCAAGGAATGCACCTTGGGATTTTAAATATGGGAAGACTCTAACACGTGCAAGGGGGGTTACGGTCATCGGACGACTCTGCAACGCCTGTTTTATGCAGAGAGTAAAACTCCCTAACTATGTGGGCCCCACCATTTTGTATATGTGAATCCACTCCGTCCATCAGGTGAGAATTACAAAAGATTAAGCTATTAAAATCTCCAATGGGTCACACCAATCGGTCGGATGTGTTTTGGAGATGGACTCTGTGAGTCCCACCATGATTTATATGTTTTATCCACGCTGTCCATTCATTTGGACAGAACATTCTAGGATACGACTCAAAAAATGATACAGATCCAAAGCTCAAGTGGACCACACTATGGGTAGAACATTTAAATTGTTAGCATTTAATATCTAGTACTTTTATGTAGTGTGATCTATCTAATATTTTAACATGGCTCATTTTTTGGACTATATTTTTAAATAATCTGTAGTAATGAATGGATGGAGTGGATAAAACATATATATATATATATAATATATATATATATATATATAATATATATATATATATATATCATGGTGAGGCCCGAAATGCTTTGGCATCCTGTGTGGCCCGCCTGAGTTTCGGACGATTACTGTATCTTCGCGTCCTCATGGTGAGCTAGGAAACGGATTGGCTACTCCCCCTGATACCAGCCCCGTGGCTGGTGGTCGGTGCTCTGTGGGCCCCACCATGATGTATGTATTTCATCCATTACGTTCATCCATATTTAAAGATCATTTTAGGCATTTATTCCAAAAACGAGAGGTATATACATCTCAATTCGATCACACCCATGAAAACAATAGTGATTGGATATCCATCATTAAAATCCTCCTAAGGCCCACTGTACTGTTTATTTGACATCCAATCTGTTTATTAGGTCATACAGGCTCAGATGAAAGGGGAAAACAAAAATCATATGGATCCAAAACTTTTATGGCCCCCCAAATGTATTTAATGGTTGACACTCATTCAACACTGCTTCCTATAATGTGGTCCATTTCAGATAGTGATATACTTCATTTTTAGTTTCAAGCGGTAAAATAATCTTTAAAAATAAATGGACGGAATGGATGAAACACATACATCATGGTGGGGCCCACAGAGCACCGACCACCAGCCATTGGCTGGTGTCAGTGGGAGTAGCCAATCCGTTCCCGGTGAGCTATACCCAATCAACAGGTTCTTTTGAAAGATACGTACTATGGTGGGCCTACGAAGAGCCTATTTTTGCATTCCATCCCCAATATTCTTATCACCAGGTCTAAAATCTAGGAAAAAACCTGATGGACGGAGTGGATTTTACCTATAGAATATGGTGGGTCCCACAGAGTTAGATTGTTTTACGCGCTGCGCAGAACTTTGGTTGTAGACTATTCCCGTCCGATAATTGATTCCCTGTCCCATCAATTTCAGCCGCCTCGCCGTTCCCGCCATACTCTTTTTTCTTTTCTTTTTTTTAATCAACGAGAACGCGACTTGCCTGCTGTGGGCCCATCATGATGTTCTGTTATATCCAGTCCATCCATCCGTTTCTCCGTCTCATTTTAGGACATGTACTCTACTATGAGGGGCATAGACGAATCAAGTGGGCCACACCAAAAGAAAAAGTGGAGATGGAAACGACCACCGTTGGAGCTTTTATGGGCCCACCAATGTCCTGATAAGTTGATTACCCCACCTGGATGAAGGGAAAATACGGATATCAGCCTCATTCGGAACTCCCAACGGTAGGTAATTCCATTTCCATTGTTTTGTCCTCGTTGTGGTCCACTTGATTTTTTATCTCCTTCATGTATAGGCCAGTGTTAGCTAGGGAAACGCATCGACGGAGTAGATATAAGACAAAAAATCGCGGTGGGCCCCACAGAGCTTTGGTTTAAGGGAATTCCCGTGATCCGGTTTTAGAGGCAGTTAGGCAGTTTAGGAGGGGAGCGGATTAAGAGGCGAAATAAAAATATGAAAGTGGAAAATAAAAATTCAAATAAACCGAATAAATTGTGGACAGCCGTGTCTATTAAGTGACTTTCCCAAAGTTAGGTTGGTTGGACAATTGTAACCTATGATTTATGGACACATGCTTGTTAAAATGGGACCCTTGGGGTGTTTTTCACTTTTAACCGTCTAATGAATGTCCACCACTGGGATAGATAGTAATCAAATAGGCATGATTTTTGGCTCATGATGCATATAAAATGGGACCAATATTTTGGACAATTTAATTTGAATTATTTTTATGCTTACCCCGAATGACACAATTTCTAATAATTTCTAATTGCCTGCGTATCATCCATCACCGCCAGAGCATCAACTTTTTAACAGGTCATGAGGGACGCCGTCGGGATGCTGACACTGCCATCAGCTGCGAGTGGCGACTCGTTACTGGATGGTGCTATATGAGCCCCACCATGATGTATGTTTTAATCCACACCGTCCATCCAATTTTTCTGCTCATTTTATGTCATTACGCAAATTAAAATCTAAGTTAGATTACACCACAGGAAACAGTGGCGATTGAAAGCCCACTATTAAAACTTCTTGGGGTCACATGAGTTTTTGATCAAACTGATATTTGTGTTTCCCTTCATCCAATCTGTGTAACCTTATCAACAGGTTGTATGGCAAATAGACATACAGTGGGTCCCACAAAGTTTTTAACGGTGGGTGTTCAATCATCACTATTTTCCAACGGTGTAGTCCGCTTGAATTTCGATAGTCACTGGCCCGAGTATCAGCTACCATGGGAAGCCTGATTACCACCGTCAAACGGGCACGTGCGATCAATCTAAGCTATTCATTAGGTAGTGCACATTGTCAACATGCCATGTACCAAACAATTAATCGAGCAACACATGAAACTTCTGCATTGGATTTCGACGATTGGACTTCTTATCTAACCGTCCCTTTTCTCGTACAGGTGTAATCTGACTAGTTAGAGTTATTTAATACTTTGATGGAGTATGATAGTTGATAAGCAGGCACCTCAAATTCATACATCTGGTAGAGACTAACTCAAATTAAACCGATTAAATTGTAGAAATTATTGTCTCTAAGTTATAGTCCCAAAATTAAATTGGTTGAACGAGTCTAACCTTTGATTCCTGGATATTTGTTTGTTGGAGTAGGACTGTTGGATATTTTTTGTCTTTAATTAACCGTCCAATAAATATATATCAGTGGATTGTCAAACAATCAACTAATCTCAACTTTTATTTCGTGGACATAACTTCTAAATTGAATTCCTTGTATTTCACGTAAGGAACTTCTGATCTATTCTAGCCGCCACACATCAAACACTACACGATGAATGGCCCAGATCTTTAACATGCGTACCATCCGACAGGCAAAAACCAACCCCCGGTGGTGGCTGTGAGGAGGGTTTCGGAATTCTATCAAACCCCACATAAAACGCCACCATAACTCGTGAGCATGCTAGCAGGGGAAATGGATTGCGTACGCTTAGCTTTGTGGGGCCCACCTAAATTTATGCATTTTATCTGCTCCATCCATCCATTTTACCAGATAATTTTAGCACTTGAGCCTAAAATCAAAGAATATCCAAAACTCAAGTGGACCGCACCACAGGAAACAGTGTGAATTGAATTTCTACCGTTGAAAATTTATTGGGGGCCATAGAAATTTTGTGATCAAGCTGATATTTTTGCTTTCCCTTCATCTATATCTGTGTGATCTCATGAGCATGTTGGATGAAAAATAAACATCACTGTGCGTCCTAGGAAGGTTTCAACTTATTTCCACTGTTTGGTATGGCCCACTTGAGCCTTGGACATTCTTCAATTTTGGGTCCAACCGCTGAAATGAGCTGAAAAAATGGATGGACGGTGTAGATAAATCACATACATTCATGGTGGACCCAACATATAGGTTTCTTATTATGGAATGATGAATCTTATGGACGGTCCACCCAAAAAGAAAAAAAAAATAATAAAGTAGAATTTTGGTTAGTCAATCAATATATGGAGAGGTGCTCTCCTAGAGCTAGAGCAGGAGTTACAGCGTTCCTAGTTGTGTAGGAAATTATGGACGGTCCAACCAATCCGACTTGATCAACGGTTAGGCTTAATCCATTCTTTACGGGCCATCATTGCAAAAGTCAAAGTTGTACTTATATTATGCAAAAGATGCTTGTCACATGTTACCTGTTTGGACAGTCACCATTCCAATTTTCCGGAATCTCAATATCAACTTGGGGCATGGCTTTGGGCTGTTTGGCATTTGAATGCTCGAATATTTAAAACTCATGGCCCAAAACGAAGGAATCACAATACCTCCAAAAGAGATGGGATGATTGGACGAAAGAGGTTTTTTTGAGAGGGATGGGCAATCAAAGGTGGACCCATGTAAGGTATTGTCTAGACCAATAAGCGGACCTTTTGTAGTGTGAACAATATGGACCGTCTGTTTCTCTTCGCTATTGATTAAACGGCTATGATCACCTTTGGAAGAGAGAGCTGGGTGACCCACGTGATGGATGGTCCAGATAAATGAGGACTAGTTATAGTGTGATCAATATGAACCGTCCATTTCTATTTTCATTAATTAGTCTAAATCAAGTAATTATTTGAGACAAGGGTCAACTTAGAACAGGTTGGTCCGGTTTAGACTAGTGATCTGATTGCTTGTAGTATTATGATCAATATGGACTGTCCATTTCTCTGGGCATTGGATTGATATTTAGGATCATCTTTTATAGGTGAATTTTCAGAGGAATGGGCAATCAAAGTGGTACCCAGATGATTGAAGGTTAAAATCAAAGATTGAATCATCTCTAGTATGATCAATTTAGGCTATACATATCGTTAACCATTGAATTGATGGTTAGGTTTATCCTGCTAAAGTTTTGTGTGTGTGTGTATGTGTGTGTGTGATGGGCAATCAAGGGTGGAACCACATGATGGATGATCTTAGCCACTTATTAATTATTCATGGTATATCAATACAAAACATTCATTTTCCTAACAGTTGAATTGTTAGTTAGGATCTATTGGTCTCGAATTTGGGCACACAGGACACGAGTGAGGTTTGTGGGCGTGCCAAAATGATTGGGTCCGATTCAAACTGTGGCCATTAACCCCTGGTGTTGAGATAGAGCGATGCTTGATTGTGGCTCAACTAATCATCTATTCAACCAATTGTTAAGTGCACTATTAGTCGACTTGCGGAGGTTAGAGCTCTTCCTTTAATGAATTTTTTATTGCTTTGGAAATCAAGGGCTTTGGAATGTGCATATTGTATGGGTTGAATGAACGAAAAATCAATGGAAGATGGATTTATGGAAATAACGATACTAACCACTATAATAGGATAACCGACCTAACTAAGAGCAATAAGGTATTTTATGGAGCAGCATGCTGATGAGTGAGGTTGAGGTAATGACAATAATTACAAATATGGTCGACCTAACATATGAGCATAGGTAGACAATTCCTAAGACTAAGGTCTTCCTTCAAATCCAACATACAGACACAGATGGAAGGAAATTATAATTACTGGTTACTACTAAAACCAGTCTAACGTATGCATACGGATGGATTGAATTGTTCTTCTTGAATAAACATCTCACAGTTGATGAGTGGTAAAAAAAGAAAACTAAATTAAGAGAAACAACATTGTGTTAGTTTGATTGATTGAGTGATTTTGGGATCCTTTTCTTTAAATTTGCCTATGCTATTTATAGCCTTCCTTGATTAAGCACAAGAATAGCCACTTGTCTACGTGGCCCTTCGTATGTAACTAGTTGGAAAAAGAATTGTCACATTTTCTTGATCGTATTTTACTTTTGTTGAATACTCAGAGCGTGCTTTAGCACTGACGTAGCTTTAACGATTTCTCATACTCATCTAGATATTGCCTCAATGCCAAGACTTATCAAAGATATGATCGATTTCCTGTATTTCCCGCACATGCTCAAAGGATGTCATGTATGCCACATGGCTTATTCTACACTATTGATCTGGTTCTACGAGATTTTAATACAAATTGGATTATTCGATAATTACTTTTTGTAACAACCCTAAATTTTGGTGCATTAAAAAAATTAAAATAAATATTTAAAGATTTTATTTTTAAATAAAAAATAAAAACAAGTCAATAGTTGAGTTGGTAGAGACATTTTTAATTTTGAGAGAGGTTTAGGGATTGATTCTTGAAGTAGTAATAATAAATTTTTTTTACAAATGTCATAAAAGAAATTAAAATTCAGGATAAAGGAGTATGTGCTCATCCTATTTTATCAAGAGAAGTTTTTTTTTTTTTTTTTTTTTAAAAAGATATGGAGGTTTCTGCAAATAAGGGAGATAAGATTTTAAGAAGACTCGATCAGGTAAGTTCTAATTGTTAGATCTTTTTAATTTTTTATTATGTTTTTAATATCTTCTTGATCTATACAATGGATGGTGTGGATTATCCATACTATCATTGTATAGGTGTGTAGAGTCAATTTTAATAAAGTGATATTTTTATAATTTCAGATCTGGTTAGTAATATTTTAGATATAAATTGAATGAATGAAATCTGGCTGTGTTAAGATAGATCTGTACGGATCATATGATCCCTAAGACCAAAATATATAAGGGCCCAAATTTTCAGATCAATCTGACCATCAGATAGGCCACATTAATCAGATCTAAAAGTATTTAATAAAGGAATTTTAGATATTTGTGCAAGTGTTAGTATCACTTGACGTAGAAGGTCAAGGTGGGCCATTGGTGTGTGTGTGGTTAGATTCACACCATCCATCTAATGTGTAGAGGCAAAACATGGTAAAACCTCAAGAATCTGGATGATCCAATCATCCGGTGAGCCACCCCGATTAATTATTTGACATTCAATTTCAGGATCTTAAAAAGAAAATTTAAATCTTAATAATTAAATTTAATAAACATATAATTTTAATTATTTAATCATTTAAGATTTGGCCACCTAGGATATATATATCAAAAGGTGGGCCCCACCATATAAAATAACTAAATGAATAATAATGTTATTGATATAACTGATAGGATATCTGAATTCAAATCAACCCATTTACCTTATGGATTCTACACTATTAGACTTAGATGAGTAACCCAACTTGTCTCATAATTCATTAAAATTAAAATAAATCGTTTGTGATTGTTTGATTGATTGATATACTGATTTGAGTATTTTGTTATGATAATTGTACGCTAAATTCATATGTGAATATTCTGATCCAGACAACTATGCCAAATATGAAAATGATACATTTATACACTATCCATCATTTATTACATTTACATGATGCATGGTCGATCGTAGGGACCCTTCCTGAAAGAAATGTCGATCATGGTAGAACGTTATCAGATGCGAGCTATGCCCAAGCCAACCGAAAGGTAGAAGCCTACCCAACGGGTGGATGCGGGTTAACGACCCCCAACCCAAGCAATGGATAATCATCCCATCTGATGCATTCATACATTATTTGCATCCATATAATTGTATATCCATTTTTATGTTATTTTAATTGTTATGATTATTAACCATGATGAGTTATTTCACTAAGCCTGACCAGCTTACCTTTTTATTGATGGAAAAATCGTACAGATGAGCCATTAGCAGGTGATGTGGTGTAAGAATCGGAAGAATACACCGTACCTGAACATGATCCATGTGAAACATGGTCATACTTATCTGAAGATGAAGTGACAGCATTAGACCATTTCTGATTGCTTGCTAGCATAGTTTAATTAACGTAAAATGTATATCTGTATTGATTTTGAGATTTTAAGAAATTATTTACATTTATTTCATTAAAACAATGTTAGTATGGAATAAACATAATTATAGTACGATGATATAATAAATGAATGATTTTGAAGGTTTATTTTATTTTAAGGGTTGTAAAGATTTATATATTTCTGATTGATTGGTGCTAAGTTTATGTATGTGTGATTGAGATTATGGTGGAACTTAGACTGAATATAATTACCATATCTAATTAAACTAATTAAGGAATTAAATTAGTACACTTTATGTATGAGTTACAAACTGAAACTCGAGTCTGAGGGTACACACTTTGTACCCAGATTTTGGGGCATGACACTTTTTAAGAGGGATAGTATTCAATGGTGAGACTTGGATGATGGATGGTTTAGGTTAATAATTAGAATGTCTAAAATAATATGGATTGCCCACTTCCCTGACCATTGTAGATTATCCATTGTTTCAAACAGTTGACCAATTAAAGTAGGAGTCATATGATGAATGGCTTCGATCATGATTAAATAAATTATTTGATAGTAGGATCAACGTGGAAACTAATACATGTGATTTCCAACTTATAATTCAACAAAACCCTAGTATTATAAATCCTGAGAATCGTGATCACATGCTCTAAGGTATTATCCAAACATAATAATAATAATTCCCAACAATTATATCACTAAGTATAATCCTACATCTATTAAAATCTTGAGGTCATACTTGTACATCCGAGCATATGGTTGTCATGGATTCCTAATGGACCCAATCCAATTTTAATGCGCTTGGGTCCATTTTTCCGAACCAAATCAGAAATCAACTTTGGTATGCGTTCGGTAATTTGGACTCAATCAAAACTTTGATTTGATTGAGTTTGGGTTAGGTCCACCATCTTGGACTTGATTATGATTGTTGTTGGATGTCTTAAATCAATTTAGCAACAGGGTTTGTCGATGCCATCGAGCACTGTTCGATGCCATCAAACAGCTGCTTGATCTTATCAAAGAAATTCAAAAATTTTCTAGTTGGTTGTTGGACTATTTAGGTACTTGTTCGATACTATTGAAGATTAGTTCGATGCAATTGAGACCTATCGAATTACAATCGAGAAAATTCAAATTTCCATGTTTTGTCCCTGGATTGTTTTGGTGTTAGTTCGATGCCATCAATGGTCTGTCAATGCCATTAAAGTCTCATCGAAGTGACATCGAATGGATTGTGCAGATTTACACATTTTTGCATATTTGCGGTATTTGTTTTCGATTTTGATTATAATTCTTCCTAAGGCTATATATAGGGGTGTAATCAGGATTGTGGTGTATCTTAGAGCTTTTCCAATTTGTTTTTAGGGTTTCAAGGGTATAGCTCAGGGCGATTCGAGGTTTGTTTGAATCGAGTATTCTCTAAACTCTTGTAATTTTTGTTTTCATAGTAATTATCTATCGCTTTGTGCCGTGGTTTTTTTCCACGAAATGATTTTTCCACGTTAAAATCGGTGTGTTGCATTGCATTTGATTGGTGTGATTGGATTACTTTACTTAATTCATCTCAGTGTGCTTTTGCAGTCTCCCAATAATGATCACATCGGGTTAGGTTACTTTATTAGTAATGTAATCTCTACTATACATAATACAAATAATGTTTAGCCAATTATATAGAGTTGGGCAGAAACTGGACAGATTCGACGGATCCGACTTGATCCGATCCGAACCAAAGGCCAAGATCAGGTTGGATCGAGTTGGCCCAGTTTGATCCGACCGTACATCAGATCAAGTTCAGATCAGTGGTCCATCCGGACCGATCCGATCTGATTTGGTTGGGTCTATATAAGTAGTTTTCTTTAAAAAAATATTTATTTTACATTTTACCTACCCGACAACAGCTACCCTCACCTGAACCCTAAATCTCTAATCTTTTCTTTCTCTTTCTCTACTCGAACGAGCGCCGCACCCATCTCCATCCGGCCCAGCCCCTCTTCTCTCTCTTATCTCATTCCTTGTAAGGCTGTACCGAATATCTCTCCCTCTTAAAATCCTACGGAACCTCTATGCTGGAGAGATCTTGAACCAGATCTCGTTCGTTGAATCGAATGGCATCGATGTTGTTGCAGCCACTTTTAAATCTCAGCCTCTGGGTCTCGATGTGCCTCGGTTTGGTCTACAACTCTTGGGGAATGTTTCATTAGTAGGGTCTACAGTTTGGGATCAGTTCTTTTCAGAAGGGTTCAAGGAGATTGCGCAAGTCTAATTTTTTATATTTTTTTAAAACTTTCAAAAAAAAAAAAAAATTCACTATCGATCTGAACCGTACCCAATCCGATCCGACTCGGTTTCTTAGACCGAGTCGGACTCAGATTGGGTCAGGCCAACAATGCACCGGATTTGATTGAGTCAAATGACCCGGACTCGGTCCCGATCGGATTAAGTTTGGGTCAAGCCATGGAAATTTCAGACCAAGTCAAGTTAGACCCAATCCGGTCCGACTCGACTCGACGCCCAACTCTACAATTATACCCCTTCAATTGGGCATGAAAGGTATGAAAATTTTTGTACTTTTAATAGAAAAATAATATGTGCTTGGGTAAAACCGAGTACATATTTATCATTTAAAAATATTCATGCCTTAGCTTGCTTCAATTTATCTACTTCTATGGATATAACTAACATCAACACATTGATAAGAAGATAAGTTGCATGGTTTTCATTCTATATATATATTGCTCTGTGTATTTAAAACTTGAGTAGACCATAACACTATAAAAGGTAAAAAGTAATTGTTCATTGTTGAAACCATTTTATGTGCCCATCTCTTTCTCCCCACGTGCTACACATATTTGCACATAGATACACTCTTTTTTCTCATCTCTTTTGTTTTTCCTGCTCTCTTAATCTCTTGATCGGATTCATGTATAATAACCCCTAATATATTGTATTAGCCCTTAAATTTTTTTTACTATAAATTAAATGAGATTTTCACGATGAAGATATCTATGATTTAAAATTTTACCAGCTTATAAACTAACTGCTTGGATTTTAGTCACTCATCCACTCCTTTCGTGGAAGAGTAGCACGCAGCCACACTTCACCTCTCTATGTGGGCCCGTGCTACTAGGATAGTATTTAGTAATGAAATTAATAAGCTCTGCTTATGCATGTCAGAGAATCCATTTATACAAGCACGCATGTGATAAAGCGGGACACATGAATATGAATGATATGTAATTAATACATCTGTTACAGGCCCAATCACATTCTCTTATTGACCAGAACTCCCACACCGACCCAATATAGGGGACTTCATGATCCCAACCAAACCAGACCCTTTGACAGCCTATCCAAGGGGCCCTCGTGTAAGTTCCGGAACATAAAAACGAAATTTAGAAAAACGGAGAAACTCTCTGGTCCGTTGAAACAATTCAATGAAATCCCAACCACTCATCATGTGGTATTGGGTGGCTGATCCAGTGCCTCGTGCCTCCAAATCGTGTACCATACATGAGCACGTGTGATGATCCAAACCATGCATCCGGCGTCTCGGCATTCACCGAACACTAATAAAATATTATCCTAAACCATATAATAAATGGACCTTTTCTCATAGAATGTGAGAAATTGATGATTTTGTCTTTTTAATAACGGGTCAGATTGTCTAAACAGTATATATTTGGACTATGGCCCATTATCTATTTGGCCTATCAAATGAACGGTCTCGATATAATTCACGAATGCCACGTGCGCAGCAATTTACATGAGACGTACCTACTACTCATCAGAGGCACTGGATCCGGTCCCATTTTGTTCTAGTTCAGTAGTTGCATGAGGTGTGGCATCTTGTGCACCCTACTATCGATGACCACGATGGAATGTACCGTATCGCATCTGCCAAGGGATGATCTCAGCCATCCAATATTCTTTTTCTCTTTTTCCATTGAATGTTAGCCGTTGATCGTTTGTTCTGTACTGTATTTTGGCGACTTACTAATAGAAGAACTACGGTTGACCAATTAAGAAATACAGCATGGTACATCTACAGTGGGCCCATCTGATCAAGGGCTGTGATCATTAAACAGTGGCCTCGATTTGTAGGATCTCATGGCCGAAAGTTGCCAATATTTCCAATTTCGACAAGTATCGCTACAAGCACAGGGTGAATCGCAATTGACCAAACACGCGTCCGCCGGGAAGAAACTCAAACCGAAACCTCCTACGATGAAAGGGATACAGGCGCCACGCGCAAGGAAGGATTCCAGAGTCGTCTCTTAGCACACGTGTAGAAATTGGAAGCGTGCGATGGAACCATTCTACTTGTCAGGAGGGAGCCACGGCAATCATGGCTCGACCGAAGAATCAAGAAGGTCCAGTCATGAAGAGAACCGCACGTGTTTTGAACTTAGACCGTACGTAAACCTTCCTCTTTCATTTATGTCTTACACATTAGCGCACCATATCACTTGCATTTCAAGGTGTTCTCTATATGATGAACGGTCAAGATCATTCAATGAGGAGAGTGCAGTGTTTCAGCTCTTTCGTCGCGCGAATCGCTCTACTACTTCAGTTAAAAAAAAAAGCCACGCAACTAACAGTTGGTTCAAAACTAACCCTAGTTAAGTTGCTACAGTCTATCTGGTTAAGGGAAGGAAATAAAAGAACGATAAATTCGCTAAACGGAGCGTTAACGACGTCAACCGCTAACGTTAGTCACTTAGCTGAGAGAGACGGTAACATAAGGACGCTAGAGTCTTTGTCGCAACGGGAGCGGATTACCTGTGACCCCGGGCACAGAGATATCTATGTGCCAGGGCTGTGTGGGGTCAACAGAGATATCCGTGAAAAATCCAATCCGTCCATCTGTTTTGAAAGACTACCATAGGACATGATTCTAAAATACGGAAAATACAAACCTAAGTTGGGTCACACCAACAAAAGAGTGGGAATACTAATGTCCACCGTTAAAACATTACAGGAGCTGACGATGATTTTTCGATGCCATCCAAACCGTTCATAAAATTATTACCACTTGGATAAACTTTAGGAACAAATATTATTCTGATCCAATCTTCTGTCACTGCCAGGTGTTCGATCCCTACTGTTTGGTGTAGTATGGCCGAAATGAGTTTTGGATCTTTCTGATTTTTAGAATCCTGTCCAATTTTGGTCTTTCAAAACGGATGGATGGAGTGGATTTGTCACATACATCTCTATGGGCCCCACACAGCTCCGGGAGGGTCACAGGCAATCCGCTAGCGGTTTTCGTGATCGTAGGTGACGTGGTTAAACAAGAGAAATCTAGACCGTTAATCTTAGAATGAACGGACATTGGAGTTCAGAAAACGAGAGATGAGACAGATTAGGTAAACGGAAAGAGGGGGAGTGAAGCGGAACGGAAATGGAGGGTATATAATCGGTTTTGAAAGAAAGAGAGAGGGCATATCGTGGATCAAAGCTCTCTCTCTCGCTCTCTCTCTCTCTCATTGAATAAAGAAGTTCCTCTGTTCTTGAAGATCAGAAGCCTCGCATTTGACGAAAATTTACAGTTTTTCGAGAGTTTTTTGAAAGAATCGACAGCGAAGAGGACACCGGATCTTTGTTTTTGAGATTCGTTTTGCTGGTTTTTGGAGATTTCTTAGGTATTGCAGAATGGAGAAGCAGATTTTTATTTATTATTATTTTTTTTAAAGAAAAGAAAATCCAAGCATTAGATGCTTGCATTTGGCAAATTTCTTCGATTTTCGTTGATTTCTATGATTTTTCTCTGATTTTGGAATTTCCGTTATTGGCTTCTCGTTTTGCAGAGTTTTGCTGAGATATTGTGGCTTTTTGGACAAATTCCAGTCTTTCGCTGCTGAAACAGAGAAATCTCGTCACAGAAATCGAAGCTCTGGCATTGAAATATCGGAATCGGAAATATCTGTTCTTGATCTCGGTTTTACAGAGCCCGCGCACTGAAAAGACTATTCTTTCCTTCGATTTGCGGAATTTTAGGCTTTTCGATGAGCGAAATGGCGAATCTGAGTACACATGGTCTGGAATCCTCATCTAATTGATCGGAAAAGATAAACAGAGATTTGCATTTCAGGTCGACTTCTGATTTTTATTTTTATTTTATTTTCTTTTGCAGTTCTGAAAGACCGATAGAGGCGTTTTTGTCTGCTCCGTTATTGCATTTTTGGAGAATGCGAAAATCTGAAAGATTTTCAAAGCTTTGATCTAAATTTTCTATCTTCCATCTTTCGAGAGCCATAATAAACATCAGATATCTCCTCATCAAAGTTAGAATTTTACGGTAATTAAGGGATTTCAGATTCAGAGTTCTGTCTCTGTTTCTCTCTCATTTTCATTCCTGCTGTTGCAGAGCGCCAAAGAAAACGCATTTTCTCCAGGTCGTAGATTTCTCGCGGGTCTGTCAGATTTGAGCAACCTATAGAGAAAGCATAGCAGCTAAAGATAGAATTTTCAGAAACGTGTTATTAAAAATTTCTCTCGCCGTCCGGAATCTCGTTTTCAGGTTTGTAGAAATGACCGTCTCCATTCATGTCGGAATCATCGTCGTCAGCATCTTCTTCTTCTTCGCTCTCATTCTCTTTCTCTCTTCTGGCAGAGAGCAAGACCTTTCCAATTTCTGGTCGGAAGCGTCAGATTCCCAAGGAGCTAGAGGTCTAATTCGGCCGTCTTCATTTTTAGATATTCGTCTTGCTGAGAGAGAATCTCGTATTCAGGTTTCTTTCATTCACCTTCTCTCTCTGTATTCTTCTTCTCCTCCTTTTCCGTTTTTCCTCATTTTTGATTTTCTAATTCGATTCTCTTCTTCTTCTTCTGCTTCTTCTTCTTCATGAAATTGAAAGGTATTTTCTTTAACTAGAGTTGGGAAATAGCTAACTATGGTTAAGGGTTGGTTGGGCAGGCTTATTTAAAAAAAAAAGGAAGGAGAAGTTGGGATGGAAAGGGGAGAGGTGAGGAACCATCAGGAACCGCAGCAGCGAGGCGTGGGGTGTAGAACGCACCTGGAGCCCGACCTTCTGTTGCAGTGGGGAAATCGGAAGCGGTTGCGGTGCGTTAAAATCCAGGTGAAAGACGAAGCCACAGAGAAGACCACGGTCCGAGTCGACCGACGAGTCGTCCGACCCGACAACGTACCCAATACAAATCCCCTCCCTCCACGCCCTTTACCTCATCATCGCGTCCTCAGGTACTATACTTTTGCTTTTTTAAAGTTGTAGTATAGAGGGGTTTGGTGTACCATACACATGCATTCAGTTCTGACCGTCCAGATCATGGGTGCTGTTGTTGGTTGGACAGATCCCAGAATTACAGTGATCGGATTTTGTTCTAGGTGTCCGATCTTTTCTTCATCGCATGAGTTGTTGGAAGAAACATATCGCACCGTTCAGATCTACTGTGATTTTCGGGTAATGTCCTAGCTAAGCCAGGTTCATGATTTTGAAAGGTCTCGATTGATGTGCGCGTGCTACATTAGTTGGTGCGTGTCTATGATCCGCCATTCTCTGCTGGAGTACTGTGTAATTCATTGGGATCGAATCCAGTACCTCAAGAGGGGATGGAAGGTATCATGCTTACATCGCATGGCCTGCCCCAACTGGTGTATTAGATCTAAACCGTTCATTCGATAAGTAAAATAGTGAATTTGGTTAGTATCCACCTTACACGTTCCACACATGTGGAAAAAACCAGACTCTCTGATCTGGGTATCCCTTTTTGATTAGGGAGCGGATTCGCTTAAGCCACGGTGGTAACATCGTATACCCTCAGGCCCTGACGTGGCGCTGATGAATTTCATCAGCCAACCCGTTCCGACAGCCTTTTGAAAGTTGGTGGGGCCAGTCTGGCAGACCAATGATGTGGCAGGGCTAATGAAAGTTCTCTGATTGATCGAATAGCCATTGGCATCCGACTTTCGGTAGAATTTGGGTTGGGACTTCTCTCTTGAACCGACCTGAATTGGGCTAATGGACCATCAACAGGTCCAGAGTTTTGGAGAGTTTGTATTCGTGTAGGTTGGATGAGTCACGCATCATTTTAAGAAGTTACATCAACTGTGAGCGCGGAGACTTGGACGGTTTGGATCGACGTATCGTGGATGAGTCACCAACCTTTTAAAACCCATGGTGAACAACACCACTCATCCTGCTTATATATAAACAAGGGGAAATTATCAAATTGTATCATTGTATGCGTATGCTCTACTATTTTGGTGTGCTTATCATTAAGATTCCTGCCATTTTTGACTTTTTCGATGCTCTTTTATCCCGAAACGAAATTGGGGAGGACAGAGGACCGCAGGCATGCAGCGCGCGAAGCATGATTATTCAGTGCAGTTACCTCTCGTAAAGTGCACGTGGCAAGCGTGGTGATTTTAGACGTTGGTGGGAGCGGATTGGGTGTAACCTGGGTAACACGTTAGTGGATGTTGCTCTGACTGTTGGGCCCACTTTGACCTATGTATTGTATATCCACGCCGTCCATCAGTTTTTCCAGTTCATTATGGGGCATTTTCCTAAAAAATGAAGCAGATCCAAATCTCAAGTGAACCACGCTGTACCATTGAAAACTTAATGGGGCCACAGAAGTTTTGAATAAAGTGATATTTGTGTTTTCGCTTCATCCAGGTCCGTGTGACCTTACCAACAGTTTGGATGGCAGATAAATATTACGGTGAGCCCCAATTACCACTGTTTCCGGTGGTGTGGTCCACTTGAGAGTTTAATCTGCTTTATTTTTTGGGCCATAAACTAAAATGAGTTGAAAAATCTGATGGACGCCATGGATATACAAGATGGGCCCCACGATCAGGTCAACACAGACAAACTCTTTAACCAGGTAACACTTAATCGGCTCCCGCTGTCGGTATGGTAGCCACCATGTGGACGGCCCATCAGCCAAAAATGGCATTGACAGGCAGATTGCGTCCTACCCCCGCCCGGACGGTTATCCGTCCGGGCAGGGCTCTGTGGGGCCCACCGTGATGTCAGTGTTTTATCCACCCCGTTCAACGCATTTTTCAAATAATTTTAATATGGGAACCAAAAAATGAGGCGGGTCCAAGGCTTAAGTGGACCACACCAAAGGAACCTACACTGATAATGACACCTACCGTTGAAACCTTTATAAGGGCCAACTTGATGTTTTTTTTACCATACAACCTATTCATAAGGTCATGTAGACGTGGATGAAGTGAAAAAACAAATATCAGCTTCATCCGAGACTTCTCCTGCTCCTAAGAAGTTTTTAATGGTGTACGTTCAATCCCCACATTGTGGTCCACTTAAGCCTTAGACCCACCTATTTTTTTTTATTCACGTATTAAAATTATCTGAAAACAGTGTTGAACGGCGTGGATAAAACACTCACATCACTGTGGGCCCCACAGAGCCCTGCCCGGACGGCTTACCGTGCGGGCGGGGGTAGGACGCTATCGGCGTCCGGCAATTGACGGGACAAATATGACCATCCACGAGCTGTGAGTTTCATTGGTCCAAGTGTGTTCCTCCAACTGTTCCTTTGGCAGATCACTTAACCGATGGTCCCGGCAATTCACGCCCCTTGATTCTGGGAACACGGTCCATCGCGTGATGCCCCACCAGGAAGAACGGTCCCGATCACCACATATTTGCAGATGCACCCGTGGGAAAAGTAATGCGTGGAAACTTTCCGCAGCGCGTTGCACACTAACAATTGGTCGTCACATAAACATCCCGGTGGCCCCCACATAGCTTCTTGTGGCACCGACTCCCCCAGGTTGTTGTAGCAAATTGGCGTTCCCTCATAAATTTGGTTCGACCCCACTGCGGAGGCGCTGTCCATCGACCCTTCGTGGTTCTAGCAGCCAGCGACCTTGTACAATATTGAAATGTCCATATGGGGTCAATGAACCCGTCATGGTTCATTGTAATACTTCCCTGCCTCCGAGACTATACGCTGCTAATCTGAATCGTCCATCTGTTATCTTACCAAGTTTGCCTCGCCTTTCGGAATTTCCTTACAACTGATATTGAACGTTTTACCGTAGAAATTGGACATTTAGTTGAAAGTCAATTATTGAATGGTTTTGATCGCTTGTTGGGAACGAACGTCCTTCCGCGCTGTTTTGCGGTCCACTGTATCAATACAAGGTTAGGATTGCCGGATCTAGGAGATATTTAGGCATCGACTTCATGGTTCATCAGATCAACTGTTTGGATCTCGAAATCATTGGCCCCATTTTACAGACCGTTGGCCTTTGATGGGCGCTTTTCATGATCTCATACCATATTGTTGGATCATATGCTTCTACTAGTGAAACCATTGATGCGTTATCGAGACTGTTGATTTGATGAACCCCACCGCGACTAGATCCGCCCGCAATGGTTAAAAATGAAACAAAAGTAGTGGTCAAGGGTTCGAGCACCTATGGGTGGTGAAATTCCACTAAGGCGTGAGTGTGTGTGGTGTGTGCGTGTGTTTTTTTTTTATTATTACATAAAAGTAGTGGTCTACAAAAACGTAAAAAATGGACGGCTGATATCATTTGATGTAGGAGACCTCGGTGCAGATCAACGGCTTGGACAGCTCAACACGGCACTTGTTGAAATTAAGAAAAGGAGAACCAGTGTCATGTAGTGGCTCCGAGTGCGATCAACTTTATAAGAAAGCGTCCACGTGGCGTAATTAATAAATGGTAGGTCCACATGCTTATTCGTGGAGGGGAACGAATCTAAAATGGGATTCACCACAACATATCGTGCTAACGTGCACCTGATTTGTCAGTTGCGATGCTAGACGTCGATAGATGGATAGAGAAAAACAAATTAGATCGTGAACCCGGAAAAACAAATTAGATCGGACGGCTCAAATCGCCTCGTCTACTGGTAATGCGCCTGGTTTCTCTATTACCCACGTCAGTTGAGGATTTAGATCTGCCATTCTTTCTCAAATATTCAATTTTATTTTATATAAAAAGAAAAAGAAAAAAAAAAGGTGCGGGCGAAGCGAAACACACCTCTCCTTCGGATTAAGAAGAGAGCGAGCGCGATTCAATAGTTCGTAGAAAGGGCATTTTCGTAATTTTACACGGTTCCTCTTTTCTATCGTTACTCGTCAGCTAATACACCGATTCGAATGAAGATGAACTGTTTAACCTTTTTCCTTTTTCTATTTCCTACCTTGCTTTTCTCTGATTTTGTTTTTACCTTTTGTTTTTTTATGTAAGGAATTCGGATGGATCGGGTTGTGGGGCCATGAAAGGGCAGATCAACGGCGTCCATACGTCTTCTACGGAGGAGAGAGGAGGTGAGGTGGGGAAGGGGAACGGGGCGTCGGTGTCGTCGGAGACGGCGCAGGATAAGAAGGGAGGCGGGTCATCGTCAGGGAGCGACGCGCCGGTGTGGCCCAAAGTCACGATAGCGCTGACGAACAAAGAGAAAGAGGAGGATTTCATGCTCTTCAAGGGATCTAGGCTCCCTCAACGGCCCAAAAAGCGAGCCAAGTTCATCCAGAGGACCCTCAATGTAAGTGGGCCCCACCCAATAATACCTCTCTCTCTCTCTACGTTGTTAGTATTATTATTATTATTATTATTATTATATTTTCTGAAGTTATCTATCTACCGGAAAATCGGAATTAGAAAGAAAGTAACCATTTTCCATCTGTTTTTATTTTTTATTTTTTTTTTATTAAAATTTTTTTATATTATATTTACGGGTTGGGTGGGATTATTAAATTGCCATTGGATTCTCAGAATACTACAAAACTGTCATCCCTTCTGCGATGGGCGTTACGTGCTGAGTCGGGTTTCTTGGGGTAAGCCGCGCTAGGTGCTACTGATCGGTTGAGTACCGACGCTCGCTGCTGAAGTGACGTCAACAAGTTCTGTGAGCCCCACCATGATGTATGTGTTTTATCCACCCCGTCTATCCATTTGGAGAGATTATTTTAGTGTACGAGCTAAAGAATCAGGTAGATCCAAAGCTCGAGTGGACCACACCACAGAAAACAGTGGAGATAGTGATGCCCACCCTTGAAACCTTCTCAAGGGTTCACTACGATGTTTATTTGAGATCCACGCAGACATGAACAAAGGGAAAACACAGATATCAGCTTGATCGAAAACTTCTGTGGCCATTAGAAGTTTTTAATGGTAGACGTTCAATCACCACTGTTTTCTGTGGTGGGTCCACTCTAGCTTTCGATCCGATTCATTCTTTGGCTGATGCCTCCACATGGATGGATGGTGTGTGGATACAACACACATCATGGTGGGGCTCATGAGAGCTCGGTGACGTCACTTCAGTAGCGAGTCTCGCTCAACTTGTCAGTAGCTAATCCGCGTCTGCCCCTGCAAGGGTTACTCTCGCCAACCGAGAGTTACGTGGTCGAAACTTTCGTTAGATCCGCCCCGTCCATCAGGTACGCTGCTTCATTTTTTGAATGGACTCGAAAATCTTGATAATCTAAAACATAGCCAAACCAGAGGAAATAGTTGGGATGAAACCTCCAACATTAGTTTTGTTAATCATAGCCTTCTAAAAATCAGAAGGCCCAGACCACGTGAATTTGGAGGTTTTAGGTATAAAATATTTGGAGTGGCTTACCTGATTGCTGAATCATCTTGATCTTTTTTTACCTTGACCTAACACGAGATGCACGCGATGGACGGGTTGGATTTTATGCACGCAAGTTTTTTCTACCAGAAATTAACCCGACAGGTACCGTGCAGGTGGAACCAGGTGTCTTGGTTTTCCTGTCGTGAAAGGGGTGCAAGCACGGATAAAAAGAAGGCGTCTCCGTAGCTTTCAGTGGTCAAAAGAATAGATGAAACCGTAGGGGTTTGTTTTTTCTTGATTCGCATGCAGACGAAGACCACTCATACGCAATACGTACTGATATTTATCCAATCCGGACCGTCCTAGTCGTTGGCCCCACCTTGGATGCGTCCATTTTTATTTTTTAATTTTTATTTTCAAAATCAGCCTCAGTAGATGATATATGTACTTTGGTTGGTAACTGTCCTTACGCCTGCAGGGCCCAGGCAAGCAGGTCTGCTGATTTGTCACACGTGAGATATCCAGACCTTTCATAAAGCGAGCCACATCATTTGCATCTTCTTGCATAAAATCCAGGTTGGGTCACTCTTCAGGTGGGCCACAGTGTACAAAGGAACTGTACGGCTAGATAACTTGCCACTTGTTTATGCCGTGCACTGTGGCTCCCAAATGGATGAGCGGTATCTTGATTGAGCCAGACATTAATCAGTGTGGCCCACCAGATGGAAGTATCAAATCTTGAACACTTGTGACATATTGGCACACGTGCATGCGCTGGGATTGCAATTTTAGATGGCTGGGATTTTGTTATACATGCGCTTAGCAACCTTGGGTTCCTTGTACGCGTTTTGATAAATGGCCCTGTGGCTGCGCGTCGACGGTTGATCTCTTCCTAACCACCAAAGTCTTTGAGCGAGCTTTGAAACTTGAAAGTCGCACCTCACAATTAAAAAAACGAGGCACACGTACAAAATGGTAGCCACTCATCGGTCAATTCCGCATTGTGGGTTGAAGATTAGGCTGACCCACGTTTACCAAACTTGTACAAAATAACAGGTCGGCGATTGACTGATGGTTCTGATTATGTGTACGCGTGTGGGCCACTGGATGATGACATCGGCCTGATTTTAGAGACATCCTATTCACAGAGGGAATCACATGACCAGCGGCTCTGATCTTACACACGTGTTCTCCATTCGTTGTCCGAGGTGCGTGCACTTGAGAGCGACTGGAAATCTGGTCCATTGTTTCCGTAGGTTTAAGAGTTAGTTTGATCCATGTTTGATGTGTAGAAAATGTTGAGAGGCTTGCTCACGCTAATTGCCCCGTCTGCCCATGACGTGTTGACCCAGGCCATTGAACATCTCTCTCGTGGTGGGCCACATGACAGAAATCTCATCGCGGTTTTGAATATTCTTTCCTGGACCCCTTGAGTCGGTCTTGGCCACGCAGTAGATGTAACATTATATGTTGGAACGTAAAGATTCTTGTGATTGCCAAAGCTGATCCTATTGTCGCTAGGAAAGTCACTCGAAAGGGTGACTCGGTTTTGAATCGCCAAGGTTCATGTACTCAACGTGCTGACTCTTTCAACTCTTTCAACTCAATCAAACGCCTGATCACTTGAACTGAGTCACTCAACTGGTTTGCTGATAAGGTGCATCTCCAACTCAGGACTTTCACCAGAGAAACAGATACTCATAACCACTTTGTTAGTAAATAAATAAATAAAACGGGTAAGTGCATTTTGAACTCAGTCCATGGCTGTAAAAATCAAAAACCTATAACAACCTTACCGCCTGCTTTTGCTAATTTTGGCTCTCGTATATGATTAAACTACTTAAATAACTATTTTAGATATTTATGACCACTTTAAATAGTTTCGATTTAATTATTGATCAACGAGTCAAGTTCAAGCAAGTTTTCAAGTTGAGCTGGCCCAGCTGGAGATCAAGTCCAACTGAGTCAATTGAGTCTTCATCTGTCCAGGTGCTCGGCTTAAAACCAAATAGCATAATAGCCAAAAATTCTCAATGCAAGCATACAACCCTTAGCCTGGACATTAAGAATAAAAGCCATAATTGTCTCGAATTCCACAAAAAAATGTCAACTAATGAGGGTTCCGGATTGTATCTAATTATGGAATTATGACCCATATAATGGGGCCCATATTAATTCAGTGTGATTTTTTGGGCCATCTGATTGATGATATGGAGATGATTGGATTATAGTTTATGCATGGAATTTTAGTGTCTTAAAATTTTACTAAGAAAAAATTATTTGGTTTTGTGGTGTTGCAGTTGGTGAGCCCGGGTGCTTGGCTGTGTGACCTGACCTTAGACCGGTACGAGGTCCGGGAGAAGAAGATCATCAAGAAGGTAAAGTAAAGAACTCAGATAGAATTTTTTTTTAAGGAAAAGATCATTTATGCCTAGGGTGCATTGACACTCTTAGTGTGCTCTTATGTCTGGATGATCCATGAGAAACTCGTATCGATCAGAGGATGCTAACCGTCCAAACAATGGCATCCCTTTCTATAAGGGGTTGTTTGGATGCCTATAATTTCTATCAGTTGTAAAGGATTTACAGGGAACTCACTTGTGGTGTTTGGACAGGAAATTTCACTTCTGAGTTAAAAGTTCAGTCAGTCATAGCTTTCCAACGCATTTGAAATCCTGAGAAAAACAAGTGATTTCACTTACACCTGAACTTGAAACTAACTTTCAGGTGTAACTTGTTTACAACTTGAAAAGTTACGGGCATCCAGCAACCCCTAACAGGTACCTTTTCTTGGCAATTTGATAAAAATAATTCCTAGTTACTGAAAGTGGACCATTTCATGTTGATTATTGGACCCTTAATCCAAACTGCCCAGTTCTGCATGTCATGGATTGGATGAGAAGTTCCACTAATTGGCGTGAATTTTTCATGGTGGCCCATGGGAAGTAGGAAACCTAATGGACGGTGTAAATGGATGATTTGACTGCCCGCATGCCCAGTGACTACTGGCAAGGGGCCAAAATAATCTGACATTCTATGTCAATGAGAATGGATTATGAGCTAATCTAAAGTCACCGTGCATTTGCTTTGCAATCTTGACCCTCTAGATCATGGCCCAATGGTGGATGGACATAGCTTGAAAATGACACTGGTCGATCATCCTCATTTTCCATTGGTAGCCATCAAATGGATGGTTAAAAAGAAAATGTCCATCACCCAAGTTCAGGTGGGTGGTATCGGATGGTGATGATTGTTTTATCAACATAAATTGAGCTAATGCATGCCACATGTACAGTTCGCCCGCGCAGCAAGCGTCGGATGCAGCTGGAGTATCAAATAACTTCCTTTGCGGATGGGAAGGCAGAGATGGCAGAAAATGTAAAAGTAGAATAACGTGTGCGGATGCTTGTGTAGCTTATGCTTGTCTGTATTTTTTGTATTTATGCAGAGACCGAGGGGGTTGAAGGCAATGGGGAGTATGGAAAGCGACTCGGAATAGATTAGAAAGGAGAGAAGGGTTAGATTATCCGCAACAAATCCAAAGGGTGTGGGTTACGGATGTAGGATTGTTCAAAAGAGGAGCGAGGAGTTCTTTCATTTATAGTCCTGGAAAAAGCAAAAGAATGGAAATTGAGGTGATTTCGCCACTTGTTCCGCCTGAGTAAAGCGATGGATAGTCGTGTGCGTGGACCCATGGTTCAGAAGTTTACAATCTCGAATCCCATGTATGGGGTGATGGCCCTTACTTGGGAAGATTGTGCTGACGAGAAAAGATGCTTGGGAACGACATGCATGTATGTGGGCTGTATTACAGGATTGGTGACATCACCTAATCATCTATTGGGCTGTATGGGGTGAGGGCGAAAAGATGCGGTGGAAAAATGGTGATTCAATTCTATGTCCTCACGATCTTGGCTATCCAATTGGAAATACAAGTGGAAGTGAATTATAAATGATACGGATAAAAAAACATCCGTAGTTGGAGTGGCAGTGGCAACTACCGTTGCAGTATTGTTTATCAGTTTTAGATGTTAGGGACATTTAGAGTTTCATCTCTTCTGAAACATTTTTATTCCATTCATTTTGCACATGTTTGCTAAGTTGGTTTGCTCAACATGTGGGCCAACCCTTTTTCTTTTTAAAAAAATATCCATCTGTCACCTGCTTGGCTTTGGGGCCAGGGCGTGATCTTCGACGGCACCTTTAATGAACCATCTGGATCTTTCACGTGCCACAAATCTTCTCTCAATTGTCCATGGAAATAGTTCGTTTTTTTAATATAATACATTGTTATAAACTTCACCCAAGTAAGGAATCATGCCCAAATATGGATCTGAAGGCTAGGCATGGGCATGAACTTTTTAGGCAGGCAATCTGGGCTAAACCATGGTGGTTTTTACACCCAATGCATTACTGTCCATATGGCCGATAATGCTCTTGGTTGAGCATGTATATTTTGATATTTTTGTATTTGAAAGATGATATGAAGTTTCTTTTTCAACAGTGTTTAAAGAAAATAATCATTGTTTTCTTTTTTTCCGTATTTATTTATTTCGCTTAGCCAATTACGCCCTAAACTTTTACAAGCATGTGAAAAGGAAACTCCTTTGATTAATCTATTTAGAGTTTCACTAAGGGGCCGTTTGGATTGAGGAATCTAAATTTTTGAGTATTCTAATACTTCCTACTATCATGATTCCGGCATTTGGAGGATGATGGGCATTGGAAATCTCACTAATTTAGATGCCAACCTGTTATTATAGAAGTATTATTATAATATTATGATGGTATTTCATTCTAATGCCTACTAGCGATTCTTTAAATCTTGTGTTAGAATTATTTGACCTTAAGCAGCCCGTCTTTGAGAGGCATGGGTAATTAAGGGTGTGAGACTTACTTGATGAATAGCCTAAATTAATGATGATCATATTTATAATATGGTCAATGTGAACTACTTATATCCTTTACTGTTTGATTGGAAGATTAGTCCTGAGTGATTATTTGAGAAGGAATTGGGCAATTAAAGGTCATGCTACCCAGTATGACTTGAGACTTTAGGCTTACTTTTGATTGATCAGGTATCAAAATGTCTTGAAATCTCATAAGATTATCTTTCTTATAAATCCAACATGTGTGATGAGGAAGATATAATTGGATTTATTACTGAAGTTTGAGTTCACTTTCGATGGATCAAACGTATCCAAATAATGTCATTTGAAAGAATTTATCATATGGCCAAACTGAAGGGTTGGGTCGATGGTCCGGTCTGGTCCAGTTACAGCTCTTATCTTTTTATTCGTACATTAGATTGACCTGAAATTTTGTGTACAATTTCAATATATCGAGTTCTTTGATTTCACCCCTCTTTGTGGACAATTAGATAAGTGGCCCTCTTGGACCAATATCTGATTTGTGATCACCGTTAATTAATTTTCTCTTGATTTTAACTCCTGTTTACATTCAAACTTTAACGGATGTCCATTAAGTGTTTGGATCTTCAACCCATTACACTTTAGGAGGCTGATTTGATGTATATGGGGCCACTTGGCCCATTTATGGTGAATGGTTGCATGGACCCAATCATTATTTTACATTAGATCGGTTTCAAACTTCATGTATATTTTAGACGTGTTAGGGTCTTCCTGAGCGGGGCCCCTCTAGACAGATGTAGATCTCTTGATAGTGCATTATCCGACAGTTGGGTTAATTCCAAACTTCATACACCTTTTATATATGTTGAGATCTTTCAATTTAATGTAGTTTATAAAGTAGAACTTCTGGTGGGCCACACCTACAGACTCATGATGATCAAACATGAGTTATAAGATGTAGCCGTTGGATTTTCCATACGAGCAATATAAACTTAAGAATGACCGTTTTAAGGCTTCAACTTCTGACACCCACTTGATTTTATTTTAGACGATTGAAACCTTTTTGAACGGGTCTGAATCAAGGATTCGAGCTCCTATCATTGATTTGTGGTTTACACATCTGGATGCATTGCCATAGGATGGGTTGAGAGTTAAGCCATTGGACTTGGTCATCTTTCGATGATCCCATAAAATAAACTCTGACTAGTTCAACCGTTGATCAGTTAAACTCTTTTTCTTTAGAGACTTCTTTCGGTACCCTCTGTTTTCGTTGGATGTATTCTAGCAAAATGGAAATAGGTTTAAGCACATGCCCGTGTATAATGTTGTTGATGCACGCACCAAACTTAGGTTGTTTCCTCTTAGTTAAGCGGTCCAAAAATCTCTCAATTCTACATCTCTTTACTAAATTGTAGGCAGCTTGATCTGCTGACAGGCATGAGGTTTTTGCTGGACTATAGAAATAATAAAGGTGATATGATGGATGGATGGATGGGATGGAATGCACACGTGCCACTCGGGCATGCCTGTGGATGGGATGCCTAATGCAAGCGTGGAACGGCCGTTTGGACTCCTTGGATCAGACCTCCCGCGAGTATGGGTTGGCCTAAAATGGATGTACCAAGGTGGGTGTGACGCTGACTGTGGGGCCCGCTTTGATGTATGTGACTACATCCATGCCATCCATCCCTATTTAAATCTATTTTTAGGGCATAATCCAAAAAATGAAGCAATACCAAATCCCAGATGGACCATGGTACAAGAAACAATGGTGATTGACCATTAAAAACTTCTCGTGAGCGACAAATGCTTTGGATTAAGATGATATTTGTGTGGTCTCCTCATCTAGGTGTTTGTGACATTGTAAACAGGTTTGATGGCAAATAAACATTCCGGTGGAATTCATGAAGTTTTTAATGGTGGGGATTCAATCACTACTGTTTCCTGTGGTGTGGTCTACCTAAGATTTGTTAGGCTTCATTTTTGGTATAATAACATAAAATGAGCTTTCAAAATGGTTGGACGGTGTGGATTTAAGGTACATACATCACTGTGAGCCCCACACTAAAGTGTCCCACCGACCCTGGTGGATCCGGGATCTCACCTAATCCGCTCCCGCCAAAATAGATATATCACAAATATCAGATTAGACCCTATTTACATGACCCTTCTAACCATGTGAAGACCTAACAAGGAGTGGCCCACCCAATGGACGGCTTGGATCTCATCTATATGCAGTCGTCCATGCACAAAAACGAATAGCCACGCCCCCATGGATGACTGGGCGTAGTCATGCGAGCGTTTTCGCAGTCGTGGCCGAGCGGAGACGTGCATGTTTGGGACTCTCAGAAATCTCAAATCTCGACCATCATTACAAGCACAATGCATCTTGGACGGCTGGGATTTCTCAATCCACCTCAGTCGCATCCTTCCGAAAAGAGCATGCGCCGCGTGGCGGTATGACCGCATACGACTTCTCCAATGCCATAACAAAAACCAGAGCGAAACCTAAAACCAGATCTCGAAAGTTCGAAATTCCTAAAATCCTCTTCCTAGGTTTTTCGGAGCGCGAGGGAGAGGGAGACGGATCCAGGTATGTATCTTTCTTCATTTCTCTGAGATTACACATGTATCTCCGGAATTCGAATCCAGATCTTGCCTCTTACAATCGATCTGATGAAAATCACGATCCCAGAAGATGCGTTTTTCTTTTTATTCTTCTTATACAGGGCTTGATGTTATTTTAATTTTTGTAATTTCGATATGAAAATAGCATAACATAAACGAAAATTTAGGGCACCGTGGAATTGTAGATTGTAGAATGCCTTGAATTGTAAGCTCGTCTTCGGATTATTTTTACGGTTTATGATTTGATTCTCAATATTTGATTCGATTCTCATAAAATTGTATTGGATTCTGTTTGATAAAAGTCCCGCAAGATTCGTACGGTTCGTTATAGAAAGAATGGCATGGTTTGGATTCTAACAACGATGAAATTTAGGGGTCGTTTGATTCCATGTAAAGTGGGCTACCTGTAAATGAAATACATGTAAATAATTTGCAGACAGTGTTTGGTTGCTGAAAATGCTTGTAAATCATTTACAGCTTTTTGCAGCAAGTGAAATCCCTCTGAAAAGCTGTGATTTCATTTACCTGCAAATCATGTACAGCCTAACGGTTAAATTTTGAACTTTTAGCTGCACTTGAAATCCCCGTAAACAATTTACAGGCTGTCCAAACACAGACATCTATTTACCTGTAAACAAATTACAGATTAAAGCCAAACACGACAGGTTGTAAATGATTTACACCTGCAAATCATTTACTAACAAAATTTACAGGCATCCATACCAGCCCTTGCAACGCTCGGCTGCCCGAATTATGTTTTTCTTTGTTCAGGCTTGATTGTTTGATGTAGGAGATCTTGATCTATTACCCATACACAGTGGGGGCCACTAGGTGAGTGGTCTGGATTACTGAAAGACAGTTTCACTTGTAGGGATGTGCTGGCCTCAACACAGTAGGTGGTAATTTGGGCTGAGCATTGCATAATCTGTCTTTAGTTAATGTTGTTGCTTTTCCCTTATTGATTGGAGGGATATTGATTTCAAACGTGCACAGAAGTTCTTTGAAATGCTATTTTTATTTTTGTAAAGAATCATTTGGTTGAGTCAGTCTGCCCCAACTCCTGGTTTGTTTTACTGTATGAGAAATCGGAGGATGCATCCATGTCACACAATCTGGTTGAAATTGTAGATCAGGCCATCAGAATGCATTGCTTGCCCAGACCCAGTCCATCTAATTGTCCTGATCACAGATTGGGCAGATCGAACTGTCCATTTTAGGATCTGGACAGGTTGCTGTGATGGAAGATCTGGGTCGTCCAATGGCCTGGCATTTTGACCAAAATCAGGGGTCAGGATGGACTATGGTAGGACCTCGATGAATCTATATATGCAGTTTGATGGTCCAATTGTCCATGCAAGGCTGTTTTGGTTCTTTCCTGCATGTTTCTAGAGTCTTTAGTTGTTGATTATTCCCTTTATTATATTTCTAGATTAGGTGTCAATTAGATACTTCTGCCCTGTTTGGTAGGCACCAACAAATGAGTTCATCTCATTTTAGTTAACAGTGATCATGTATACATGATCACTGTTAAATAAAATGAGATGAACACATTTTTTAGGCGTCTACCAAACATGGCCTCAGAATCTTTATTATTTCCCTTTTTGTTATTTTGAAAGTCATCATCTTCTAAGCCTCATTGCACCTAATTGGAGTCAGCTATTAAAAAAGGTGTCAATCTTATAAAGATTTTAGAATATATTCTAGGCCTAAAGGCAAAAGGGAAAGAAATAAAATCAAGGTCTAGTTCATTGTATCGAGGTCTATAATTTGGATCGGCGGTTCAGGATGGAAAATATAGTTGTTTTGGCGATTTGGTTAACATCATTTTAACTTATTTATAACATGTTTGCATTCCGTTCATTCATGTCATGCGCTCATCATCTCCTTCACACTTAAGTCTAAGCTTCACATGCATCTGGACTTCAGAAATTCCATTCCTGTTTCATCCGTCATTTGATGATGATGGTGCTAGATTTAACTGGTGCTTGTACAAGTGGTCATACTTTTTCTAGCGCTCTCGGATAATTCTGCAAGTCAGCAAATTAAAATCTGATTTAGATAAATCTTTTTGTCTGTTACACTGCTACAGTATGCCTCCCAGCAAATAACAGCAACTTTCCTATTTAAGGCTAGAAGCGACTTAATTTAATCTCAGTTTCATGAGCCAATAAAAGTTCCCATGGAAGTGTGGAGAATACTCTTCATTCAGGAGCTTATCTCTGTCATTTTGAAATGGATTGTTATTTTTATTTTCTGAATATTGCTAATACATTTCGTGCTACTATTGAACAGCCCAGTTCTGTTCTTATCTAGAATAAGATCTGAAGAAAAATGGTTGCGAATGGTGGAACACCGCCCAGGGGCAGCGCGGCAGCAGCTGCAAGCTTGCGTAGGAGGAGAGGTGGTGCTGCTGCTGGGGCTGCGGCTGGAGCAGGAGCGAACGTGCTCCAATTCTACACGGATGACACCACAGGTTGCAAGATTGCGCCCAACACTGTCCTCATCATGAGCATCGGATTCATAGCCTTTGTTGCCATTCTGCATGTCCTTGGCAAGTTTTATTTTGTTGCCAGAACTTAGGTAGGTCCCAACAGTAAAACTTAGATGTAGTGACTTATATCATCTGAATAAATAGCCATTGATGGGATTTTGGTTGATTCTCTCCATGCGGGATGATTTAAGTCTGAAGCAAATTCATCTAGATCAGAAACTTTTCTTCCCCCTTTTGGGTTGTATTGAGTTCCGAACAATATGTTAGCTCAAACCGTACAAAAGAAAAAGAGCTTTTGATGAGAGCAATTTTGGTTGATTTGGCATGTTGAAAATGATGATCTGGAGCCAGATTTGAAAATACGTCAACAAAATGTAAGCAAAGTGCAGGATGACGTTTGGCTGCGTAGCAACAAAGAAATTTCAAAGAGGGAGGTATAGGGAGCTGGGGTTTTGCTGGAAAATACATAATAGGATAAATGATCTAAAATGCTTGTCATTTCAAATTCTAACCCACATTTCATGTAGCCTAACCCCACCTATGGATGTATTGTTTATTTAAAAGATGATGGGATGTGTCAACTTCACACAATCCATTGAATTGACTGTACATTACCATCCCATGATTGTAAACTGCAGATTGACACCTCACACTAAGAAAACAGGTAAAAATCAACAATTTTCTATGGAAATGTTAGGAATTTCATGGTCGAAGAATGCTTGTGGTAGAATGGTGAAAGTTTTTTTTTTTTTTTTTGTTGAAAATATAGAATTTTCTTTAGTTATATTATGAATTTGGGTATGGTGGTGTTATGCTGGTCCTCTAGACATGTCACCACCTCAGGGTACTCAACAGTGTGGGGTAGGCATGATCTGGCAAAGTGTGTGATAATAACAGCGTGAAAAATAGACTTAAGGGGAGACTTAACGGGGCGTTTGGATAGTTACTTAAAGATGAGCTAACTTATCTTGGTTTCTACTTATTAAGCTGAAGTGATTAGGTAAATGTAAGTAAAAGTTACTTATAGTTGATCTTAAACCTAACTTATCTCAAGTAAGTTACTTTTCTACTGCTGTAAGTAGAAAAACAACTTATTTGGTGGTATCCAAACGGGCCCTATATGATGTTATCGTAAAATTTTCAAAATATCGGCAGATTTTAAAATATATATGTTTTTATCATGATATAAACTCAAAAAATTGTACAAACCTTAGGCCTGTTTGGATTGAAAGTAGACAAGAGGTATATAAGGGAAAGCCAAAATGTAGCATAAGCAGTGGGTAAACTGACATCAGCACTAGGAGAAGCAACCCTTATTACCTGCTTGTTTTGCTAAAGAAAAGTACTTGAAAATGATTTTCCTTTGCATCTGCAATTGTTTGGATGGTAATCCTACAAAGGTAGACCTTTTTGAAAAATAGTTTTACTTTTTTCTTGATGAGCAAACTCTCACTCTCCATTTGACTTTCCGAAAAACAGTTGTACTCTTTTATTGTGGAGGGGAAAGCAAATGCAAACAGTTTGTTGCTGCATCTCCTGCTTCCCAAACAGGTGCAAATGTCTTATTGATGAAAACAGTTTGCATTCCCCAGGTGCATACTATCCAAACAGGCCCTTAAGGAATTTGTTGTATAAATATATATTTAAAATTTGATTATATTTATTTTTTGGCAAGATTTTCCTGGTTTCCTGAGAAAAAAAAAAAACTCAAACAATTGAAAATCTCCCAAGAAATTTCTGGGAACGAGATTTGATACTATGCTGGTAAAGTGGGTTCAAGCCTTTTCGGTGCGCCTTCTTTTGGGTGGTTCTGTGAGAAATCAACAGGGGAGTTGGAATCTCTTAAAATTCCTTTTGTGGGCCCAAATGAGATGTCCACTGCTAGTCTAAAAGATTTCTTGTTCTAATTCAAGGCAAACTCCAGTCTCCAAACTTGTGCTGCTCTGTGGCATCTTGGATACCTATGGATGTTGTGGATGCTGATACAAATCTTTCTTCCAGCATCGGCATCTCGGATACATATGGTTGTTGTGGTTGCCAATACAAATCTTTCTTCCAGCATCGGCATCTTGGATACTTATGGATGATGTGGATGCTGATACAAATCTTTCTTCCAGCATCGGCATCTTGGATACCTATGGCTGTTGTGGATGCCGATACAAAATTTTCTTCCAGCGTCGGCATCTTGGATACCTATGGATGTTGTGGATGCCGATACGAATCTCTCTTCCAGCATCTCACCAAATCTTGCTCAGCTCCCTTTCCATCCATTATTTGGTCATTGGCTGTTTCCATGAGTCTCAACTTTGGTATGGACAGCGGTGAAGGACAAGATTCTTACTATCCTTCTTCATATGGGTATCTATATTCCTAAAAGGCGTGTTATGTGCAAATGAAATGTTGAATCCATCCAACACGTTCTCATTCACTGTGCTTTTGTGTCCTCCCCATGTGCCAGCTTCCTTATTTGGCATTGGCTTGGCTAGCTATTGGGTGTCTTAAAGACCTTATGGAAAGCTGGGGTTTCAGTCTTTACAGAATCAGTAGAACCTTCCCCCGGGCTGTGTCGGGAAGTGAGGCTGGAAAGGAACAGGGGAATCTTTAAAGAAGAGAAATCTTGGCCGCCGAAAGTCCTTCAAAATATCATGTCCAATCTCTGTCCTTGGGTGTCCAGTCTTAAAGCCTTTCAATGGATTTCAGAACCTGATCTCCTTAGCAATTGGAAATCAATGATATAGTATCCTTGCATGGGCTTAAAATGGTTACTATCGGGTTGGGTGAATTAGATAATAGATGTTTGTTGGCATTCCAGCCTTCTCCTTTCAGGACCCTATACGAAAGAAGGTCGTGAATATCTGAATAGGATGAACTGTCATCCGAGCAATGTGGGGATGGATCAAGGCTGGAGAATGATCATTGATGCAGTTTTCAGCTCTTGCAATCCTTTGATATCACAGAACTCCTGGATAGCTCAGGGAGGAAGTCCTGGGCCTTTTCAGGACTGCCCATCGTGGACTCTCATCTGGAAGCCATGGTAAGAGCTCTTTGGGAAGCTGTGCGGTCTATTCATTCTCAGTTTCTGTGTCTTGGCTTGGGGTTAACTATGCCACAAAAACTTGTTGCCGATTACCTAATATCTCCTGTGTCTGCCTTTGCTTTTTTGGAGGCCTCACATCCGTTTCTTTGTACTGGGACTTCTGGTCCCCTCGTTTATAGAATCTTGTTTCTTTCTTCAAAGAAGAAGAAGAAGAAGAAGAAGAAGAAGAAAAGAATGCTGCAATGCAGAGGGCTTAGTTATGGAAAAGGATAAACGATCTTTGACGCCTTCTAATAATAGCTTAAGCTACAATATTAGGGGGTAAAAATTAGGTTGCATTCCTTTAGTCGCATCATTCAGGCTTGTTAGTATTGTAAGACATCCATATGTGGGCCATCTTGTTGTCTTCAACAAAATTTTCATTACTAACCAAGAGAAATGAGGGGATGGGAATATTTTGAATAGAAGAATTGGGAACTTATAGGAAAGAGTTAGGATCCCACCTTTTTTTTTTTTTTTGGAGTAAAGATGGGATTGGATCATGATTTGAATAGCCAACACTTGGGTAATAACCACTAGAGCAAACGGTCATTCCCCGTTAATTACACTTCTAGAACATGTTTTGCTCCCATGTGCATCGCCTAGCATTTTACTAATGCTGGCAATAACGATGATGATGATGCTAATAGCAGTAATATTGAGGAATTACAGGGTACAAAATGCAAGTCTTTGCACATGACATGTGAGTGTTAATCTGCACAAGTCTGCCCATTGTTCTATATTGTGCCTCAGTGGATGCACCAGGCTCCAAACAATTGCCTAGATTGGAAAATCCTGGCCGCCAATCCTTTTTTTTTTAAATTTTTTATTTAAAGTTGAATCTGGAAGGTTGCTGTACTTCTCTTCTTAACCATCTATTTGTAGGCCACAAATCAAAAGGTTATGTTTATGCTATTGTGGATTATTTTTTTTGGCATGGTCCATCCACATGGGAAGCCACAGGACAGTGCTTTGGGTTTCCGAAGCATCGCCCTACTTTTCAGAAATGATAACCCATTTATATTGTTCAAAAGGCTTGGTCAGTGCATCCTACAATTCCTTAGTAACAATCCCCTTTACAATACAAACCTGCAAGAACATGAATACTTTATTTGAATTGCTCACCAGAAAACCATAAATGAAAGTCTACTTCATCAAACCCCATGGTAATGAGCTTTGATCTCATCATCGCCGTTGCCATCATCTTCACAAGCATGATTATCATTTGTTGTTGTCTTCTTCATCTTCATCATCATCTTCTTCTTCTTCGCCTTCTTTGAATAGGAGTTGCAGGAGGGTCTTGGCATTTGGATCATTCCACTCCAATGCATCCCACCACTTCCTACTTCCTCCAATCACTTTGAGATTGGGTGGTAGGTTGTGGCTTGAGATCGGGAGTTTCTTCAACTTGGGACAATCCCATATGTTGATAGCTTGTAGCGAATCACAAATGAACACCCCATTAAAGATGCTCTTCAATTCTAGCAAAGTAGAGCAGTACAAACGTCTTAGCCTTGGTAATGTGACGGTCATGGCAATGCTGCTATTGACTTCCTGCGCCTCTTCTCTTGCTATGATCTCTTCTATCTGGCTGCAATTCCAAACCTCAATCTCTTCAAGGTGTTGGAGGTGTTGCAACAACTCAAGGGAGAAAAGAATCTTCAAATTATCACAGCAGTGGATGTTTAGGGTCCTCAGGCCCACAAGGATGCCCTGTGGCATTACTCCCCTGCAAAGCGCACTTAGACTGGGAAGCTTCCGAAGGGTCAACGTCTCCAAGCTCAGTAAGATGTTCTCTCTAGCCACCACGATGAATTCCAACCCATTGCATCTAGAGATATAACATTCTCTCAATTCTGTTAAGCCTGATAGGCATGAGAGTTCCGATAATCGAGTGATGTCGTGACAGCCTTGGATGCCGAGTTGGAGAGTGTTGTTGGGAAGTACCATGGTGCTCCTGTAGCTAACGAGATCGCATCCTTGGATTTCTACACTATAGTTCCTTCTGGAAGTGGATGGGAAACTTGACAAGAGTCCTATACCAACATGGAAGCTTCTTAACTCCTTCCAATGCCATGACCTCACATAGCTAATGAAACTGGGCAAGTCTGTAAAGGAGAGGCCAAGATTATTCAATTGCGCAGCGCTCATGATTTCCTTGATATTTGCTCCTCCCATCTCCATTGTGTCGATCGACCATTGATATCCACTTCCATACATTGACAAGTCTTCAAGAAGGGAGAGGTTTGATATCACACCTTCTGGGAATACTTCTAAATCTTCCGTATGGGATAGGTCAAGGCGTCTGAGCTTTACTAACTCTTTTATGTCTGGCCCCAGTTCTTTGATTGGGGTACAAGAGAGGTCCAGTACCCTCAACGCCTTAAGCTTTGCCACTGAAGGTAACTTCTCTATTTCCAAAAAGCGTAACAATAATGCACGGAGGTTCTCCAAGTTGGAAAGTGAGTCTGGAAGTGATTCGATCCTAGTGTCAGAGAGGTCAAGAACTCTAAGATTCGGCATGTGCTCAAAGAACGATTGCGGGATGTTTTTCAACAGTGGATTTCGTTGGAGCATCAAGGTGGTGAGTCGAGGATTCCTGGGTCGGTCTAGAAGCACATCGATCTTATTTTCCATTAATGAAATCTTTTCAGCATGTTCTACCCATTCCTCTTCATTTGGCACTTTTTTCAACCCTACACCGGCTTTAACAATGAACCGAGGGCTCTCCCTCGTTATGTTTATAGCAAGATCTCTAATTAAATCATGCATCTTTATTTTTCTTGCTCTAATTTTTGCACTCTCCAACATGCATGCATCTTTGAGTTCATTTAGTATCGCATACCCCTTGTCAATCTCCTTTTCTCTATCCCCCACTTCACTTATCAATCCTTCTGCCATCCAATACTCAACCAACTCGTCACCATCAAACTCCTCATCTTTAGGAAACAATGAACAATATAAGAAACATGCTTGAATCCTATCACTTTTTAAGCGATTATAACTAAACTTCAAACGGGCAAAGACATCATCATCCATTCCTTCAATCTCCGGCCTCGAGCCTCTTAATTCCTCCAAGGCATTCCTCCACACCCTTATATCATGCACTTCCCTCATAGCTCGTCCCACTGTGATGATTGCAAGTGGCAAACGACCACATTCTTCTGCAACACGCCTTGCTACTGCTTCTATGTCAGGAGGAAGAGCTACTTCACCACCAACCTTAGCTTTGAACAAGTCCTAGGCCTCCTCCTCGGAAAGAACCTCCACTTTTATTTCTCTTTGCGTTTCCATACCTCGACAGACTTCCATCAATCGGGTAGTCATTACTAACTTACAGCCATTATCTCTATTTGGGTGAGGAATTCCGACATTTTCCAAAGAAAATCTACACCACATATCATCCAAAATGATGACGAACTTTCTTCGCAACAAATATTCAAACAATATGGCTGCTCGAGTCATTTCATCTTCTTCACTTAAGAAGTCCAAATCCACTGCTTTTGCAATATCTTTCTGTAGTTTCTCCAAGCTTAAAGCTTGAGAAACTGTAACCCAGATGACATCATCGAAAATCTGTGCTCCCTTCAGTCGATTATTGATGTGTGTCATAATTGTTGTCTTGCCAACTCCCCCCATTCCATAGACTCCAATCCTCCCAATCTCGACATCCATCAAGCTGTCCCAAATCCTTTCCAAGATTTTCTCCGCCGTTGTTTTACCCACTAACATTGTTACAGGTAAGATACTTCGACTAGCAGACAGTGGATTGATAAACAATCCATCTGAAAATCGACCCTTCTCCTGAAGCTCAACCACCGCTTCGATCTTCTCCGTAGCATGCTTGCTTAGCTTTAAATGAGAATGGAAATCTGGGAAACACCCTTTCATGCATCTCCTTTTGTCTGCAAATTCCTTTTCTATGCTGCCCACCTCATTTGTGACCTTTTCCACACGTTCCAACCATACTTGCACCTCGTTCTTTGTCTGCTTCCGCAACTGCGCCACAGCCGTATTCATTTCTTTCTTTGCATCTTTCTCTCGGGCACTTAATTCTTCCATTTTGGCTTTCAGAGTATTCACCTTTCCTTTGAGGCTTCTTAGATGGTTGAACTGACTGGCAAGTGGTGCCCAGAAACAATTCACGATTCCAGTGATAAACACGCCAACGAATTCCATAGCTGCCACACAACCTAGGAGAAGCAAGAAATGGATCAGCACTCCCAAAATACTAAACCATGGAATCAACATGCAAGAAGAAACATGGAAACTCAAAGATACCAAAGACCTGTTTGGATACGTGGAATCCAAGGGAATAGCAAGAAAAGAACAACAATTATCAAATTATTATCTCCATGAGAGCTACTATAAAAACATCGATTCCAAATTTGAGTTGTTTGGGTAGAAAGTGGAAATCTCGTATTCTCTTACAATACTTACCTAGTTTCTTGGGCCAAGAATTAAAGCGATGTAAAAGTGCGAATTATTGCTGGGTGGAATCCACCCTTTTTATCTGCTGTCCAAACAACATAAATTGTATTTTCCATCCTTTGGCATGTAATTCATGGCTTCCAAACATAGCCCAAAAGTTAGCAGAGCAGGAACACGTGTGTTTTTTTTCTTTTCTTTTGGGTAGAGAACTGAATCAAATATGATCTATACAAAAGAAAGAAACTAATTTTCCACAGCTTTTGAAGAATTCAATTGCTAGGAAATGATCAAAACCAGGAAATCCCTTCTCAAGTAACTTAACTTCCCCTTCTCTCAAATTTTCTCTTTCATAATATCTAAATGTTTGCAATTCATTCAGTTGTACATCCAAACACACCCTTATTTCTCTTTTACCCTCTGTCACACTTCAATTCAATTTCAATATGTGCTTGTTGCAATTATGATCATTTTAGTCTGATTAATTCAAGTTGAATTGCAATGATCTTTATTCCAAGGGGGGAAAAAAACCAACTTGGTTTTAAGTCAATTCCTTTATATTTTAGCTGAATTGTTGCAATTTAGTCCAAATGAGCATCCAAACACAACCAAAAGTGACAAAATAGAAGTGTACTGAAAGGTCAGCTCTAGAATCAGTTGTAGATCTCACCTTCAATGACTGAATTCTGAATACCGGTGTGTTTTGTATTGGAGTAGGAAGAGGTATGGGCGGCTACGGATAAAACTGGTAATAGATTTTGTGGAGACAAGTGAGAGAAAGGAGAGATGGATAGGTGTCTGATTAAAACGTTGACTGTTGCTTCTCCCTACCTACCTTGTACGTGTGCAAATTTAAGTGGCCCATCAGGTGGGGACCACTCTATAGATATCATATCCCAGCTTGAAAATCTGGCCAATCATCTCATAGGTGGGCCCCACTTTACACGAAGTACATGGAAAATCTCGGCCTCATAGAAAACTACGATGGCCCACACTAATGGGAACAATATAAAATTGATCCTAAAACATCTAAATTCATGTGATGGCCCACCTGAGTTTTGGATCAGGTTGATTTTTGTATCTTCACTTCATCCTGTTGAGTTCCACCTGATTAACAGGTTTGATGAAAGATAGGTATCATGATTGTGCCACACACAAACCTATGGTTGGCATCCCATCTTAATTTTCCCCTTTGGTGTGGCCCACCTGTGTTTTCTATCTAGCTGATTTTTGGTTCTGGGATCTAGAAATAAGGATGGAATCTGATGGACGGAGTGGATTTTACATATACAACATGGTGGGACCTACAGACCTGGGATGCTTAACACCTTCTCTTTCTATAACCGAGGTCCCTTATTTGAAATCTAAGTTTATATATATATATATATATATATATATATATATATATATTTACTTAGTATAAAATCAAATTAATTAGCTAGTGATGGCTCCAGTTAAATATTACACTCCCTCTTACACTAATGAAAAGCTTCATCACTCTTGATTCGCGGCCCACAATTCTAGCACCCACCATGTAGAGATATGAATTTTAATTAATCCTTGCTGCTATTAGAATTAACGATTTGTGGTCCCAGCATTGGTCGGACTGTCTTAACCGTCCAATTGGTTGGCACCGAATGGACGGTTGCCAAAAGATAACTGATCACATCAGCCCCATCATCCACCAAAGGGGCACTTTTGTAGGACATCCTATCCATGTAAATGATGGACTCCTCCACGAAGATCACCTGCATAAAAAATTAGGCTGATCTACCCACTAGGTGGGCCACACTTGAATGAGTCAACCATTGACCATCCGATTGATTTCACTGAAGTGGCCTGCTTAATGAGTGGAATATTGGTCTGATTTTCATGTGGGGCTATCTTCATGTTGGTGTCCACCAATGACATGGATCAGATCATTGACCATCTGGTTATAGTTGATAATTTAGTTGAAAGAGAATGATCAGTGGTCTAAAATTCAACATGAAAAATCATATGGTCAAGATTGTCCAGTGGCTCCCTGAGTCTCCTATGAGATGGATGCGTCCCCGGCATCTCCACCATTCATGCGTAAATTTTCTGTACCGATCAGACGGCTAGGATTCTGAGATCACGGTAATTTTTGGTATGGCCCCCACACGTCATGGCCCAGCGGTAAACAGCTCCAACTAATGGAAAAAAGTTACAGGTAACAAACGGTCCATAAAAGTTGTGTAATCAATGGGAAGTGAATTGCGTACTGAGTAAACTCTGTGGAGCCCACTGGGATTTATGTATTTTATCCACTCCGTCCATCCATTTTCCCAGATAATTTTAGGGCTTGAGGCAAAAAATGAAGCATATCCAACTCTTAAGTGGACCACACCACAGGTAACAGTTTGAATTGAACGTCTAGGGTTGAAAAATTCTCAGGGGCCACAGAAGTTTTGGATCAAGCTGATATTTGTGTTTTCCCTTCATCCATCCATGTCTTTGTGATCTTATGTAGAGGTTGATGACAAATAAGCATCACTGTGGGTCCTAGGAAGGTTTAAACGGTGGAAATCATTATTCCCACTGTTTCCTATGGTGTGGTCGACCTGATCTTTGGATATGTTTCAATTTTGTGTTCAACCCCTAAAATTAGCCATCAAAATGGATGGAGGGCGGGGATAAGCCACATACATTCACGGTAGGCCCAACAGAGTTTACTCGGTACCATAAAAGCATAGTTAGTTACTAATCAATCAATCCGTTTTCGAGTCAATGACATGAGTTAGATGGCCCCACCTTGAAGATGACCTACCATATAACAAAAGGTCAACAGCTCCTCTCTACAAGCATCTCGAGCCACACGTCCCATCCGCGTGGCAGCCAATGACATGAGTTAGATGGGCCCCACCCTGAAGATGTCCTGCCTTGCAAAAAGAAAAAGAAAAAGAAAAAAAAAAAACTTTAATACTCTGGCAACGTGGTATGGACGGTGCACAGGCACTTAGAAATGAAGCAGAAATTGCCTACATAGAGTGCAGGTAATTCAATTAAACTATCAAAATTATGGTACCATCTTTGTTTAGGGGTGTACATCGAGTTGAACCGAGTTGAGCTGGCCTCAGCTCAACTCAGCTCACCACTAGCTAACCCTCCCTTGGACTGAGCTTGGCTCAGTCCTCGAGCCTGGCTGGCCAGCTCGGTTCAAATTGGTCATTAGCCCTGGCAAGTTCGAGCCAAAATCAAGTATATGTGGCATTTTCACTAATATATACAGTGTACTTTCAATTTCTCACTGTATGTAAAATAACAGCAGCTGTTTACAAGTATTTTATCAAACACCTTACCTGACAACATCAAAATTAAGAAAAAATGGTATTTGTTTCATATACATATTCATTGAGTCATTTCATCAAACACTTGGTGAGCAACATCAATATTAAAGTATCCAAGTCACCGAACTAGTTCGATTAGAGTTCGATTCAAATTGGGGTTCAGTTTGATTCAAGTTGGGGTTCGCTCCTAGTCGACGGCAAGCTCAAAATTAGTTCGAAATTTTTTCAGCTCAAAAATCAACACGACTTAGCTTGAACTCAATTTCAAACTGAGTCGATTCGAACTTTTTCAAGTTGAGTTGAGCGAGCTCACCCAGATAATAACCACTGATCAAGAGATTAGGAGTCTTCAACCAATCTAATTTTAGAACTGTGGCTTAGAAACAGTGAGTTCTACAATTTTCTTGATTTAATTTGAAATAACATTTTTGCAATAATATAATTTCTTAGCGCATGTGTATCAAGCATCAAACTCCTCCTGAGTATCAAATAATTCAATATAATTAAATCGGCCGCGTTCAGTATATGTGAAGTCCGACATAGGCTTTGGAACTCTGTAAAACCATGATAGATGATGGACATGCACCTAGAAATTAAGTACTAATTGCCTAAGTAGAATACAAGTAATTCAAATTAAATTGTCAAAATCATGATCCTACTTTGATATATCACAAACCAAAATTTAAATAAACTTGGTCATCCGACTATCAGATCAACGGACATTTATTGGACAGTTGCGAATGAAAACGATCCAATGGTCCAATTTCAATAATAATAATAATAATAAAGTGCCCCTCTAATCAGAGGTTAGGATTGTTCAGTCAATCTTCTTTTGGGAATGTGACTTAGAAACAATGAGTTTCACAGTTTACTCGAATTAAATTGTGTTAACGTTTTTGACTCAGTACAATTTCTCAGCACCTTTGTATCAAGCATCATACTCTTCCAGAGTATTAAATAACTCCCCATAGGGGGTGAAATCCCACTACGGCGTGTGTGGTTGTGTGGGGTGTGGCGTGTGTTTAAAAAAATAAATAAATTTAATAATAATAATAATAAACCGAAAATTAGGCCTATTTTGATTATCAACGGATTGGTGAACGTTTATTGGACAGTTAAAAAATCTGATTTCGGGACTGTGATTTAGAGACAGTAGGTCCCACAATTTAGTCATTTCACTTGAGTTAAGGGGAGAGACGAGTACAATTTATGAGTGCCTGCGTATCAATCGCCGTACGCTGCCAGAGTATAAAATAACTCCCCTGCCAAAACAGACAGGGATTCTTCGCGTCTTTTATTAAAATTACCTGTTTTTAATAATGATGATCTTGCTTATTAATCTTGGTGCAGAAGATTATGGTCTTTCCATGCAAAAAATCTTCAATGCAATCATGAGAGCCCTATACGCGTTTGCCACAGACTAGTGATTTCTTGCAACGCACACGTGCCATTATACTATCCAATCTAGACCGTCAAAATCACGGACCCATTGTGGATGGTGCACATCTCGAAATCCACACAGATGGTAACTGCTCAACGGGCAGTAATTGATGGTAAGAAAATCTGATCACTGATTTTCTAGGTATGTTCCATCCACAATGAGACTCGCAATTTTGTCGCTGGATTTGTATGCCACGTGTTCTGTGGATGAATGTACACCGGCCAGCTCATATGATCTCTGCTTCAAAATCTTTTTATTGGCCACCTTGAAAAAAATCACACGGACTGTTACCATTAGATCTCAGGCCTAAAGGACGGGACCATGTATTAAGAAATAGCTCTAATCATCAATCTCAATCACTATTTAGTGGGCCCCACCTCGGATTGCTAAGAATCACTTAAGTTGGACATATATACAATCCAATCTATGGCTTAAAAGTATAGAAATACAAAAATCAATGGATGGTCAGAGTCACCCGTTTTGTATGAGGATTTTTTATCAATAGCCCAAAAAGATTGTGATGGATCAAATGGATGGTTACGATCTTTGACATCCACTGCTCCATATGCCCAAATGCAACTAGGTGTACGGGAGTCCCTTGCAAATAGGATCCTTACTCTTGATCGGGCGGTAGACTCTGTTCGACTATCATGGGTGGTGAAATTCCACTAGCGTGAGTGTGTGGGGGTGTGTGTGCGTGTGTAAAAAAAAAAAAAAAAAAAGTTCCTTACAAATAAAGCACATAAACGATTTCATCTAACAAGCTAGGAAACATTTTGAAACCTTTTTTTTTTTTTTTTTTTTTTTTTTTTTTTGTTGCAGATCGTCTGTGTTGAACGCACGAGGAATTCCTGGGCCGTAGTCTATCTTGATTATCAACGGATTAGTGAACGTCTATTGGACGGTTAAAATCTGATTTGGAACTGTGAATTAAAAGACAGTAGGTCCCACAATTTAGTTAAGCCGAGAGACGAGTATAATTTATGAGTGCCTGTGTATCAATCGTGTACGCTGCTGGAGGATAAAATAACTCTCCAGACGAGTACAATTTCTTCGTGTCTTTTATTAAAATTTCCTGTTTTTAGTAATGATGATCTTGCCCATTAATTTTCAAGCAGAAGATAATGGTCTTGCCGTGCAAAAAAAATCTTCAGTGCAACTTTTCTGACCCCATCATGTTTTATGTATTAGATCCACACCGTTCATCAATTTTTTCAGATCATAGATTACGAGCCCAGCTAAAAAATGAGGCACATTAAAAGCTCAATTAGACCGTACCATTGAAAGCAGTTGAGTTGAATGAATTAGCATTGAAGCCTTTCTAGGGTCAACCTTTTTTTAAAAAAATATATATTTTTTACACAGACACCCCCACACCGTAGTGGGCTTTCACCATCTATGGATACTCGAACCCTTGACCGGGTGTTGAAACTCCCAAGAGTCTACCCCCAGCAAGAGCAAGGATCCTTTTTAGGGTCAACCTTAAATGTTTATTTGCCATTGACTTGTTCATGAGGTCACACATACCTAGATTAAGGGAAAACACAAATATTAGCTTGATTGAAACCTTTGGTAGCCATGAGAAGTTTTGAATGATAGATGTTCAATTTCTATTGTTTTGTATGGTATGGTTCACTTAAGCTATTGATATGTCTTATTTATGGGCTTATATCTTAGAATGATTTGAAAAATAAATGGACAATTCAGGTAAATCCCTGATTTTCATATTTTCATCCCTCCACAAAGGAAATTGGAAAGAGTTCAGCCCAGGTCTAGCCTAATTCAGGTAAATCCCTGATTTCCCGAGCCAACCAAGCCTCGATCCAAGACACTTGATTTTATCCTTACGACAACAACTTTGTTCATCTTTAAATAAGCATCATGCAACACTTGTTCCTTTCTCAACCCCTTTGTTTATCGTATCTGTAACATTGCATTCATAGGTATTGTGCACACAATTAGTTCAAACGTACGATATGTGGCTCGTCGAATTAATTGGATCTTGCCCATTAAAAACTTGAATTGGTTAGTTATCACTTTCGCAAGTGAGAGAGTTAAGGCGAATTTATTTAGCCTAGGCTACAACTTGTTATACGCGTTACATCTAACACCACATCACACACGCAACATCACATAACTCTGCATATGTAAGCATTGAACACATAGCACTTCAACATCCAACCTATTCAAACATATACTACGTGGCTTGTTTAGATAATTGGATTATTGACGCAGGGGAGGACGTGAGGTCGAGCACCGTCTTCCTCAAGAGGATAAATATTCCGAATCCACGGAACTTCTCTGGACTCCTCACAGAGACTTCTCGAATCCACGAGAAAAGAGAACAGAAAATAGAAATAAATTCTGAATAAATTCGAAATAGATTAATTAATTCATAAAAACGAGTTCACAACCCTTTAAATAAGGGTACCAAGCAATGGGAAAGAAATCAGAATCCAACTACAACTAGGATTCCTAGAATTCGCGACTTACTATAAATAGTAAACTTACTATTTATAGACGGTCGTGATGTCTACTAGTGCGCAAGGTTTTCGGCCAAAAATAGTAAGTGTCCTATTTGGCTTCACCAACCCGTTCTCCTAATTATTCTAAGCTCTTTTCACGTTGGGCGCAACTCCTAAAGCCCGACGGATGAAGAGTTATAAGCAAACTAAAACTTACTATTTATAGTAAAAACGAAATTGAAACAGGGAAACGACCGTGAAATCAGGGGTTTCTCGCAATTCCGAGCGTCGCAAACCCGGCATAGCAGGGTTGGTTGGCTAAAGTAGCTCGTTCTACCCCAAAATCATATATTTTTCGTCCGCTAACTCATCCCGGATTGCGAGATACGCCTGATTTAAGGTCTGATGGTCCAGATCACTTCTGTCGCCGACCGGGCCTTTTCTGATCCATCTTTGCCATGTAATTGTCCGCGACCCGCTCTACATCAATTATGCCCGTCAAAAACATGGACAAATTGGTTATCGCTTTAGCAAGTGGGAGAGTAAAGAGAAATTTATCCATCTTAGGCTACAGCTTGTCATACTCATTATATCTATCAAAGCATCGCACACACTTTGCATCATTGGTGGGTGAGAACTAATCTTGATCTTTGATAGTTTCTTGATCATGTGAAGTAAAGACCATATGATTGTATAGGTAGAATGGATGCTTAACACCTTCTCTTTTTATAACCGAGGTCTCTTATTTAAAATCTAAGTTTATATATATATATATATATATATATTATATATATATATATATATATATATATATGTTTTTACTTAGTATAAAATCAAATTAATTAGCTAGTGATGGCTCCAGGTAAATATTACGCTCCCTCTTACACTAATGAAAAGCTTCATCACTCTCGATTGGCGGCCCACAATTCTAGCACCCACCATGTAGAGATATGAGTTTTAATTTATCCTTGCTGCTATTAGAATTAACGATTTGTGGTCCCAGCATTGGTCGGACTGTCTTAACCGTCCAATGGTTGGCACCGAATGGACGGTTGCCAAAAGATAACTGATCACATCAGCCCCATCATCCACCAAAGGGGCACTTTTGTAGGACATCCTATCCATGTAAATGATGGACTCCTCCACGAAGATCACCTGCATAAAAAATTAGGCTGATCTACCCACTAGGTGGGCCACACTTGAATGAGTCAACCATTGACCATCCGATTGATTTCACTGAAGTGGCCTGCTTAATGAGTGGAATATTGGTCTGATTTTCATGTGGGGCTATCTTCATGTTGGTGTCCACCAATGACATGGATCAGATCATTAACCATCTGATCATAGGTGATAATTTAGTTGAAAGAGAATGATCAGTGGTCTAAAATTCAACATGAAAAATCATATGGTCAAGATTGTCCAGTGGCTCCCTGAGTCTCCTATGAGATGGATGCGTCTCCGGCATCTCCACCATTCATGCGGAAATTTTCTGTACCGATCAGACGGCTAGGATTCTGAGATCACAGTAATTTTTGGTATGGCCCCCACACGTCATGGCCCAGCGGTAAACAGCTCCAACTACTGGAAAAAAGTTACAGGTAACAAACGGTCCATAAAAGTTGTGTAATCAATGGGAAGTGAATTGCGTACTGAGTAAACTCTGTGGAGCCCACTGGGATTAATGTATTTTATCCACTCCGTCCATCCATTTTCCCAGATAATTTTAGGGCTTGAGGCAAAAAATGAAGCATATCCAACTCTTAAGTGGACCACACCGCAGGTAACAGTTTGAATTGAACGTTTAGGGTTGAAAAATTCTCAGGGGCCACAGAAGTTTTGGATCAAGCTGATATTTGTGTTTTCCTTTCATCCATTCATGTCTTTGTGATCTTACGAAGAGGTTGATGACAAATAAGCATCACTGTGGGCCCTAGGAAGGTTTAAACGGTGGATATCATTATTCCCACTGTTTCCTATGGTGTGGTCGACTTGATCTTTGGATATGCTTCAATTTTGTGTTCAACCCCTAAAATTAGCCATCAAAACGGATGGACGGCAGGGATAAGCCACATACATTCACGGTAGGCCCAACAGAGTTTACTCGGTACCATAAAAGCATAGTTAGTTACTAATCAATCAATCCGTTTTCGAGTCAATGACATGAGTTAGATGCGCCCCACCTTGAAGATGACCTACCATATAACAAGCGGTCAACAGCTCCTCTCTACAAGCATCTCGAGCCACACGTCCCATCCGCGTGGCAGCCAATGACATGAGTTAGATGGGCCCCACCCTGAAGATGACCTGCCCTGCAAAAAGAAAAAAAAAACTTTAATACTCTGGCAACGTGGTATGGACGGTTCACAGGCACTTAGAAATTAAGCAGAAATTGCCTACATAGAGTACAGGTAATTCAATTAAACTATCAAAATTATGGTACCATCTTTGATTAGGGGTGTACACCGTGTTGAACCCAGTTGAGTTGGCCTCAGCTCGCCACTAGCTAACCCTAACCTGGACTGAGCTTGGCTCAGTCCTCGAGCCTGATTGGCCAGCTCGGCTCAATTCGGTCAATAGCTCTGGCAAGTTCGAGCCAAAATCAAGCCTATGTGGCATTTTCACAAACATATGCAGTGCACTTTCAATTTCTCACTATATGTAAAACAGCAGCAGCTGTTTACAAGTATTTCATCAAACACTTTACTTGGCAACATCAAAATTAAGAAAAAATGTTATTTGTTTCATATACATATTCCTTGAGTCATTTCATCGAACACTTGGTGAGCAACATCAATATTAAAGTATCCGAGTCACCGAACTAGTTCGATTAGAGTTTGATTCAAGTTGGGGTTCAGTTCGATTCAAGTTGGGGTTCGATCCTAGTCGAGGGCAAGCTCAAACTCAGATTGAAATTTTTTTCATCTCAAAAATCAACTCGACTTAGCTTGAACTCAACTTCCAACTGAGCCGAATCGAACTTTTTCAAGTCAGAGTTGAGCGAGCTCACCCAAATAGAAACCACTGATTAAGAGATTAGGAGTCTTCAGCCAATCTAATTTTAGAACTGTGGCTTAGAAACAGTGAGTTCTACAATTTTCTTGATTTAATTTGAAATAACATTTTTGCAATAATATAATTTCTTAGCGCATGTGTATCAAGCATCATACTCCTCCTGAGTATCAAATAATTCAATATAATTAAATCGGCCGCGTTCAGTATATGTAAAACCATGATAGATGATGGACATGCACTTAGAAATTAAGTACTAATTGCCTAAGTAGAATACAAGTAATTCAAATTAAATTGTCAAAATCATGATCCTACTTTGATATATCACAAACCAAAATTTAAATAAACTTGGTCATCCGACTATCAGATCAACGGACATTTATTGGACAGTTGCGAATGAAAACGATCCAATGGTCCAATTTCAATAATAATAATAATAAAAAAGTGCCCTCTAATCAGAGGTTAGGATTGTTCAGTCAATCTTCTTTTGGGAATGTGACTTAGAAACAATGAGTTTCACAGTCTACTCGAATTAAATTGTGTTAACGTTTTTGACTCAGTACAATTTCTCAGCACCTTTGTATCAAGCATCATACTCTTTCAGAGTATCAAATAACTCCCCATAGGTGGTGAAATCCCACTATGACGTGTGTGGGTGTGGGCGGGTGGCATGTGTATATATATATATATATATATAATATATATATATATATATATATATATATATATATATATATATATATATATATAATATATATTTTAAAATAATAATAATAAACCGAAAATTACGCCTATTTTGAAATCCCACTATTTTTAACTGCCCAATAAACGTTCACCAATTTACGCCTAAATTGGTGAACGTTATTGGACAGTTAAAAAATCTGATTTCGGGACTGTGATTTAGAGACAGTGGGTCCCACAATTTAGTCATTTCACTTGAGTTAAGGCGAGAGACGAGTACAATTTATGAATGCCTGCGTATCAATCGCCGTACGCTGCCAGAGTATAAAATAACTCCCCTGCCGAAACAGACAGGGATTCTTCGCGTCTTTTATTAAAATTATCTGTTTTTAGTAATGATGATCTTGCCTATTAATCTTGGTGCAGAAGATTATGGTCTTTCCATGCAAAAAATCTTCAATGCAATCATGAGAGCCCTATACGCGTTTGCCACAGACTAGTGATTTCTTGCAACGCACACGTGCCATTATACTATCCAATCTAGACCGTCAAAATCACGGACCCATGGTGGATGGTGCATATCTCGAAATCCACACAGATGGTAACTGCTCAACGGGCAGTAATTGATGGTAAGAAAATCTGATCACTGATTTTCTAGGTATGTTCCATCCACAATGAGACCGCTGGATTTGTATGCCACGTGTTCTGTGGATGAATGTACACCGGCCAGCTCATTTAATCTCTGGTTCAAAATCTTTTTATCGGCCACCTTGAAAAAAATCACACGGACTGTTACCATTAGATCTCAGGCCTAAAGGACGGGACCATGTATTAAGAAATAGCTCTAATCATCAATCTCAATCACTATTTAGTGGGCCCCACCTCGGATTGCTAAGAATCACTTAAGTTGGACATATATACAATCCAATCTATGGCTTAAAAGTATAGAAATACAAAAATCAATGGATGGTCAGAATCACCCGTTTTGTATGAGGATTTTTTATCAATAGCCCAAAAAGATTGTGATGGATCAAATGGATGGTTACGATCTTTGACATCCACTGCTCCATATGCCCAAATGCAACTAGGTGTACGGGAGTCCCTTGCAAATAGGATCCTTACTCTTGATCGGGCGGTAGACTCTGTTCGACTATCATGGGTGGTGAAATTCCACTAGCGTGAGTGTGTGGGGGTGTGTGTGCGTGTGTAAAAAAAAAAAAAAAAAAATTCCTTGCAAATAAAGCACATAAACGATTTCATCTAACAAGTTAGGAAACATTTTGAAACTATTTATTTATTTATTTATTTATTTTATTTTTTGCAGATCGTCGGTGTTGAACGCACGAGGAATTCCTGGGCCGTAGTCTATCTTGATTATCAACGGATTAGTGAACGTCTATTGGACGGTTAAAATCTGATTTTGGAACTGTGAATTAAAAGACAGTGGGTCCCAAAATTTAGTTAAGCCGAGAGACGAGTATAATTTATGAGTGCCTGTGTATCAATCTTGTACGCTGCTAGAGTATAAAATAACTCTCCAGACGAGTACAATTTCTTCGTGTCTTTTATTAAAATTTCCTGTTTTTAGTAATGATGATCTTGCCCATTAATTTTCAAGCAGAAGATAATGGTCTTGCCGTGCAAAAAAAAAATCTTCAGTGCAACTTTTCTGACCCCATCATGTTTTATGTATTAGATCCACACCTTCATTAATTTTTCAGATCATAGATTACGAGCCAAAATGAGGCACATTCAAGCTCAATTAGACCGTACCATTGAAAGCAGTTGAGTTGAATGAATTAGCATTGAAGCCTTTCTAGGGTCAACCTTTTTAAATTATATATATAATATATATATATATATATATATATATATATATATATATATTTTTTTTTTTTTTTTTTTTTTTACACAGGCACCCCCATACACTAACCGTAGTGGGCTTTCACCATCTATGGATACTCGAACCCTTGACCGGGTGTTGAAACTCCCAAGAGTCTACCCCCGAGCAAGAGCAAGGATCCTTTCTAGGGTCAACCTTAAATGTTTATTTGCCATCTGACTTGTTCATGAGGTCACACATACCTAAATTAAGGGAAAACACAAATATTAGCTTGATTGAAACCTTTGGTAGCCATGAGAAGTTTTGAATGATAGATGTTCAATTTCTATTGTTTTGTATGGTATGGTTCACTTAAGCTATTGATATGTCTTATTTATGGGCTTATTTCTGAAAATGATTTGAAAAATAAATGGACAATGTGGACCTAAGATACCATGATTGGGCCATGTAAATTTCACACCTCAAAAAATCCAATTGGGTGCTGTGTGGTACTTAGGAGGAGAGAAGAAAACAAAAAAATATTGACATGTGGAACTTCTGTAGGTCCCATCATGATGTATGTGTTGGGTCTACACTTTTTTATTTTTTATTTTTATTTTTCATATCATTTTAGAGTATGTGACAAAAAATGAGGTTGATACCATTCTCAAGTGGGTCATACTTATAAGAAATAGTGGTAATTGGATGTCTTCCATCCAAAACTTTTGGGAGGCATAGGAGGCTCTAATCAAATTACTGTTTGTGTTTTTCCTTCTTCCAAGTTTGTGTAACCATATAAAGAAAACATTAGGGTGAACCCTTATAAGGTTTCAACAATAGTTATTCAATCCCGATTGCTTTATGTGGTGTGGTTCATTCAAGCTTTCGATGTATCTCTAATGGACTGTGTAGATCTAAAACATAAATTATGGTGGGCTACCGAAATACCTCTAAGGAAGCGGTTTAGCTTTAACCGTGTGGGTCCCACCTTGATGTATTTTTTGTATATCCACGCCGTCCATCTATTTTTCCGTTTAATTGTAGGAGGTAACACAAAAGATTAAGAAATCTAAATCTTAGTGGACCATACCACTACAAATATTAATGAATGACCATTAAAAACTTACTTGTGGGCAACAAAAGTTTTGCATCAATTTGATTTTTATATTTTCCCTTCGTCAAGATATTTTTGACATTATTAACAGGTTGGATTGCAAATAAACATTCGAAAACCTTATGATGGGCCATTTGGAATTTTTAATGGTCAAGCACTTAATCCCGCTGTTTCGTGTAGTGTGGTCCACCTGAGATTTTTTTTTTTTTTTCCATATAATTCATGGGAGATCGTTCTTAAATGGGTTGTAGAAACAGATGGACGGCGTGGATATACAACACATCATCAAAGTGGGCCCTACGGTAAGCGAGGGCACTTAATTTCCATGTGCCTTCAACACAGACGACCCGCATTCCTTTAAAAAATAAAATAAAACGTTTTACTTTTGAATGCTGTACGTTTCTCATCTCATTCTTATAAATAGCTAAATATATCAACTTCATGAAGAGCCTCTCTTATTTTCTCTTGGTAAGCAATCGCAATATGTTATACATCTGTTAAGGTTCAAGTACAACTAGCAGGACTGTAATTAACAGTCTACCCAGCGAATAGCTTCCAACCTTTCATGTTCGTGTGACATCCAACCCTTCCAATAGGTTGGCCCCACCATGAGGATAGCCTTATGTAAAAATCAGCCCCATTTATTCATTTGGTGGGCCACATTATAGAAAATAGTTTCTACTTATTGATAAATAACAAAATACAAGTGTTGTCTATTCGACGAACGGATGTGGCTAATTTTTGCACAAGGTCCGGATTGGATGTGGCACTAGTGTGAAAGGTTGGAAGTTATTTGCTAGGTGGACTGAATGTGATGCTCCAACCAGTTGGACTTGAGGCCATTTCATCTTTTAAGCTTATTTTTCAGAGGTTTTCTTCAATAATCATTTTCTTGATTTTTTACTATCATTGGTGTTGATGGTTTTTTTTTTTTTTTTTTTCTAATATTTTTGCATGGTATTTTCATTTTTAAAGGTGGTTGATTTTTTCATGGCTGTTGTCATTTTAGAAGTTCTTTATAGGGCCTTTGGCAGGACTAAAGGTGAATGTTTTTTACACATAATACAATGGTGAAAGGTGTTAATGATAATGGATTGGGCTTAAAAGGAAGAATGGTTTTGCTGGCACTGTTTTTCATTATTTTGAGAGATGGTGTTTATGGTAAAAGAAATACAGCATCAATGGAGAAAGATTTGGAGGTGGAGAGGAAGTTGATGCTTCTTAATAAGCCTGCAGTAAAGAGTATTCAGGTTTTTCTCTCATCCTTGTTATTATGTAAAATCAATTCTAATTAGTAGGCACTTAAACCCATTTGCATATATAAGATAGGATTTTAAATGTTTATGATGTCATGCATGCATGGTTGCTCTTAGCATTGTCATTATCATTATGCTGTTACAATGTGTGTATAATTCCATGTTGTATGCGTGCAGTTGCACAGGATCATTTGTTCAGTGGGCCACAAAATCTCTCTACCTCAGTGGAATTATATGAGACTTGGCTCATATCATATGTGTGAGGGCATAAACAAATAACCCAATTGATTGGATCATCATAACACCTGGTTAATGGACACAGTTTCTTTGAATTTAGAATGTTGACATTGTTTTAACCGTTCATCAGTCGACCCCCAATCTGCCAAATGGACCAAAGATTTGAATGCTTTGATTTTGAGTTATATGTTTATCATGTGCACATGTGATAAATCATCACCATTGTTCAGTATCCATTGATATTGTGGGATCTAACTTCGATGGGCCCATCGACCAAAAATTTTCCAAGTGGAAATATGCTAGCCCTTCGATAGGCAGCCAGCAAATATAGATTCTAAGAAATAAAATAAGGCAAAAGTTTAAATTCAAATGAGAGAAGAACTCAAGTATTCAAAAAGTAAGATCTTACAATAAGGAGGATTTTTGGTGCACATGGCCCATCTTACCCTTAGTAAATGTACTTGATGGTTGTCTTCTTATCCTTAGTAAATGTACTTGATTGTTGTAAATTATTATTATTTTTTGTGTATCTCCCACATTTTGTCATGCTTGTTTCAGATTGTTGATTGTTTTCTTATGTGTGTGACAACAGAGTAAAGATGGAGATATCATTGACTGTGTGGACATCTACAAGCAACCTGCCTTTGATCATCCTTTACTAAAAAAATCTACATACGGGATCTCCTCTCTCTCTCTCTCTCTCTCTCTCTCTCTCTCTCTCTCTCTCTCTCTCTCTCTCTCTCTCTCTCTCTCTCTCTCTCTCTCTCTCTCTCTCTCTCTCTCTAATAGTTTTCAAAAAATGCAATGCACTTAGATATGTTGAGACTTTAGCCTTTGAATCCAGAGTCATTTACAAGATGGGTTTGAGTTTTTAAGGTGGGTAAAGATCAAATAAAAGTTAGTGAATTGAATTAATTCAACCATTGATCAGGACGGTCATCATGACCTTTACATAATCATGGGTATTGAATTACTCAATCTAAGAGATTTTTCTATCATATAAATTGTTTGGGTCACCAAAAATTGGTTGGCCCCAGACTGGGGATGACCCAGACCTCCCCAAAAATTGAACTGTTTTCCTTTTAATGTTTCTAATCTATCTGTTCCACACATAAACAAGGAAACAAACATTTTACAGGAATGAAACAGGCTATCTTTATGCAAGATGGATGGACCACCTAATTGAGGTTTGGAACGGCATGTTTGTAAGAAATAACACATGTACATATAAAGTCATGTGGAGCTGGCCAGGTTGGGCTAAAATGGCTTGAGCCTAAGCCCAACCTGAAGTTTGACCAGGCCATGAATGTGAGGCCCAAGCCCCGCTCATGAGCTAAGCTAGTAGGTCCAAGCACAGCCCAAAGCCGGGTCTGGTGTGCTACCTTAACCGTATGTGAATAAGATGCCGACCACCCATCAGATAGACCCCCTGTCGTGGGGCCCACCTAATTAACAGTTTCAGCACGAGATAGTATACATTTTTCTTCTTCTTCTTTTTTTGATGTGGACACATAGATGTTATCTTACTAAAAGCAACTAATATGGCGATACAGATGACACCCGGTCGTAGACTGCAACAGGTGACTAATAAAGAAAAGCCTTCTTCAACGGTTGAGATTTCACAAGTGTGGCGAAAGAGTGGAAGCTGCCCCAAGGGAACGGTCCCCATTCGCCGTGTCCAAAAGCAAGTTCTACTCAGAGCCCCTTCTCTTAAAAATTATGGGAGGAGGATATCGCATTTTATTTATAAACCAAATAACACAAAATCTGATGCCCTTGATTCAACCGAAGATCCATCCGAAGATCATGCTGTAAGTCTTATTTTATTTTATTTTTATTTTTTTCCAAAGACATGATGTGGAAATTGGCATGAATACACTGTGATTTGTAGACCATTCATCAGGTAGGGCCTCAGTAAACAAGAAGAGGTCCATAAGTTAGGTTGGACCATTACAGAAAGAGGCTGCATACATTAAAACTTAAGCAGATGTATAATATTTATTTGCTATCCAACCCATTCATCATGTCAAATACAAGTAGATAAAGGGAAAAATACAAAGATTAGCTTAATAAAACTTTTGCAAAAAGCTTTTATTGTTCATTCACCACTTCTTTCAGTGGTGTGGTCCACCAGATATTTGGATCTGCTTAATTTTTATGATATGAAACACATTCATCACGGTGGGCCCCACACGGTAAGGGTAACAACTACTAAGCTGTTACCAGGGTAACAGCTAATCTGCTCCCTTGAATTTGCTATCCAAGCCATTCAGAAGATGTGTCTTCCCTGGATGAATTTATACCCCCAAAAATCAGGGCATTCCAAAACTCAGGTGGGCCACATGATTCTTGGATTTGCCTGATTTTTTTAGCTTCAACGAGAACATATGGTGCATACATGATGGATGGGTTAGATGTGCACACGTCATGGTTAACCCACACACCACTTAATCTACAAAGCTTTGCAGTGGATCTGACCTCAGATAATTGTGTGGCCCACCTAATGTATTGTCCATGTTCAATCCGCCCACTCGTCTGGTGTGCAGCATGTGAACTTTAAAAATGTATTTTTCCAAAATGAATCAAAGTCTACATCAACATACACGTGCAGAGGCTATTAATACACGTGTGTGTACGTGTGAAACAGGTAGCAGTATTACTTACTCAAGGTTATAGCTATTCAGGAGCTCAAGCAGTTGTAAACGTGTGGAGTACATTCGTTGAAAACGATACTGAATACAGCAATGTTATGATCTTTCTCAGAAATGGGCCTTACTATGATTTCGATGCCATTGAAGCTGGATGGGGGGTTAGTCCCATCATCTCTCTTTAATAACCAACAGTATCATTTCAGGAAAATCAGATTTTAAAACCATGATCCAGACCATCCAACTTGTGGGTCCCATTACGGATGGTGAATGTCTATAAAAGCACACCTATAAAATAAAGTTAACCATCCAATTAGGATGGTAAAATGAAAAATAGTGAAAATTTTCACTTATCTCCATCCACACTTGGGTCAGACATTTGGACGGTCTGGATTTAATATGTTTAATTTTCTTTATCTTTAACACTTTTTCAGAATAATCCGAGCCTGTACGGTGACCAAAGAACTCGATTAACTACATATTGGACGGTGAGGATCTACAGTACTACTGTAATACATCTTGTAATCTAAATTAAATTACTTCTTGCATTTTATTTTTATTTATTATTATTATTTTGTGTCTTTGTTTATGTGGTGTATTAGAATGATGCTTCAAAAACCACCGGTTGCTTTGATCTTCTGTGCCCTGGATTTGTACAAACTAGCCATGATGTAGCCGTTGGTAGCGCTATTGAACCTCTTTCCCAACATGGTGGGCCCCAGTACGCGGTCACCTACTCCGTTACTTGGGTAAGTTACAAAAGGTGTTTTTCATCATCTGCATGCATTTTTTTCTAAATATATCTCATTTAATTGGTGGGCCATCCATGAATGATCAGTGTCTAAATAATTGCACCGATCGGACAATCTTAACCATTGAAAGTTGAATATGGGCCATTGATCTTTTTTGTTCAAGTTTGTGGTTACCGATTACTTACAAGCTGCTGATCAGATGGCTTACCAACAATGGTTACGATCATACACGTGTGCCATGAAATTGGCGCATGCCAGTTATCTTTGACCGTCCATGAAATTAGCTAATCAACAGCCAAGTAGGTGTAACTTTCATGAGATCCACTCCGTCCATTGTCTAAGCTGCTTCATTTTTACCTAAACATAAAAAATCGTGATGACCCAAAACTCAGGGAGGCCACACTGTATAGGAAGCGGTTGGGATGGGCATTCCCACCTGTTTATTTTCAGTAAGACCCACTGCAGTGTTTATAAGCCATCCAATCCATTCATCTGATGTATGCCATGATGGTGAAAGAATGAGTAGAAAATCACACTTCAAAACTCAGGTGGGCCATACCATTTGAATTTAGAGATTTCGAATGATCTTTTTCTCATTGACTCTCTTCTCATAATCTGACCGTTTGATTGCCTGATTTTCCATGTAATGTAGGACCCAGATACCGATAGCTGGTGGTTGCAATTGGGAGATAAGAGCATTGTAGGATACTGGCCATCTCCCATCTTTAGTACAATGAAAAACGCAGCCACCATAGTACTGTGGGGAGGAGAGGTATACAGCAAGAAGCTTGGTACCCCACACACGGGCACATGGATGGGCAGCGGTAGTTTCTCTCAGGACTGGTTTCATGGGCCGAGTTTCATGAAAGAGATCCGTATTCGCAGCAACTCCCTAGTTTGGAAGTATCCCGAATGGGTTTATACGTACCAGGACCAGTATAATTGCTACGACGCCTTCAATTACGTCGAAGGTCACTCCGATCCTCCCTTCTTCTTTGGTGGGCCTGGTCGAAACTTTAAATGTCCATGATGGGTGAGATGGACGGTGAGCGTGCGAGGATATGATGATGAAATAAAAGGTGTGTGTTATTGATGGTGTTTGTATAGTTTTTATTGGGCAATGGTCATTCTCTAACATTAATGCATACAAGCATGGAAGACATACAAGTAAAACATCAGCTTCTTCTAAGATGGTTTGATTTATTAGAGTCTAGAGAGCCAAAGACATTTTTCTGCATAAAATTAGTTTTGCCAGTGATGTAGTGGCTGAGATTCCATGGGACATTAGAATTTTCCTGTTTTGCATCTGGCATATAGCTCACATAAAAAGCTCAACTAACAAAGGTTGTGTAGCCCACTGTAGTAAGTGGGTAACATCTATTCTATTTTATCCTTAACTCAAGTGGGCCACAGCAATGTGATCAACGGGGAACACCGGGGAGGGTAATTTCTAGGCGTTAGGCATGATTGTGCATGGATCAATGTAGTGTGTCCCGCCTGAGTTTTGGATCAGGACGATTATTGGAATGTACGGTGAACATGAGGGGCCACAATAGATGCACGGTTTGGATTCTACACACGAGACATGGAAATTACCATGCATTCGGGCGTGTGCGATCATTCCCCTTCGAAATTTGAACTTTCAAAGATCCGTTTTGAAAGCGCGTGAAGATTTCCGCCCATCGTTGTTGAATGAATGGTGGGAGATTTGTAGGCACGGACTCTCGGTGTCAACTGAGCGCACGAAATCTCTGGACGCCGCTTCAGTGGATCCCAGGTCGGTCGATTAATGACTGTGGGCTTACCTTAATGTATTTAACTTACATCTACGCTGTCCATCCGTTTTGAAAGATTATTTTAGGGCATGATCCAAAAAATGAATCAGATCCAAACGTTAGGTGGACCACACCACAGGAAAAAGTGGTAATTACTCACTATTAAAAACTTCTTTGGAGGCCATCAGAATGTTTATTTGCCATCTAACCCTGTTGATAAGGTCACAATGACCTGGATGAAAGGACCACAAAATATCAGCTTGATCTAAAACTTTTGTGGCCTACAAGATGTTTTTAATATTCAATCAATACTGTTTCCTATGTTGTGGTCCACCTGAGATTTTGATATGCTTTATATTTTGCATCATTCCCTACGTTAAACTTTCAAAACGTGTGGACGGCGTGGATGTAAGTAACATACATTGAGATGGCCCCACAGTCAGGGATCCACCGAAGCCGTGCCCCACAATCTCTTGCTTCCCGAAGATGCTGTGTCCATTCATTCTCTCGTCAGGCGCGTGTCATTTGCCAACTACTGCTGGGGCAGTAGGTGTGCTGGAATTAAAGTTGGAACTTCTAGAATGTAAAAACCTCGATACTTTGGCGGAGTGTTATAAATGATACGCAGGCAAATATAAATTACTTAAAATTCCATATGTCGCACCTGAGTAAAATTAAACTGATAAAATTATGAAGCTAGTTTAGATACATCATGGGTCCTTACTCTTGCTCCAGTGGTAGACTCTAGGAGTTTCTACACCTGTGAAATCCCGCTAAGGCGTGAGTGTGCCGGGGTGTGTAGAAATAATAATAATAATAATAATAATAATAATAGTAGTAGTAGTAGTTTAGATGCATCATGAACCAAAACATACCCTTATTCGATTATCTGACTATCAAATGAATCGCCATTTTGTTCTACGGTCAGCAATGGAAACTATCTGGTGGTCCTATTTCAACAAGTGTCCACCAATCAGAGATTAGGATCTTTCAAATAATCTGATTCTGGAAATTTGATTTAGAGGCAGTGGGATACGCAATATACTCGGTTTCATTTGTGCTATTGCATGCAACATGTGTATTTTCTGGGCGGCTGCGTATGAAGCTCCATACGCTGCCCGGGTATCATAATATTCCCACGTCAGAACGCCCAGTCCACTACCCACATCCAGCCGGGAACGGATTGGCTACTCCCCCTGACACCAGCCAATGGCTGGTGGTCGGTGCTATTTGGGCCACATCATGATGTATGTGTTTCATCCATGCCATCCATCTGTTTTTGCAGATCATTTTACAATATCATTAGAAAAACGAGATATATTCAAATCTCAAGTGGACCACATTACAGGAAACAATGGTTGAATGAGGGTCGACCATTAAAAAACATTTTGGGGGCCATAAAAGTTTTGGATCAGCTGATATTGTTTTTTCTCTTATCTGGCCTTTATGACCTAATCAACAGATTGGATGTCAAATAAACAGTATAGTAGGCCATAGGAAGATTTTAATGGTTGATATCCAATCACTATTATTTTCATGTGGTGTGGTCCACTTGAGATTTATATCCCTCTAGTTTTTGAGATAGATTAATAAAATGATCTTTAAAAATGGATGAACGGAATGGATGAAACACATACATCATGGTGGGGCCCACAGAGCACCGAACACCAGCCACGGAGCTGGTGTCAGGGGAGTAGCCAATCCGTTTCCCATCCAGCCTACCAAAACAGAAAGAGGTAGGTGGAGGGACATGTGAGCCAGCGTCAGAAGCTGTGCGGTCACGCGACGGCGGATTGAAGACGAGATTCGCAGCATGCGGTGAGACGTGGGCCCTTGCGTACAACAACAATCGGCCATTCATCAGGTCTACCCTATCGTCAGTTGTAAGAAAGAGGCCGGTTCCTCTACAACGTTTTGCATGGGCCCACCGAGATAGCCAATCCATCCGTCGCATGGGCCCCTTATGCTCTCCTTTTCCTTGGAGCCGAAAAATGTGGGCCACCCAAACTGAGGTGGGCCACACCATAGAATCATACCTGAAACCGTTTAAAATCAAATGGACTGGCGTACCTGAGTTCTGGAATGGCATGAATAAACACTTCACGCCTTAGACAATTTGGGAGGTTTTAATGATGGCCTCCTCTTCCCTGTTGTTCTATGTGATGTAGCTCACGTGTCTTTTGGATCGGTCTGGGTTTTTTATGGATGCCAGTAAAATTGAATAAGCGCAACTAATGGACGGATTGGATGTGTGCTCCAAACACCACATTGTAGAATTAGCTTATTCTACCAACTTAGCAGCGAGTGTAAGCGGGGGACATGGGTGACCCCACACCAGCCAGCTAGCTGGTATCATATGTCTGTCGGGCCCACCATAATTTTATCCACGCTGTCCATGCATTTTGCCATTTTATTTTGGGCATGATCCCTAAAATGAGATAGATTAAAATCTTAGATGGACCACATTATAGGAAAAAGTGTTGATTGAATGTACACCATTAAAAACTTCCCAAGGCCACTGTAAATATTTATTTGACATCTAACTTGATAAGGTCACACAGACCTGGATGAAGGGAAAAGACAAATATCAGCATAATCTGAAACATTTGTGGCTCCCAACAATTTTTCTATGGTAAGCATTTAATCTTCATTGTTTCTTTGGTCTACTTCACCAAAGATTTGGGGCTCGCACGAATATGAGCTGACAAAATGGATGGACTGTGTGGATAAAACACATATATCATGGTGAGGCCTATAAACTTTAGACTAGCTAGTTAGCTGGATCATCGGCCAAACAATGGTGGTTGACACGCCCCCACACAACAAACCATGTGACCCATATACAGACTAGTACAAAAACATGGCTATCTCTATCCTACGTTGGAAAAACTTTAATACCCTGGTGGTGTGATAGATGATACATGGGTACTTATAAATTATTTAGGAATCGTTTGGATTCTTGTAAAGTTGTAAGTCATAAACACTTATATAGCTAAGAAGAATTTCATGTGTAAACCATTTACATACTATTTTATTTGGCCCTTAAGTGGTTATTTATAGGTAAATTGCTTAGGGTCGTTTGGCGCTGTGGATTGGAGGATTTGAGGGGGTTTCAAATCCAGGGGGTTTTTAATCCCCTCTTTGAGGGGGTTTGTAATCCACAATGACAGCTTTGATTACACCTAAAATCATTTCAATAGTTGCAAGTGTAACATGTGTGTCACTATACACTATCATTTTATTGGGCACATGACCCACTAATGATGATAAGCACTGTCTAAACATTGTCAATGTAAATCAGTACCGTCCAAACATTGTGCATGTAATTCAACTATTAAAAATCGTTGGTTAGTCACTTAGACATGATCTTGTGCTTGTGGCCCATCCATGACTTGGAATTTCATCATTTTCAAGCAAAGCATATATTTCAGCGAGCTTATAACAACCATTGTGTCAAAAATTACATATCTCGCTAATTAGAGATATTAGAGTTGATTTACTAATTAAACTCAAACCCCTCTAAATATATCATGAATATGTACTTTTGGATTAAAGTTTTTTTTTTTTTTTTTTCTTCCTTCTATTAGATTGTTAGTACACCCCACTGTCAGTTCATACTTCATTGTTAGCCACCTCCACTAGGAATTGATACCAAGACCTCAGTGTTGAAACGAGATTTCTTTCACTGAACAATCTACCACTTAAGCTATGGATCAGGGGGTTATTTTTGGATTAAAGTTGATTCACACTCCAAAGGTGCCAAACACAATGGGAGGATTGCAAATCAGGGGGTTCTGAATGCAGGGAGTTCCAAATCCACGCTCCGAAACAGGCCCTTATATATGTGGCTAACTTGTAAAGTATTTATAATATATAAAGTAGGTACTCATACTATCAATGTTTGAAGTATTGGTATTGTTATAAGTTTTGCTAATTAGGATGTGAAAATAATTTTAATATGGCCAATAATATTAATGAAACTTTAAAAGACACAAATATATATATGGGAAATGGTTCTATGTGTAGAGGTTGAGTTGTGTGACCCCTACTGTGATGTGTGTCGAACATCAACACCATGCATTTGATGGGTTCCCTTTAAATCATGGGATATCCAAAAAATCAGCCGTATAAGGAACTTAGGTGAGCCATACCATCTAAAATCATGTGAAGGCATGCCTAAAACATATAAAAGCACTTGGTGGGGCCCACCTAAAATTTGGATGCATCTGAAACTTGGTCTGACCCCTCATCCAAGTGGGACACACATAATGGATGGACTGGATTTGTGAACCACATCTCGGTGGGCCCAACAAATGATTATGAATATTTTAATGGGAGGATAACCCCTCTCAACTTTCGTATGTGGTGTGGCCCACACAAGTCATGGATTGACTTGATTTTTAAGCCCGAGGCCCATCATGGAATGGTGCATTTGACTGATGGGGTAGATGTTCAACACACATCACGGTGGGGCCCACACAACTCAACCTCATCGGAAGTTCCCACGAGCTTAACCGCATGTAACCATTTCCATATATATATAGGAATTACAAATTATAAAAAGAATACAATATGATAAGTTTCTATTTAATGTGATCTTAAAAGCATGTGTTATCGTAAAAAATTAATTTAACTATCCCATTTATCCATTCAACCATCAAGCTTTTCATCCTAACATTCATCAATATTCTAAAATATCGACAACATACAATATTTCACCGAGAAATCTTTGGCAACTGGAATAGAAATGAAAATTTGTGGTCTTGATATTATATATGTTGTGATAACAATAATAGTATGCTATTATTGTCAACAAATTGAACAATGCATAGAACCATGAACTCATAAAATAAAAATAAAATGATTTTTTTATAACAAATACATATTTTGATGCTATTGATACATTAACTATATTATTGAAATATTGTTGATACATTAGTTATACAAAATGACACTTGAAATTGATATAGTAAAAAATATTGGTGATATCGAAACATTGGCAATACAAGCAACACCCGAAAACTTATACCATCCAAAATATTGGTAATACACATAGCAATATTAGTATTTTAGTGATACATCACTGTACCAGTGTTATTAGTATTGCTATTATTGGTATAGCCAAGTTGGAGATACAGATAACATCATAATATTAGAGATACTCCTAACAATGCACATCAGAGAGCTCGAGATGGTAAATCCCGCCAAAATCAGCACATTACATATAAATGACTTGATTTTTTTGAGCTCTAAAAGAGCCAAAGCATGCATGTGGTGGACGGATTGGATGTCTTGCACCCATCATAGTGGGCCCTAATGCAATCTAAAAGCTTTTAATGGTGGAGGTCCCATCCTTTCTTCTTGTGTAGTCCACTTAACAATTAATTATTTTTTTGTTGTCATAACGGCATCAACGGAAGCATATAATGGACATATTAGATATATGGTGCACATTATAGTAGGCCCCACACATCACGAATGTGTATCAACCATTGTTGTTCTAACATGTATAATATCTTTTTAGTTATAAATAATTTACCTCTATTTGTAAATACAGGTATGCGAACAGCCCCTAGAGTCTTATTACCTACAATCCGGTACAATTTAAGATTTTCCAGCATCCAAACAGTCCCTTAAAAATTAAATACGTGAGATACAAGTAAGATTAAACCGTCCAATTTGTGAGCACTTATTTAGATGTATCATGATCCAAAATTTAAACTTATATTATCAGCTGTTTATCCGATGGTGGACATTTATTTAACGGCTCAAAATGAAAATACCCCATGGTCCTAATTCTGCAAACAAGTGCCTACAATTCAACGATTAGGATTTCCGGACACAATCTGATTTTGAGGCTGTGACTCAGCCACATTCAGTTTCACATTTTAGTCTGACTAGTTTCATTTAAGGTGTGTTTCATATATAAATTTAGAACGTCTGCATATTAAGTTGTGCTTCATATGTAATTTCAAAATGCTAGCTTATTTTATTTCAAGAATAAATGATAGTAAGTAAATATAGATAATCAGTGGTAAAATTATAATGATAGCTTTTATTAACTTCCTTATCACGGATTGCGTCCCCCCCTCAAGCCCCGATCCGGCAGTTCGATGGTCAAGCCCACCGTGATGCATCTGGTCATTCAAACCGTCCATTCCTTTTCTCAAGATCATTTTAAGGCATGAATCGAACCCTCAAGTGGACCACACCAAATAATAAGCTTGGTTGCATTAAATGCACAACACATAAAATGCCAGTTGCAATAAATGCGAGAGTCATCTGTACCGCGGTTTATGTTGGATCTGCTTCATTTTGTCTTCGTGCTTTAAAATGATAGGAGAAAAAGGATAGATGTCATGAATAAATATATACATCACGGTGGCCCTGCTAACAGATCCGCCCGTTTGGGGTTAGAGACAGGCGGACTAAGACGCAATCCGCGTCCAAAAAATAAGGCAGATTAATGATAAGGTGGGCCACACAATAGAAAACATTGTGTTCAATGGTAAATGTCATTATTTTTATTGTGGGCCATTTGAGCTTTGGAATTGACATATTTTTAGGTTATGTCCTAAATGATTTAGCAAAATGAATGGACCGCCTGATAAATACATACATCATGGTGGGGCCAAGAAAGTTCTGCCACGTGCAGCCCAACGTCACAGAATCCGAGATTTATTTAAGATGCAGTGCATTTTCAGAAAATACAAATGTAAATAATTATTACTTATTTGCAGTTGACTACAGGAGATTACGACAATCAAAAACCCCTAAGTTGTGCTTCATAAGCAATATTTGATTGCCTGCGTATCAAGGATGGCACGCAGCCGGAGTATCAACTCCCCATCTTATAAATAGGAGATATTTCCGATTCATCGGTAAAAAAATCATTTTAAAAGAATATTATGCATGAATTGGTTAGAATGATTTAGAACTCCCAAAAAAAAAAAAAAAGGTTTGAATAGGCAGTTGGACTTGTATGAAACAGGACAGTGTTAGGGGTGGAGAATTGCTGAGGAGTGAAGGGATTATCGAACAGATCAGAAAATGATTTATACTTCGTATATGATCAGCTACTCCTCCCGCAAGGTATTTAATTCCGTAAATAGCGTTTTTTTTTTCTCCTCATCTTGTGTGTTTATCTTTTATAATCTGTTATTAGTTTAAGAGTGTGTTTGGTTGCACCAGATTTCGTGGAATATTAAGAAAATTTGCACCAACTTACAGTGATTAGTCATGAAATTTCATGATATTTGGGAACAAAGGATTTTTATTTTTATTTTTATTTTTATATAAAAGGATTGCTTTTCCAGGGATCGTTTGGCAACCTGGAAATTTGGGAATTACTTAAGAAATCGATTTCAGGAATTGGATTCCCTGAGAATTGGATTCCGTCAGTCATGCTTGGCAACCCAGAATTTGATTCCGGGAAATGGGCCTGGAATTGGCAAGCAGTTTAAAATATGACTGTTGGTATGGAATTGATAAGCCTGGAATTTGCAAATGACCCTCGGCCCAAGAATTCCCAAAAAGAAAAATAAAAAGGGTACTTTTGCTGGAACTGAAGATTTTGGATTATAGTTCTAGATGCCCCAAATTCCAGGGTGCAAAATCACCATCATGTGAAATGAGAGAGAAAAAAAAAACTTCTGACTACTAGGGAAGTATCTTACGTCATGTCAATGTACATGCTAATCTCCACAGGAGCAGGCTTTTCTGGAAGCTCATGTTGTGGCTTTGGTAGATTGCTTTCCACCAAGATCTGCCTCGACGAGTTATTTAGTGTTTCCAAAAGCATTCTAGCCTTGATTTTGTTCGAATCTTCTACCCATACAGTTTGAAAACAGCTACTCTTGACCCCACTTTTTGTTAACTTTCCTGGAATCGAATTAATGGTTATGATTCCATAAACTAGAATCATGAAATGCACACATACGCAATGCTATCAACTAGAAAACCACAAACTAGAAATGGGATTGATCACATACCTTGAGCCATGCTAAACTGGTAATGCACAATACTTCTCTCAATTGTAAGACTTGATGATGAACAGTTCTGATTGTTGCTCCCTCATCCTTACACATGCTGACGCCCTTGGCTCACATTCTCCCCAATTCTCCCTTAGTGTGTGCAATTGATGCGTAGCCACCCCACACGTTTTAAGTTTGGTTGAAAAGAGTTTCTCTTATTTATAAGCTTAGTTTTCCTCCTCCATTGTAAAAACCAAGTCCTACATGGACTCTTATTCCTTGCAAATGTAAGCTTTTCCTTAATGTGAAGTCTCCTTTTATGATTAGGCTTTGCAGCATAAAGCCTAAGTTTGTTAAAACCAAAAGTTATACACACATGCATGCGTGTGGGTCCACCGTACAAGACTTACCCTAACACCTTTTTCATCTCTAAAAAGTACAAAATACCTAGTTGTTCTGTCCAGAGCCCCAATGAACTCTTGAGTTTGGAGCACATGAAAAGGTTTTGATGCCAATAACTTTCTGAAAGTTCTTTTACCATGTGTGCTACTATTATAGCTTTTTTTTGAGCCATTTGTTGATTTGGGTAAGCCAGATTTTAGTGTTTAGGCTTGTTTGGGTAGGAGGAATTTAAGGTGCAAAGATGGATAAAGTAATGATTATTTCCATCGGACACCGTTCAACAACAGATTCCATTTTTAGGACTCGTGCTTGCTTCACAAGTGGATGAAAGATGAGGGTTGCACCAGGTTAGCAGCCGGCGTGAAACTTTTGCTGCAACTTTTATCATGAATCCTGAATGGCAGAACATGATTCGTATAGCTGGTTCCAATTAGTTGGGATGGGGCTTGGATGATGATGATGATGTTTGTTTCTCGGGTGGAAATAGCATATTCTTTATTTATTTATTTAACACACCCCCACACACTCACGCCATAGTGGGATTTCACCACCTATGGGTACTCGAACCCTTGACCAGGTGTTGAAACTCCTTCGAGTCCACCACCGGAGCAAGATTAAGGACTCAAGTGGAAATAGCATATTCTAAGTCCAATGGCTAGGTTTCAGTTCTAATGGTTGGAATTTCTACAGCTGACGGGAATCATTTTGTGGAATCCATTATCCATTGTTATCTTTGCAATCCAAACAGTGGAAAGTGTCAAATCAAAGGAAATAATTTTCTTTTCATGTGGACTCCACCTATCCAAACAGGGTTGCAAATGATTCTCTCCCAACTTTACCAAATATCATTCATTAGAGTCATCAAAGTTTGCACATCAAATTTGGAGAGTATGGGCTTGTGAGGTTGGAGGAATAATAAGAGGTTAGCAGCACAAGTGAGGTCGTGTTGTGGTTGTTTTTGGCTTCTTTGGGTATTACAGATTCAAATGGTTGCGCTTCTTCATAGTATTGGGATTTTGTTTCTCACTTCTCGAGTCTTCTAATAGCTGAGGGGGGTTACCTCAATGCTAGGGGAGAAATTGTCCTTGGAGGTTTGCATATGCAATTGAAGAGTCTTTAGAGATCTTCTGCCATTTATAGCCGTAGGTTTCTTTCTTTCTATCATGTCCTTTGAGAGGTCGAGAGCATCTTAGCTAATGGTCAATAGGCCTAATCATTTCGTGGGATCTCAGTTTCCTTTGATGTAACCCATCTCTAGTGCTTCGTTTTTTTTTTTTTTTTTTTTTTTTTTTTGCGAGGAGTATACGATGCTACAAAATTCTTTTTTGTACAACTGAGTGATGGTATGTGTGAGCCTATCTTTGGGTAATCCAAGTTGTTGATCTGAGTGCGCTATTTGCGATGCTCTAATTTTTCCTTCTCAAGAAATCCTAGCCATTAAAATGGACAATTACTGCCCGGCAGTCCGCATTTAAAGGGAGCTTGATTGGACACTAAGGATCATTTGGAGGTTTTTACAAAATCTACCATCCAACATGGACCCCTCATATAGCGTAATTTGGATCGCCAATAGAAGGCATTGTATGTTTCTTTCATTTTACAGGTTACTTGCCAACATTAATTATTTCTTTCCATGCCATTGATTTCACCAAACTACATATTTATTTCATTCTAATTTTGCTTTGGCAGCAATGCACTTGTTAACATTTATGGTCTAATTTCTTTTGAATTTTGCACCTTCAGTTACGGAATGCTCAGAACATTCTCCGGCACAAGCCTGCCATTTTAGCCCGTTGCTTTTCAAAAGACGTTGGTGCCTGTGGTGATAAAGGAGATGGTCAGTAGTTTGCTAGATTTCTTGACATCTACGTGCTTCTTTGTTAACTTTCCTGTACTTGGAGTTCTGTTAGATTCGGAGATGAGACCTATACACACACACACACACACACACACAATGTTCGAAATATCAGTATTGCATTATGTATCACACCCTTGGGATATGGATACGCATCGGTTATCACATGGAATACATCGGTTGTATCGCATAATGTATCACTGTTGTTGGAAACATTGGGAAATTGGTCGAATTTTTCAATGAAACTTCAGTGATTGTTAAAAAAGACATCAATACACACTTGTAAATCAAAACATTAGAAAAAACAAGTGCACATAATAGGTTTTATTTGTATAGGGCCCTAATCTATGCGTTGTGTAACTGAATTGATGTAAGTATATTCAAAGTATATTCATATAATTTATAAATGTAAGAAGACGTGTGGAAACACAAGCAATACATTCAAAAGCAAAAGAAGAATCACTAGATCAAGTTACATACGTGTTTGATTTTATGTTTGGACACAAATATTGCAACCAATTTGCGAGAAATTGAAAAATTTTGATTTTTTTTCAATTTTTTGCAACTCGGCCCATGCCTTCCAAATCTCGAAATCGAAGTTCCAAATCTACGATTATTATTATTATTATTATTTTTTTTCTTCAATTTTTATTTTTAATGTAAAACATGAAATATCATATATTTGTAACAATTTGACACTGATTTAACATGATTTACAGAAACAAGTGTGAACCCCTTGGCTGCCCGTTGATAATCACCGAGAACTTACAAGTCGAAATGCATAGTTTGAGATTTTTAGAGTTTGAAGTGGTCCAGCTATGCCTCTCGCAACAAATGAGACAAATCCTCTTTCATGTAACTTCAGTTAAATGAGCAAGTCGAGGAGGGAATCTAGTTCCTGGGAAGCAAGTAGTAATAGGCAAGTCAGATATGATAGGAACTCCCGCCCTCAATTCCAGATTCGATGAGGAATTGAGTAAGGGCGGACCATATTAATAGTAAAGAAGTCCTGGAGTAAGGGCGGACCACGAGGGCGGCCGGCCGTGGGTTACCAGTGATTGGTAATGGCACAACCAAAAGAGAGGTAGGGGAGACAAGGTTACATGCTGGGGCGCAGTGCATCTATTTCGGGTACATAGGCTAAGTTTTGGTCTTTTAGGGTTATGCATGCGATCATGGTATTTGTAGCTGATGAGATGCGCCCCATCAAATAAGGGGGCATTACAGACCTGCAAGATATGGCCAAAAAGCAGCGAGTGGAGCTTCCAAAGCAAAGCGCCCCATCAAAACATATGCACGCCCTGGCACGCTTGGATGTGGCCCTGGTGGCTTCTCAATTCTTTCATCGTGCGCGGTGGGTGTATCTTCGTGATAGTCCCAAAATACGAATCTTTGTGACACACCCACATATTATGATGTGTTTGGTTGCACAAAATTTCATGAAATAGCATGAAATTTTTCTCCAAAATAGACTGATTAATCATGAAATTTCATGATATTAATCCGTGAGCAACTAACATGGGATTAATACACAACATAATAGCAATGCATAAATCTATGTAACTAGCAAGTTTACAAAATTTTTGAGCTTGTACATATATCAGTGAACTGAAAACAAAAATTGAGGTAGAGAAAATGGATATGGTTAATTAATGTGACTGGTACGGGCTACTATGAAAGTAAAAAGTTACAATTGCAAAAACATTGTAGAACTTCTCTACCATGTAAGACTTAGAAGTTAGAACAGGAAGGAACTGTATAAAGTTGTAGGACTTCCTTTTTACGAAGAGAGCTTCCTGCTAAAAACAAATAAATGGCAAAAGAGATAGTAAAGTTGGGATGATATCCTGATAAGAACCCTACTTATTTATTTATTTTATAGCTCTTATCAATGTTTAAGAACAAATGAAAGTTAGCCTTCTGACTATTATTGCCATTGTAGAGTTGGTGTTCTCTCTCTCTCTCTCTCCTCTCTCTCTCTCTCTTTTGAGGCAGAGAGAGGAACAAAACTGAGATGTAGAGTTTGTGTTTGGAGCTTTGCTAATCATACATGGCTGTGTAGTAAAGCTCATGTACATGCCCCACATGTGCCAGCATGGCACATGGGTGCGAGATCCAATCCATTCATCAGGTTGGTCTGATGTTGTACATGGGAAATAAATCTGGTCCATTCAGTATGTAGGCCCCAATACTGGAAACAGATGGATGGGTTAGAAAACTTCAGCCAAGTTTTTTAGAGTCATACATTTGTTTTTTAACAGTGGCCCACCTGACCAGTGGATAAACCTGATTCTTGGGCTTGGGCATCAATATAGTTGTGCCGTTTTGATGGATAGATTGGATCTCGAACCTATTGTGCCATGCTGGCACATATGTGGCATGTACATGAGCTTTAGTGCACAAGCATGTGGACTTAGCAAAGCTCCAGTCAATGTTTTAAATATCGTTATCACATAATGTGTCACACCCTTTGGATACGGATACATATCAGTTATCGGATAGGATATATCGGTTGTATCGCGTGATGTATCGTTGTTGTTGGGAAACATGGGAACATTGGGAAATTGGTCGATTTTTTCAATGAAACTTTAGGAATTGTTGAAGAAGACAACAATACTCACATTACCAAAAACAAGTGCACATAATAGGGGTTTCCTTTGTATGGGGTCCTAATATATGCGCTTTCCATAGGTTTACTCCCTATAGGTGCGGTTTCGATTCCCCTCCTTGGCTTTACCTGATACACGTGGTTGTGGGTGATTGTGTGTATCCGCAGGGATTAGTCTCACTTCAAAAAAGAGGTGGGGACACCTGTGTCTTCAATATATATGTATATGCGCTTTCCAATTGAACTGATGCAAGTATATTCAAAGTCTATCATATAATTTATAAACATAAGAAGATGTATGGAAACACAAACAATACATTCAAAAGCAAAAGAAGAATCACTAGATCAGGTTACATACATGTTTAATTTTGTGTTTGGACTTTGGATACAAAGATTAAAACTGATTTGCGAGAAATTGAGAAATTTCAAAATTGCTCAATTCTCTACAACTTGAACCATCTCCCCCAAATCTTGAAATCGAAGTTCCAAATCCATGATTTTTCACGGAAAACATGAAGGATCATAGATTTGTAACCATTTGACACTGGTTTAACGTGATTTACAATAAAAACATAGATTGAAAATCAAAATGCTCGTAGGATCGAATAGGTGGGATATATTGGCATTACATGTGCGTTTTGTATCGCACAGGTGGGATACAAGATATATCGTGGGATATATCGGTTGATATCGTCGATATTTAAAACACTAGCTCTAGCATTTGTTTGTCTAGTTATGATGAGATTCATTGTACTCAGTTTCCAAACTGCATTATGAGAACTTGTCAATATGCTCTACCATTTTGAAGTGTTTTGAACATTTTATACTGTTTCTAGTGCATTAAGCAGCTCTAGTTATTTCCCAGGTCTTTCAAGCACTCAACAACTTGGTCCTGTGACTGGAAAGAGAGATGGAGGATGTAAATCTCCCATCGGTAGCACTCCTAGTACAGTCAAGAACTTCAGCTACACTTCCCGAGCAAAAGATTTTGGCCTCTTTAAGGTGATGGGCTAGGCATTGTGCTCCTGTTGCCTTTACTTCTTATGTTCAACTAACCTATTTGAATTGCTTCTTTTCAAGGGTGATATTTGTTTATTAGAGGTGTCAAGTCCAACTGGTTGGACCACAATGTACAGTCCGCCCAGTGGATAACTTCCAACTTATTAAGTGCATGTGATATCCAACCCTTCCAATAGGTTGGCCCTTTCATGAGGACCACCTAGTGCAAAAATCAGCCCTATCTACTCATCAGGTGGGTCACATCATACAAAACAATGTCTAGCCATTGATAAATAGCAACATACAAGAGTGGTCCACTCCGTAAGTGGATATGGCTGATGTTTGCACAAAATGATTGTCACAGTGCCAACCTATTGGACGAGCTGGATGTCTCACAAGCACGAAAGGTTGGAAGTTATATGCTAGGTGGACCATAATTTATAGTCTGACTGGTTGCAATTGAGACCTCTGTTTATTAACTGGGGTTGCGTGATTCTTATTACTATGCATCAACTTTCCAGATCTCACTAGGAGAGTTCAAGGGCAATTTTTCAAGAACAGTAACAAAAATGGGCATCCCAATGGCTGGCTTGGGGTTAAACAGGACATCTTCATGGTCTGTTGTTTGTTACCCTCCTATCTATGCCATTTAACATTTAATCACTATCCTTTTATAGTTAGTGACTATAACTAAACATTTTATGATCATTTTCTTCATCAGTTTACAGGCATCTGCCAGAAGAGGTTTTTCTTCTGATTCAGGTATACTTTGGCTCTTTCATATGCTCTTTTGTATCTGCAGTTACCATGTTAATTCAATTTTTTCATGGCCTATGTGTAAACTTTTACATCTTGTTTTGTTGGTTATTTTCAATCAATGAAGGCATGTTGGAGCTGATATGTTCTTGATTGCACAAGTATTTAGATTTGCAAATGAATATCTTAGAAATTGATGTTTACCTCTGTTTGTAACATGAAACACGTTCGGAGGAATGCTGCACGGTTTACATGGCACTGAGAAATACGTTCCGAGGCACCCAAAACAAGAAAACCCCCACATTTTCCATTCCAGATCTAGCGATCCGGATTATGGTTTTTTTTTTTTGCAATCCAAATCAGTGTTTTAAATAGCGAATAGCATGTAGTGTAATGTAGTGTTCGAAGTATCAGTATCACTCCAAGTTTCGTTGGCCAGGGATATGGAAACAATATTGATATCACTGATAATATTACCAGATAACTGGAATTGCACGGAAACATTGGAGAAACATGGGGAAAATGGTGAAATTTTTCAGTGATACTTCAGAAGATGCTAAAATACACATATTTGCATATTTGGGAGATTTAATGGGGGCCCTAAAATCATGTGTTGTTGTAAGAAATTAGTCCAACCATCCCATCCATCCCATCTATCCATCCAACCATCCCATCTATCCATCCAGACATCCATCCAACCATCCAACCTTCCATCCAATCATCCATCGATATTTCAGAATATCAACTACACACGATATTTCACCGCGAAATTGTCGATAACTGGAAAAGAAACTGAAATATTATGGTTTCAATATTGCCCATTGTGATAACAATAATTTCACGATATCATTGACATCATCGTCGACAATTTGAACATTGCATACAACTATGTGCCCACAAAAATTTTTGAAATGGATTTTTTTTTTTTTTTTTTTTTTTTTTTTTTTTTTTTTTTTTAAATAAAACTTATTTTTGGCGATATTGATACATTGATGATATTATTAAAATATCATTGATACATTGGCGATACAAGCGACATTTGGAATTTACATAGTAAAAAATATTGGGAATATGTTGGCGATATAAGCAACACCTGGAATTTACACAGTCGAAAATATTGGTGATACATTGGCAATATCAATATACTGACGATACTTAGCGATGCATCATCGATACATGAAATTTTTTATACTACCAGTGTTATTGGTATCGCTACCAGTGTTATCAATTTGTTGACTTGGAGATATGGATAACATTGGGGATTAATGCATGGGCATTTTCACACTGGGCTCGAGTGGGGTGGCCTGTGGGATGCAGGGGCACACTTAGGGTGGGCGGCCCGTAGAACCGATGTGATTTGGGGCTCGTGTGAGGCGGGGGTGGCTCGTGTGAAGCGGAACTCATGTGATTTGGGGCCCACGAGGGGGCGGAACCCATGGACTTGGGGCCCACGGGGAGGGTTCAACCGAGGATCTAACCCATGAATGTGGGGCTTGGGCTATAAGATAAAGGGATTAATTCGCTATGCTCTATCAGTTCGAGATTTTAGAGCAAGTGGTTAATTGTCTCACATCAAATTGGTATTAGAGCGGGAGCTCTCCTGTTCAAGACTTCTCACTGGGGGTAATTAATGCAGGAGCATTTTTACACCGGGCTCGAGTGGGGTGACCTGTGGGATGCAGGGGTACTGGGTACACTCGGGGTGGGCAGCCTACAGAACCCTTGTGATTTGGGGCTCGTGTGAGGCAGGTGGCTCATGTGATGCGGAACCCATGTGATTTGGGGCCCATGAGGGGGCGGAACCCATGGATTTGGGGCCCACGAGGAGGGTTCGGCCGAGGACCTAACCCATGGATGTGGGGCCTGGGCTATGAGATAAATGGATTAGTTTGTCATGCTCTATCAGTTCGAGCTTTTAGAGCAAGTGGTTAATTGTCCTGCACCAAAGATAGTTTGATATTTCCAAGTAAATAATTCGAAAGATCAAAAAAAGAAAAAAGAAAAAAGGATTAGAATCATTTTGGCCTGGTGCTTCCTTTGTACTTCATCTAATACTTTTCTAGTTTAGCTATTTTCATTTACTATTATTTTCTTATGAACTTCATCTAATGCATGTGTCTTTTGTCATTTATCTTTTTCTGTCACTGTATTCTTCTTTTTCTGTCACTGTATATATAGTTGGGGTTGAGCTTAAGTTGAAAACTTCCAAGAGTGAAGGTATTGTAAATGAAAACCCTGCTTAGGAATGCAGACTCGAGTCAACAAACGATTCTCATCCAAAGGCACAGTAAAATTTTAAAAAGAAAAGAAAAAAAGATACTAATTCCTTCACATTGTAGTCCTGGTGCAACTGAAAAAAAAAAAGAAGAAAAAAAAAAGAGGTCAATCACCTGAAAACTTGCCTAGTAAATAATCCGAAAGGTCAAAAAAAAGAAAAAGAAAAAAGGATTAGAACTATCCTTATGCTTTTGTACAAGTTACAGCCCCTTAAACTGAGGTGAATTGGTTAACCAGTACTCATGTGCCTATTGGGAGCCTGTGTTGAGCACTAGCAACAGACTTGGTAAGCAAATTTAGCTGCTTGTTTACATTAAAAAGATAGAAACTATACTTTGTTTCCTATGAAATGGTAATCCTCAGTATCAGTTTGTATCTATACTAGATATAACATAAGTGACTTTTGGACATTTTTCCTTTTAGAGACCTTTGGATATTCGAAGGACATAGGAAGACATTTTGAAATGAGAAGGTTATTTTGTTAACTAAAAAATGTGGCTGTTCCTGGTTGAATGGTTCAGATTTCACCCACAAAAAGCCTACAACAGCTTCAACTTTACCTGCAAGAAACGGGACTTATTTAATGCGAGTGGGGCAGCTCTTCTCTTCTCTGGGTGTAGCCCGCTCCAACAGATAGGGAGCAGTGCAACAAAGGCTCTACAGGGTCCACTGTGATGACTGTGCCAAATCCACTCCGTACATCTACATTTGGCCTCATGTTAGGATGTTAGACAAAAAATGAGGCAGATCAATAGCTCAAGTGGGCCACAGCAAAGGAAAATGTCTAGCCGGGTTGGCCACTGTTAAGACCATGAGTACCTTTCTCTCACTCAATGAGTGTATCCCTCACCCAAGCTACACTTTCTTCTGTTTTTTCTCCCCCTTTTCTGATTTCTGCTCCTTTTTCTCTCTTCCATTCTCTTTATATGTGTGTTGCCACTTCACCTAGTAGTCCTTTAGAAGCAGAATAGCCTGAATTTGTTTCAAGCTTAACAGCACTAGTTTTACCTCCTAAAAGAGCAGGTAAAATAGGGCATGGTTCTCACTCTTGAGCAGTTAATGGAAACAAATAAAGTAGCTACTAAAGGTGGAAATATAATGATAATCAGCTTCTATCATGGGTATTGAAACAAATCCTATTTCTAAGTCTTCCAACAGACTGAATATTACTTTTCCACTGAATTTCTGGAAATAAGACTGCGACTCATTGGCTACAATGCAGAAAATGCTAGCACTGCTAGGTGTGCTGAGAGTGACTGTCAGGAATTGCATGAAAAGAGAGTGCTCAATGTTTGTGGACACTCATATTGCAGAAGAGCTATTTGAATCCTTTAGGTCTTATCCTTGCTTTCCACTTCGATCTTCTTCATTGGTGTTTATTGTTCAATTCATGGTTAAAAACTTAGAACTCTAGATCTTTTTTTTTTTTTTTTTTTTTTTTTTTTTTTTTTTTTTGTTTTTTGTTTTTTGTTTTTTGTTTTTGTTTTGTTTTGTTTTTGCGTGCACTCGTGTGTGTGGCTTGGAATCAAATTTCAGTTGAAATAAATCGGCTTTCCTTTTTCTTATTAAACTGAAAAATATCACCAAGGGGGGTTTTTACTGTCAATTCTACCACTTTTTTGAAAGCCCAACTCAGTCAATATGAATTCACCCAAACCTTTAATGCTGAACTCAACCAATCTTTAAAACTCAGGTGGGCCAATTCTAAACTAGGCCGCATTTTTTATTTTTTTGCCCAATATTTCTGTGTATTAATTAATAATGATACAGAGAGGATGCAGTTAAGTTGTTACTGAGAATTGTGTGCAATATATGGATCAGGTCTTCCTCCACACCAAGAGATTGGAATGCCGTCCCTCTCTCCTACAATGACGGAGGTATGTTTAGTTCCCATCCGCATGCAGACATTGAGGCTGTATCCTCTCAGATATTATTATTCTATTAGATGATGCTTATTTTTATTTTGTGTTCGTCTTCCAAAAAATTATCATGTTTTCAGGGTAACATAGCACGGTGGCTGAAGAAAGAGGGAGATAAAATTTCTCCTGGTGAAGTACTTTGTGAAATTGAAACTGTAGGGACCTTTCTGCGAGCGTCATTCTCAAAATCTAGTGTTTGGGCGAAATTCTGGTTGACTCATTATGCAGGTTTGAAAGACATCTTCATGTTTCTCATTAGGATAAAGCAACTGTGGAGATGGAATGCATGGAAGAAGGTTATCTTGCTAAGATACTACGTGGTGATGGTGCAAAAGACATAAAAGTTGGCGAGGTATTCAGTTTATCTTTTCTATTATCGGAAACTATAATTTTCATTTTTTTGAGCTTCCACAGTTATAGTAGTCTTAGTCGTTCTCTTCTTTGTTAATTCTTAGCTTGGGAATATTATTGCACGTTATAGAACACAGCGAAAGGCCTCCATTTGACCTGAATCATATATTTTTCTTCATGAGAAATATTCATGGAGTCATTCAAAAACTTAAAAGCACTTGACCCTACTTGGCTGAGTCGATTCCACTTGAAAAGAACTTGGCCCTATTCGGCTGAGTTGACTCCACTCAATAGTATTTCTCTAGGAGTCCAGGACTTCACAAAAACTCGATTGGTAAAGACTCGGCGGGCTCGACTTGCCAAAACTAAACAGAGCTCAGCAAGAATTGACTGAACAAACTCAGAAATATTATATTTTAAAATTTATCAAGTCTTGGAATTCAGGACTCAATCACAAACTTGACCGGAGTCCCCAACTTGATTCATCTGCCTTTTGAATGGACTTACAAATCACTCCAAAAGAGTGGTCTGGGCCTCCTGCTTCTTAAAAGCTTATTTTGAGTTCAACTTCTATTCTTAAAATATTGGGAATCTCTACATAGTTCCTTTTTTTAGGTGATTGCTGTAACTGTGGAAGAAGAGGATGATATTGCGAAATTCAAGGATTACCAAGCTTCAACATCGGGAGCTGCTGGAGTTGAAGTGGCATCCGATTCTACACCTCCCAAGAAAGAGGAATCTCAGCCTGTTGGTTCTCTTGCATCAAACGCTTCAAAAGGTAAAGAAATTTCATGATATTTTGTGCAAACAAACAACCTAAGTAATAGGAAAGGGCAGTGATTAAGTATAAACTATAAAGGTGAAGAAAGAGCAAAAAAACTGATTTGATACTGTTACTTGTATTATTTCAATAAAAACATTGAAAAGATTAACTACTTTTTATTTAAAATCAGAAAAATGTAACCAATAATTGAAAACATTTATTTATGTTGTATCGAAAAATAACTTGTAATGTGGTTATGTAGTGTTTAGCGTAGTCTATGTAGCGTGTAACATATGCACATTATCATGTAGCATGGGCTACATGCGACTTAAACTATTTTCATGAGCTATGTAGTGTTAGGGCTAAGCTATGCTACAAAGTGTAAGCTATTTAAAACACTAATCCAGGTCGTTATTTTAAGCAACCCCAAATTATGGGTCTATGTTCTTACTATTGATTAAGTTAATGCAAATTTATATTTACAATGTAGAGATTTATACTTTTATTTATATAGTTATAATATAACACTAAGCATGTGGGGTTTATAAGAATAACTTCCATCATTTCATATATAAATTGCTATATGAGTTCATATAAAAAAACATATTGCATACTTGGTGTATGTATCGGAGTCATGCACATGATCCTAGCTTACAACACATTTGAGGAGTTAACGTACCACGTACCTATTCCCCAACAACATACCGAAGCAAACCATGATCCAAGTAACCTTGCCTACTAGCGTTGCATTGTTTTCTATTTCGCAGCTCCAAGATCTTGGATATGACATTAAGATGAAACTACTAATTGTTGATTTTGATCGATTTTGTTCACCTCTTTTCATTGTTTTTGAGAAATTCTTTGAATAGTTAATGTAGGGGCATTTTCACACCGGGCTCGAGTGGGGTTGCCTGTGGGATGCAGGGGCACACTCGGGGTGGGTGGTAACCATGTGATTTGGGGGTCACGAGGGAGGTCTCGTGTTCGAGACTCCTCACCGGGGGGTGATTAATGCAGGGACGTTTCACACCGGGCTCGAGTGGGGTAGCCTGTGGGATGCGGGGACACGCTCAAGGTAGGTGGCCCGTGTGAGGTGGTACCTATGTGATTTGGGGCTCATGAGGGGGGTTCGGCCAAGGTCCTAACCCATGAGATGTGGGGTCCGGGTTATGAGATAGAGATTAATTCGCCATGCTCTAACAATTCGAGCTTTTAGAGCAAGTGGTTAATTGTCCTGCATCAAATCGGTATCAGAGTGGGTGGGCGGTACCTATGTGATTTGGGGCCCACGAGGGAAGTCTCGTGTTCGAGACTTCTCACTGGGGGGTGATTAATGCAGGGGCATTTCACACCGGGCTCGAGTGGGGTAGCCTTTGGGGTGTGGGGACACACTCGGGGTGGGTGGCCCGTGTGAGGCAGTACCCATGTGATTTGGGGCCCCCGGGGGGGGGGGGGGGGGTTCGGCCGAGGTCCTAACCCATGAGATGTGGGGCCTAGGCTATGAGATAAATTGATTAATTCGCCATGCTCTAACAGTTCGAGTGATGTAGAACAATTAACCACTTGCTCTAAAAGCTCAAACCGTTAGAGTATGGCGAATTAATTCCTTTATCTCATAACCCAGGCCCCACATCGCATGGGTTAGGACCTTGGCCGAACCCCCTACATGGGTCCCAAATCATTTAGGCCGCCCACCCCGAGTGTGTCCCCGCATCTCACGGGCTACACCACTCGAGCCTGGTGTGAAATGCGCATTAATCACCCCCGGTGAGGAGTCTCGAACACGAGACCTCCTCCGTAGGCCGCACCCACCCCGAGTGTGCCCCTGCATTCCACAAGCGACCCCACTCGAGCCCGGTGTGAAAATGCCCCTGCATTAATCACCCCTAGTGAGGAGTCTCGAACACGAGACCTCCTGCTTTGATACCAATTTGATGCAGAACAATTAACCACTTGCTCTAAAAGCTCGAACTGTTAGAGTATGGCGAATTAATCCCTTTATCTCATAGCCTAGGCCCCACATCACATGGGTTAGGACCTCGGCCGAACCCCCTACGTGGGCCCCAAATCACATAGGCCGCCCACCTCGAGTGTGTCCCCGCATCTCACGGGCTACACCACTCAAGCCTGGTGTGAAATGTGCATTAATCACCCCTGGTGAGGAGTCTCGAACATGAGACCTCCTCCGTAGGATGCACCCACCCCGAGTGTGCCCCTGCATCCCACAAGCGACCCCACTCGAGCCGGTGTGAAAATGCCCCTGCATTATCGAGCTTTTAGAGCAAGTGGTTAATTGTCACGCATCAAATGTTAACGTTGGCTTGGTGCTTCCTTTGTACTTCATCTAATACTTTGTTAGTTTAACTATTTTTGTTTGCTATTATTTGCTTATGAACTTCATCTAATGCATGTAAGTGTATTTTGTCATTTATATTTTTCTGTCACTGTATACGTAGTTGGGGTTGAGCTTAAAATGAAAACTTCTAAGAGTGAAGGTATTGTAAATGAAAGCCCTGCTTAGGAATGCAGACTCGAGTCAACAAACGATTCTCATCTGAAGGCACGGTAAAAAAAAAGAAAAAAGATACTAATTCCTACACATTGTAGTCCTGGTGCACCTGATGAAAAAAGGTCAATCACCTGAAAACTTGCCAAGTAAATAATCCAAAAGGTTTACCAAAAAAAAAAAAAAAACTCCTAACGCATTTGTACAAGTAACAGCCCCTTAAACTGAGGTGGATTGGTTAAGCAGCAGACTCGGTAAGCAAATTCAGCTGCTTGTTTACAGTAAAAAGATAAAAGCAATACTTTGTTTTCTACAAAATGGTAATCCTCACTATCAGTTTGTATCTATACTATATATACCGCGAGCAGATTTTGAACAATTTTCCTTCACAATTAGCTTCCCTAGGGGTGGGGAGACCTTTGGATATTCGAAGGACACGGGAAGACATTTCGAAATGAGGTAGGGTTATTTTGGTAACTAAAAAATGTGGTCGTTCCTGGTTGTTTGGTTCAAATTTCACCTACAAAAAGCCTGCAAAAGCTTCAATTTTACTTTCAAGAAACATGTACTGTTTAATGCGAGTGGGCAGCTCTTCTCCTCTGCATGTAGCCTGCTCCAACAGATAGGGAGCCGTGCAGCAAAGGCTCTATGGGGCCCACTGTGATGACTGCCTCAAATCCACTCCGTACATTTATGTGAGGCTTCATGTTAGGATATTAGACAAAAAATGTGTCAGATCTATAGCTCAAGTAGACCACAACACAGGAAAACGTGGAGCTGGGTTGGCCAACATTAAAACCATGAGCACCCTTCTCCCTCTGTGTAGCCCTCACCTAAACTACAATTTCTCCCATTTTTTCTCCCCGTTTTCTGATTTCTGCTACGTTTTCTCTCTTCCATTCTCTTTATACGTGTGTTGTATGTGCCACTTCACCTAGTTGTCTTTTAGAAGTGGAATAGTCTGAATTTGTTGCAATCTTAACAGCACTAGTGTTACCACCTAAAAGAGTAGGTAAAATAGGACAGTTCCGGCTCTTGAGCAGTTAATGGAAACAAATATAGTGGCTACTAAAGGTGGAAATATAATGATAACCAGCTTCTATCATGAATATTGAAACAACATCCTATTTCTAAGACTTCCAACAGACTGAATATCCTCATCCACTGAATTCCTGGAAATAAGACTGCAACTCATTGGCTAAAATGCAGAAAATGCCCGCACTGCTAGGAGTGCTGAGAGTGACTGTCAGGAATTTCATGACATGGGAGTGCTCAATGTTTGTGGACACTCATATCGCAGAGAGCTATTTGAATCCTTTCCATCTTATTCTTGTCTTCCACTTTTATTTTCTTCATCAGTTTTTGTTGTTCGATTCATGGTTAAAATACTTGGACCTCTAGAGTTTTTTTCCTTTTTCTTTTTTCTTTTTTTTTTTTGGGTTGAAATCAAATTTCAGTTGAAAAAAAAAACGGCTTTCCTTTTTCTTATTAAACTGAGAAATATCACCAGGGGGTTTTTACTGTCAATTCTACCACTATTTTGAAAGCTCAGCTCAGTCAATGTGGATTCACCCAAAGCATTTACACTGAACTCAAACAATCTTTAAAACTCAGCTGGGCCAATTCTAAACTGGGCCACTTTTTTTGTGTGCAATATTTATTTGTATTAATTAATAATGATACAGAGAGGATGCACTTAAGTTGTTACTGAGAATTGTGTGTAACATATGGATCAGGTCTTCCTCCACACCAAGAGATTGGAATGCCGTCCCTCTCTCCTACAATGACGGAGGTATGTTCATTTCCCATCCGCATGCAGACATTGAGGCTGTATCCTCTTATATATATATATATATATATATATATATAGATGATGCTTATTTTTATTATGTGTTTGTCTTTCAAAAAAATTATCATCTTTTCAGGGTAACATAGCACGATGGTTGAAGAAAGAGGGAGATAAAGTTTCTCCTGGCGAAGTACTATGTGAAGTTGAAACTGTAGGACACTTCCTGCAAGAGTCATTCTCAAAATCTAGTGTTTGGGCATAAATCTGGTTGACTCATTATGCAATTTTGAAAGACATCTTCATGTTTCTCATTAGGATAAAGCAACTGTGGAGATGGAATGCATGGAAGAAGGTTATCTTGCTAAGATACTGCACGGTGATGGTGCAAAAGACATAAAAGTTGGCGAGGTATTCAGTTTACTATATAAAATATGTCGGCAACCATACTTTTCATTTCATTTTTATGAGCTTCCACAGTTATAGTATTCTTAGTTCTCTTCTTTGTCGATTCTCAGCTTGAGAATATTATTATGACACACTTAAAGGCCTCCATTTGACCTAAATCATATATTTCTCTTCACAAGAAATATTCATGGCGTAATTCAAAAGCTCAAAAGAATTCGACCCAACTTAGCTGGGTCGATTCCACTTGAAAAGAACTCGACCCTACTTGGCTGAGTCGAATCCACTCGATAATATTTCTCTAGGAGTCTAGGAGTTCACAAAAACTCAATTGGTAAGACTTGGCAGGCTTAACTCACCAAATTCAATAGAACTCAGCAAGACTCAACAAACTCAGAAATATTATATTTTAAAACTTATCAAGTATTGGAATTCAGGATTCGATCACAGATTTGACCCGATTGCCAACTTGATTCATCTGCCTTTTGAATGGACTTACAAATCACTCCTAAAGAGTGGTCTGGGCCAACCTCTTCTTAAAAAGCATGCTTTGAGATCAACTTCTATTCCTAAAATACTGGGAATCTTTACATAGTTCCTTTTTTCAGGTGATTGCTGTAACTGTGGAAGAAGAGGATGATATTTCAAAATTCAAGGATTACAAAGCCTCGACATCGGGAGCTGCTGGAGTTGAAGGGGCATCCGATTCTACCCCTCCCAAGAAAGAGGAATCTCAGCCTGTTGGTTCTCCTTCATCAAAGGCTTCAAAAGTGGATGAAAGTCCACAAGCAGAAGATCGCATTTTCATGAGCCCTCTTGCAAGAAAATTGGCAGAAGACCACAATGTAAGACAGTTGCTGCAGCGGGAACTCCTGTAATTCAATGTATTAAATTTGCGAGAATCTGTTCCCACAAGTCATGTTTCTCTACTACCCAAATATTTCTTACGCACCTGTTTCTTAATGTACATGCATGCTGTTTTACTGAAGTTTTCATTTTTGTCTGACTGTAAGGTACCGCTTTCAAGCATCAAAGGTACTGGTCCTGAAGGGCGCATTGTCAAGGCTGATGTTGAAGATTACTTGGGTATCTTCTTGTTCTTCTTTCTTTCTTTCTTTCTTTCTTTTTTTTTTTTTTTTTTTTTTTCTTCTCGTTTCCTGTGTGCTTCTTTCACAAGAATTTTAGAATCTAACATTTCTTTTCTGGTGAGGTGGATGCTTCTTTGCATGTGTTAGCTTTGGTTTCCCAAATAGTTGGAAAAGTTCAATGGCTTTGGTTGTACCAAAAATCATGAAAATTTGCACCAAATTAGATTGATTAATCATGAAATATCATTACTATTATACAGTGCCTGTGGGAGTTTTGTGATCTTATTTCTGGTCCTAGCCTGGGTAAAGGAGGGTCATGTCAGGTTGGTAGCCAACATGGAACTTTTGCCATAGCTTCTATCATGAATCCTAACAAGTGTAATAGGCTTCATGTTGCTAACCCCATTTAGCTGGAATAAGGCTTTGATGATGATGAATGATGATATTTCATGATATTTCGTGCAATCAAATGCACTCTAAAACAGTTGCATAATGAATTAATTAAATAATCTCTTTCATGTGCTCTTTTACCTTGATTTTGTTGGTGGTAAATCATCTTATTTGTTTATTCTGCTTGTCTAATTAATGCAGCTTCAAGCGCGAAGGGTGTCTCCACACCAGTCTCCAAGGGCACAACAACCCAAACATTAGATTATTCCGATGTTCCAGTTTCTCAGATAAGAAAAGTAATTATTTCCAAAACTTCTCTATGGTTTTTACCAGCTCTATTAAGCTCTATCATGCTAAAATGCCAGTTTATAATATCTGATAATAGCCATTCATCTTGACAGGTCTCAGCATCACTGTTGCTGCTATCGAAACAAACTATTCCTCACTATTATTTGACAGTAGACACCTGTGTCGACAAACTTGTGAGGTATTATCTCCATTTACTGTTTTTAATTGATAAATTGTCAATATCTTCTCTTACTATGATGCGAATGATGCTGTTCTTGTATTGACATTTATTCTTGTTTTTTTGCTCTACAGTTTGCGGAGCGAACTAAATTCCCTACAAGAAGACTCTGGCAGGAGGCAGATTTCTATCGATGACCTTGTAATAAAGGTCCACGATCTTACTTCATCACCTATACTATATAATAATTTTCTTTTGTTAGATTCTCAAAGGCACGTAAAAAAAAGTTGGTGAGAAGAGAGTTTCTGCAAATACCAAACATAGCACCCTTGTGGCACATGCATGCAATGTCCCTCCTCAGGTGGACCCATGGTGAAAAAAAATCAGACTGGTCCACTCATCAGGCGGGCAAGCAGGGATCTTCACAATTGGTTATCCTCTTTTAACCATCCATTTTCATGCACGTGTGGGCCAAATGAAGATTTGATTGGCCTGATCTCTGGGATAGAACATTCACCACAGGGCTGACTTGATGAACGGCCTTGATCTTGTGCATGTGTTCCTTGTTGGCACATGTGGGGGTGATGTGTTTGACATTTTAGATGGGACTTGCGAGTGGCATTCCTTAGAAACTAGTTTTGTCTATTGTTACGACTGTAATTTGAGTCTGCCGATTTCCTTTGTTACCTCCTATATTTTAATGGATTGGCATTTTCAGACAACTTAAAAATTCAGTTGTTATATGTGTAGACTATAGAATTCAGAAGCATTTTTTCTGTGAATGTTCAAGATAGATTAACTTTAGTGGTACTATAATCACAGGCTGCTGCTTTGGCTCTTCGCAAAGTTCCTCAGTGTAACAGTTCTTGGATGAACGATTACATCCGACAGTGAGTGTTAAAATAGAGATGTTTGCTAAAAGAAATGGCTTAAAAAATAATAATTTTTTTTTTTTTTGACACAGCAAGGGTACAGGTGGGGCCCACTTTTTTATTAGACGAAGTCATCAATATGGTGGACCCACCATGAGATGGGTCTCACCCTAATATCTTTCCTATGAGATGATCCTAGCCATCCAATGAAATGGAATCTTACAAGAAGTGGTCCACATTTAACAGGCCCAATCCAAAGTATCATCAAATGGAAGGTTTTTGGGGTATCTCCCATCCACCATGGTGCCTGTCATATGAATGTTTCAGACCAACAAAAAGAAGGGCCCATGTGCACATTTTGTTGTGTGTATGTGCCCTCAATCATAATATATGTTATCGTTTTATCTTATTATGTTTATTACAACATCTGGTCCCACTAATTCAGGTACAACAATGTGAATATCAACGTTGCTATACAAACAGACAATGGACCATTTGCTCCCGTCATCAAGGTAATTAAAATGATTTGTCTCTGATTCGATGCACACTTTTTCCTTTTTGGGTAACCAATTCCATGTCTCTTAGTACTTGACATGTGAAATTGGATGCATTCGCAGGATGCAGACAAGAAGGGGCTATCAAAAATTGCTGAAGAGGTTGATCATTGGACCCAGAAAGCCGAAGACAACAGCCTAAAACCTGAAGATTACGAGGTTTTTTTTTTTTTTCTTTTTGGTGATCCAACCACAAATAACCGGCATAGTTGTTAGGTATTAAACTAAATTCATTTTGCAGGGAGGCACATTTACTGTTGTGAATTTGGGAGGTCCCTTCGGAATCAAGCAGTTATGTGGCATCATCATTCCTCCTCATGCTGCCATTCTGGCCATTGGATCTGGTGAGGTTCATGATGCGATGTTATACAATAATGTTGCATATTAGATATTTCTACATTGAGTATTCCCAATATCACACATGATTGAATACAAAGTGGCACATATGTACAAAATCCAGACTGCTCATCTGCTGTGCTCCACTGTGGACAGGCCCTGTTGTTTAGCTTTAGCCTATACATGATGGAGCCTTCAGATGGGCCGTCAGTGTTATTACCCGTGTGCCATGGAAATAGAGACGCATGCCAGATTTGTGTTATTCTGTCACCTAATCTATTGGCTTTCTCTAACATGCAATCTGCAACATCTCTTGTTGATCTATCTTTTCTGGTTGGTTGAAGCAGCTGAAAGGAGGGTGATCCCTGGTGTAGGCCCCAATCAATTCAACTTTGGTTCCTTCATGTCGGCCACATTAAGCTGCGATCACCGTGTAATTGATGGTATGTACCACATACGACTATCATAACTAGTTTTTTTTTTTTTTTTTTTTTTTTCCAGGGTGAAGTATACCATTTTTAGATCCTGGTGCATCAATTTGACACCTTCCTTCATGGCGTGTTATTGTATTTTAGGTGCTATCGGTGCAGAATATCTAAAAGCATTCAAAGGCTACATTGAGAATCCACATTCCATGTTGATCTAACTCATTGGGGGTGTGCCTGTATCCACATTTTTGTATCTTTTAATTCAAATAAGGGGCTCTTGATGCGATCCATTTCTCTGATTTTTCTTCTTTTCTTCCCCGTGACTTTTCATTTATTTTGGCGTGTTTACCATGACCGCCTGTTCTTGAGAGTAGAAAGTGTCTACTTCTGAAGTCCGATAGGATATGATCGGTTGTCTTGAGTCCCCTACACATACTGAAAATCTAATGAGTTGAATTGTTTTCGTATTGAGATTTAAAAGCCATGCCAAAAATCCATGTTCTGTGCTTGGGAATCCCTCATTACCCATTAGAGATCCATTCCTTGTGTGATTGAAATTCTGGAGTTGTGAACTCGTGATGGATGAGTATTTGATTGCTAACAGTAGCCAAAGCTCTTGTTAGATGTTTCTTATGACATGTGCAGTATCATTGAAGGACGCAAGGCCCTAGGAACCTTTATTTACATAGGTCTGGAAATATCTCTCTTCTATGTGGGGCTAAAAATTCCATTTGAAAAACTGCATTTCTCTGTTTTATTTTTGAAATACTTCACTTGTGAAATTGCATTGTGCTGTTTATTTTGAAACACTGTTCAGAATTATTACATGAATCAACATATAGGTGTGGTTGGCTTAATGAATAGATTAGCCTGATTTTCAAGACATGATGTTCATGGTAGGGTGTCCATCTTTTGCACAACTCAGATGTACTACACAAATGACACGTTGGTAGGAAAAACAAGACTTCTCACAATGTTTTAAGGCCTCCTCTGGGAGTGTGTATTTGATATGCATATGTAATTACCATGGCATGTATGTGAATTGCAGTTATTAATTGTATTTGAGAGCTCGTAATTGGAATTCATTACGATAGATCTATGTGAATGAGTTAGGCAGCTTGTATTTGGAATGCATTGGTGGAGAAAGAATGTGAGAAGGTAGTGTGACTTGTGAATAGGTAGTGATCAGAATCTATGTGAAATAGAATCATATGATTTGCTGTGATTTCAAAATATAGGTTTTTAAAGCCTGTTTGTTTCACCAATTTTTATGGTAACGTAACATAAATAAGCTCGGTGGTAGACTCCCAAAGAGTTTTCACACGAGTTCATGGGTTCGAGTACCCATTGTAGTGAAATCTCACTGTGGTGTGAGTGCATGAGTGTGTGTGGGGTGTGAGTGCATGTGTTTTTTTTTAAAAAAAAAAAAAAAAAAACGTAAATAAGCTATCATTATTATTTCACAATGTTTGTTTAAGTAAATATTATGACGAGTGATTCAAGGGTCATGAAAAGGAAGTTGGGTCATTACAATTTTACGTTATAAAATTATTATCTTTATATTATGAAATTGTCATCTTTATATTTTTATACAATGAAATAAACAATGTCACTAACTTTACTACTTTAAACAATGTAAATTGTTGCAATCAAATTAATGTTATCCTGTAATAATTACTTACTTTACTAATATAGTGGGTGAAACAAGCGGCAGTATTTGGTGTGAATTGGATTCATGCCACTAACTTTACTTTCAAAACCGCTGGGATCGTGTGGGCTATCCACGTCCATCTTGGGAAAGATGGTACGGCATTGATTGCACCCACTTTTTTTTAGTTTTCGTGTACTTGCTTAGTTCTTCAAGTAATAAAGAACTGTAGAGTGAGAGTTATCCAATGACTGACATTATGGTCCATCCCCGTGCACACCAGTAGTTGTTTCCATGGTTTGGCTTTTGCCCAACCGCTCATTTTTCTCGGACAAGTGTGATCTGTCCGATCAGTGAACCAATATTACTTTTTGGTTCAGAGCATGTTCATGTGTGCACTATCTGATGAATGGTCTCGATCTCCAGCATGCATCCCATTCGACGGTTGATGCAAGCCCCGCATTCTTTCAAACCCTTCCTCTGAAAAGGTTTACATGGCATGTATTAATTCAGATTAAACTGACTAAATGGTGAAACTTGGGTATTAAGTTACTTTAGATAAGCTACTTATGCCATAAGTAGTTTATTTTGGTTTTTACTTAATCAGTAGATTAGTATGTTTGGTAAACAATGTACTTATCATTAAAATGTAGAAAAGCATATTTGATTTCCAATATTAAGTAATTTTTCAAAAGTCTGTTTGGTCCCGCTCACGTCCATCGTCCATCATATGGGACCAACTTTTGATGTGGATCATTCATTATGTGGGTCCACCTTTGATATGGGCCATCCTTCATTGGGGCCTACATTGGTTGTGGGCCATTCATAATTAGGTCCTGAATTTTAATGTGCGCAATTTTTAGGTAGGGCCCGCCTTTGATGTTAGTCATCCATCGTGTAGTCATCCATCGTGTAGGGCCCACCATCAATGTTGTTGTCCATCTTGTGGAGTCCATTTCAATATCCATTGCCTTTCATGTTGCGCCTGCCTTTGATGTGGACCATCCATTAGCGGGGTCCCACCTTCGATGTGGGCATGCGGGACCTGCCTTGGACATGGGCCACTCGTCATTAGGCTGACCTTTGATTTGGATTGTCCATCATGTGGACCCCACCTTGATGTGGATCATCCACCATGTGGGCCCACCATTATTAATTGCCCATCATGTCGAGCCCACCTTTGATGTGGGTTGCCCATCATGTGGGCCCCACCTTGAATGTGAGTTGTGGGGTTCGCCTTGGATGTGGGCTATTTATCATTAGGGGTGAATCTTTGATGTGGATCATACATCACGTGGGGCCACCTCAATATGAGCCATCATTATGTGGGGCCTACTAGATCATCTACCCATTGGTTGGATGATTTTCCAATCTCATGAACTTGGAAGGGTTTGTGGCCACAAAGATCATATTCCCTTAAATAAACTTCTAAGGGTTTGTTTGATTTTCCATGATACATGTAAACCCCTATTAAATAACTAATTATTATTTTTTCACTTGAAAGGGAGTGAGTAATTCCACCTGGAAAATTCGTCTAAAAGTGTCGACATAAAATTGTAGACCCCACCATAATATATATGATATATCCCTGCCATCCACCATTTTTATCGGAACATTTTGGGTAATGAACCGAAAAATGAGGTAGATCCAATGCTTAAATGGCCTACACAAAAGGAAGCAATGGCCTTAATTCACCCACTATTAAAAGGTTTTTTTTTTTTTTTTTTTTCATTGGGCCTATATTGAGGTTTATTCATCATCTAACTCATTCATATTGGTCACACTGACATGGATAAGAGGACGACATCATCTTGATCCAAAACTTCTTGGGCCCAAGAAATTTTTAATGATATGTGTTCGATTCCACTATTTCCTATAGTGTAGTCTACTTGAGCTTCAAATCTATCTCACTTTTGAGCTTACATCCTAAATTTAATTGGCATAGCGAATAGGTGGTGTTGATAAACCACATGCATCATAGTGAGCTCCAATTTTATTTTTTTTTGAAAAATTCTCAATTCAAGTGTTAAAAAATTAAGCCATCATGCATGCTTTGAGAAAGATGCAGTAATTACCTAGGTAAATAATTATAACCAATTTATAAGATAATTACATTTGATACTAAAAATCAAAGACACCCTAAGTTGCCATGTCACCAATGAAAATGAAGAAATCAGTTGTTTTTGAAAGTTGAAAAGTAATAAAAAAATCATTTACAAAAATAAGTTACTTTTTTCTAAAAAATCACTTATTTAAGTTTAATAACCAAACTAACTTAATTAAGAAGGGCCCTTAGTCACATGCACAAATTTATATTGGTTGAGCAATTCTAACCTTTGATTCAAGGACCATCGTTTCTGAAAATAGGATCAGTGAATATTTTTCAGTTTTAAACCTCCAAATGTCTACCAAAGCAATTTGAACAATAACAACAACAACAAAAACAAAAACAAAATCAATATTTTTTGGTTAATGACATATCTAAGCTTGAAGCCATAATTTGAACAGGCTGATTTGACTTTATTTTATACCACCCATGAAATTTTAAAGTGCCTGTGTATCGTCCACCACACTGCGAGAGTATCAATGTTTTATTCTTTGAGATTTTTAGGAAATTGGAATGCGTACTAAGTATTCTCTGTTGGGCCTACCTTGAATTATATGGTATATCCACGCCGTCCATCCATTTTTTCAGCTCATTTTAGGGGTTGAGACCAAAATTGAAGCATATCGAAAGCTAAAGTGGACCACACTACAGGAAACAGTGGGAATAATGATTTCCACCGTTGAAACTTTACTAGGGCCCACAGTGATGTTTATTGTCATCCAACCTGTTCATAAGATCAAACCGGCATTGATGAAGTTAAAAAACAAATATCATCTTGATCCAAAATTTCTGTGGCCCCCTAAGAATTTTTCAACGGTAGATGTTTGATTCACATTGTTTCCTGTGGTGTGGTCCACTTGAGCTTTGGATATGCTTCATTTTTCGGCTCAAGGCTTAAAATTATCTACAAAATGGATGGACTGAGTGGATAAAATACATAAATCACAGTGGACCCCACATAGTTCACGGCGTACTGAGTTACTCAGTACACAATCGGCTTCTAATTTTTAGAAGTGCAAACAGTAGGGTGGTAAACGGGCCGGGCTTGGTTTGGCTTCTGCCCAGATTTTGAATTATTCGGGAAGGCCCAGTCAAAATTTAATTTTGCCTGGTCTAGCCCGGCCCGTTGACAGCCCTACCTTTGTGCACGCTTAAAGCGATCGCATGCCCAGCTACCTGAGCGTGCCACATGATACAAACATTCATCAGATCCACTCCGTCCATCTGGTGGTCCGCCACATTTCTCCATTGATCCTTAAAAACGTTCCATTTCAAGATTTAAGTAGACCCCCACACCGTTAGGAATGGTTTGAAGTATAGCCTAAAAGCTCTAAATTCACGTGGTGTGGTCCATATAAGACTTAGACTGTCATAATTTTTGTAGAATCCATTAATCCGAGTGCGGGGCGTCGGATCAATCGTTGGGATGTGATACACGCACCACACCATAGGCAGAATTTGGATAATTTTAATGGTGGGACTTTCAACTGTTTCTCATGGTGTAGGCCCCATGAATATTAAATCGGCCTGATTTTTAGACCTCAGTCCAAATATTGGATGGCACACCTGATGGACGGTGTGGGTCTAAGTCATTCTGTCCAGATCAGCAAAATTAACAGAGTGTGATGAATGATATTGTTGATATACATGCATACAGACTTCACGGACAAGTAAATTATGTAACTGTCCATATTAAGGTTCCTAACTTGGATGTGCCATGGACCAAAAATTACACTCATATCAAGCGGTTCTGCTCCCATAGTGAAGTATTCAGGAATCAGAAATTATGACTGTTCAAAGAACAATTTCTAAGTGCCTGTCATATCAAATGTTGTACTCAGCCAGAGTATCATATTACTCCTCTTCATCTTTATTCTTTTCATTTTTATTATTATTTTTTTTTTCATGCCTTGGACATGGCCCATTTCATCTTCTGTCATGACTTTTACTTAGCCAGAGTGTCATGTAACTCCTCTTTATCTTTATTCATTTCTTTCCTTTATATATATATATATACCTTGGGCATGGCCCATTTCATCTTCTGTCATGACTTAAGGAGCCATGTGATAATGTGAAAGAGTAAGACACTTGATATGCAGAACACTTAAAAAAATGTTCATATGATAATTACCAACTCAAATCAAAACTAGGTAAACTGTAAATTCCACTGTTGCTAAGGAAAATTTCAAACTTGGACCGGTTGATCAATTCTAATATTTGATTTGCAGGCCCTACACAAAACTAATGGTGGACATTCCAATCTCAACTGTTTTCACCTGGTGTAGACCTCATGGGGTTATGAGTCGGCCTGATTTTTGGGTAATGGTCCAAGCATTGTGGTGCACTCTATGACAGTGTGGATCTCACCCACATGAAATTGGTCCATCCACGTCAACTCCCTCCTCCTTAAATCACACCATTTTATTTATTTATTTTTTAAAATCTCTCTTAAAATCATCTCATAATTCTTGCAATTTTCTTATTGAAATTAATAAAACATAATATTAGCATTAAACGTCTTATTCAAATTTCTAAGTGCATATGGTATCAAGCATCATACATAGACCCAGTATCTTATTCCTCTTCATCTTTTTTCTTCCTTTGTCCTTTTTGGATGCCTTGGACATGGGCCACTTCATCTTCTGTTATGACTTTGGGAGCCATGTGATAATAAAACATAATATTTACATTAATCGCCTTATTCAAATTTCTGAGTGCCTATCGTATCAAGCGTCATGTTTAGCCTAAGTATCATATTCCTCTTTATCTTTTTTTAATCTTACTTACTTTTTCTTCTGTTTTTTTTCATGCCTTGGACAACTGCTATTTCATCTTGTGTCCTGAATTTAGGAGCCATTTGATAATCTGGAAGGGTAAGACACTTGATACACCGACACAAAAAAGAGAGTATATGTGATAGTTACCAACTCAAATCAAAACCAAGTAGAGTGTAAATTCCAATATTACCAAGTAAAATTTCTAACTTAGCCTGGTTGATCGATTCTAACCCTTGATTCCGGGGCTCTACCCAAAACTAATGGTAGACATCCCAACCTCAACCATTCTACATTGTGGGGAACCCACGGGTTGTGATTTTACCTGATTTTTTTGGTAATGATCCAAGCACAAAATGCCACACCCAATGGACAGTGTAGATCTCACCCACATGAAATTGGTCCATCCATGTCAGCTGCTTCATATCCAAATCACACAATGGTTTTCGAATCTCACTCAAAATCATCTCATAATCTTATAATTTTCCCTCATGAAATTAATAAAACTTAATATTAGCATTAAACGTCTTCTTCAAATTTCAAAGTGCTTGTGGTATCAAGCGTTATACTTAACATAAGTATCATATTCTTCTTTGATCATTTTTACTTTTTTTGATGCCTTTGACGCCATTTCATCTTTTCTCATGACTTCAGCAGCTATGCGATAGTCTGAAAGAGTAAGACACTTGATATGCCCACACTCATATATATATATGATAATTACACTCAAATTAAAATCAAGCATGATTTTACATGGTTCCAGATTGTGTGGCCTACGTAAGTTTTGAATATGGCTGATTTTTAAGACATCCCGTAACTTGGAAGGGACCCACCAAATGCATGATGTGGATGTCCAACACATCAAGGTAGGGCCACATAGCTCAACCTCATGGGATGTTCACATAAAGTCTACCTGGTATGTGTTATTAATTGAGTACCCAACATTCATCCGTTAAAACTTGATTTTTTAAATAGGTATAATGTGTAGTCATATCCTGACCGAATTTAAAAAATAAACAAACTAAAACAGGACCTATGCCTATTAATTTTAAGTGGGTCTTGTTGGCCTTTTGGCCTAGGTAGGTCCAGTTAGCCCATTGGCCTTCTGCTGGAGTATTAGGCTCATGGGCTAGTCTCATGCTTAGAAATAAAGCCTGTTTCAAAATCAGGTAGATTTCATGCCGGTAGCATGGCTAAACCCTTTAAGGTTTTTAATTATTTTTATGGGAATTTTATAAATTATTATCTCATTAAATAGTATTTATATCTTAAATATATTTTTCAAAAAAGATTTTCAATAAAGTACCCCATTAATTTAAGTTATTATTATTGTCTAACTTTCATTAGAGATGATTGCCCACCATGGGTTTTTGAACGTACATGGAAAATCCATTCGGATCATTAGTTATGTTATCCATGTTAGCCTATCAAATTAAAAAAAAATTTAAAAAAATTTAGGCTAACCTATGATTTCAGGTGGACTATACGTGTCAACTCTTGATATTTATTAGGTCTGTTGTAATAATTATATAAAATGATTCCCATCATTAAAATTCAAACCAAAATTTAATCCTATAGCCTAGAATTCAAACCCATTTAAGATTTAAGTAGACCACAAAAAGGAAATTTTTTGGAAAATGAGCATTGTCTTAATAAGTTATTTCCAATAGTCCACCAAAATTATGGACAAGACTGATTTCTCGCCCTGAGCCTAACATGGGGTGAAGCACATGGGCCCACCCGAGCCGCCGACTCCTTGATTAGTACATTATCGAAAATCATTTTGAAAAAGTTGTCTTTTTTTCTTTATATATATAATACTCTCTTCCCGCTCACTTCAACCGACCCTCACCTCCCTCTCTCTTCCTCTCTCTCGCCTCCCACCAAAGCATTCCATCCTTCTCTCTGCTCAACCGTCCATTCCATTCCATTCCGTCCCTCTCCCTCTGCTCAACGGGGGCCTTTGGTCATTGAAGTAGCGTCGTCGCAACAGGTTCCTCTCTCTCTCTCACTCGTACCAGAAACTCCAAACTCTAATCTTCCAAACACTAAAACCCTAATACGAGCTATAGAAACCCTAAATCCATCCAAACCCTCGAACACCGGCATCGAAGGGGAAGACGACGAGGGCTACGTTTAATACGTCCCCGTCAAGAAACGTCGCGCCATGGAAATCCAGAAGCTCCTCCATCTCAAGGACCTTAAATCCTCCAACCCCGCTTCGGTGGACCTTATCGCCTACCCCTCCTCCGATTCTGACAATCCGAAGCCCCCCGAATCCAAGCCCAGCCTCCTCATCAAGGCATCCCAGCTCAAGTGCGACTTACCAGAGATCATTGGAACTTTTTGTCCATAGCCCATCCATGCTTGGGCGCTACACTTTATAAACATGCCGGGTCAGGATCGGGCTGGACTATTTTTGCCCATCACGGCCGGGCCGAACTTACATTTCACAATATAGGCCGGGGGCTCGGACAGAGCTTAGCCGCCTCTAACCTGGCCGGTTAGAGGTGTGGTCCACTTGAGCTTTGGATATTTGGCTCATGTCCTGAAATGAGCTGAAAAAAAGGGATGGACGGCATGGATAAAATACATACATCCTGGTGGATCCCACAGAGAATCCACACCACACTATAGCGTGGTTAGCTCCTCACTACACAACTGCATCCCAAGCAAGCATGTTTGGCATGTGCGGGATGTGACTGTGAGCGTGCTAGAATCCGGCCATGATCAAGAGGCACAGGAAGGTTCCCATCACTCTGGTTGGGCTTCCGTTTTCCAAAACATTAGAAATATCACAAATTTTTATTTTTATTTTTATTTTTAAAATTTTTTTTGAAAGATTAGAAATATCCCCATTTCACTTTCCTCTCGCCGCTCCCTTCCATAGCCCTCTGCAAACCAGAGCAATCAGCCTGTCACAGACAGAGATGTCTGAGGAATCAGCGGATCAAATCACCACCGTTGAAGACTCTGCTGAGATCCAATCCTTATCGTTGGATTCTGAAGATGAAGGCGAAGCCGCTGCTTCAAGCAATTTGAGATCTGTGGCCGAGTAAGAAGAAGTTCCAAATAATTATTTCTTTGGATCTCTTTCTCTGTGACTTGCTTTTCATCTGTGTTTGGTATGATTCTAACATGCACTGTAGATTGACACTAGAAGAGAAATTCAAGATGGTAAGGAGTGTTGGAGAAGAGTGCATCCAAGAAGATGAGTTGCTGAATCTTCTTGCGACGAAGAAGAACCCGATCTGCTACGACGGATTCGAACCCTCTGGTAGAATGCATATTGCCCAGGTCAATTCCCTTCTATTAGTTGATTTCCCGCCCCTTTCTTATTTTCTCATCTAGTGGTGTGTTTGGATGCATTATCGATTTGAGTTGCAATTGTTGTTAGTCTGATGCAGTGGAAACAAAAGTTGGTGTGGAACTCAATTTCCATTTCAATGTGTTTCCTCAGAAAATGAGTAAAACCATTTCATCAAAAAGTTATTAAATCTAGATTTCCATGGTTACAAGAGACGACACTGTTTTTTTTCGATTGACTTTTTAACATTTCCAAGGAAATAAAGCATGCTCAAATAAACATGTCAACTTGGATTCTTTTCCATTCCTCTGTTGTGATATCCATGTTTTCTGCCAATCCAAACAGGCTCCACATTTCAAAAACTTCTTCTCATTTCCCCCCCTAAAAAGTGCGTTTTGCATGTGACATGGCATATACTGATTGGTGTTCTAATGGTTTGACTGCAGCTACTATATCATTTCCCATTATTCCAATGCTAGATTACCTTAAAATAGCTTATTCAATCTTATCTCCACCCACTACAACTCATGGCCACGTCAAGCTACATTCCGACATCTTAAATGGTGTCTGAAATGCTGACTCACTTGTCACAAAAAAATAAAATAAAAATGCTGACTCATCACTACCTGTAACAGACAACTGGCAAAAATCATATCAATGTAACTGCAGTTCGAGGCTGCATCATAGTTACAAATACTATGAAGCGTCGATAATTTTGTGGTTGCCTCTTGACTGAAGTGGCGTTTGCAATTCAGTTCACCGGTGCATCCAAATGCAGCCTTGGTAGCTCTTGCCAAAGGAGGATTCACGAGTTTGCTCTAGGATATAACTAATGGAATGGATAGATGTGCACATTATTTACTTTAGACTACATTTTTTTTTGGGCTGGGCTGAATGTTTGTTTTCCAACATTTATTTTACGGTGGTGACTCATGTCCACTATACGCTATGCAAAAATTGATGGCCCTGATGTGGATGGAGCATAAACTAACAATTACATAATCGAACAATCTTAGGCATAATTTCTTCTGAGCTGTCATTTGGCAGCCATCAAATGGATAATTAGAGAGAATTCTGTGTTCGACATCAGATGGTTAAGATTGTCCAGTCAGTTTGATTCAAGTATGTTCCATATGCAACAGTGCCCACAGTTTGGGTGCCTACATTTGTGTATGCCCGGTTGTGTGCATGTATGTGCTTAGAATAATGTACACCATCTTGATCCCTTCTTCATCTAGAGTGAATTGTACACAGCTGAGTTCTTCACTAGGGACTTGAATATGAAGATTTTGGAGTCTAGACATGTCAAAGTAGTTGACAGGATCTTGAAAGCACCCTTCTTGCAGGAGAAGAAGAGATGCATTCTCTATTCAATCTAGTTGCCAGCATGTTAGCTTCTAATGCTTGATTCGTCCATCACTTTTGTGGTGGAATCCATTGATTCGGATTGAGGGGAGTTGGGGGCTGCATACAGTTGCTGGCTCTGTTTCCACATTATTTGGTTGCCCCTGTTCTGGCATGAAACAGTGCACATTCAGGGTACACCAATGCGTACTTAGTAAGCAACATCTAAGTAAGCTTTGCTTTCAACCATGAGTTGGCCCTAAGGTTGCCACATTACCTTTCTCTTCTTGCAGGTTGTTTCAATGCAATTCTAGTCATTTTAGCATATCATATTGATTTTCTTAATGATGGTTTGATGTCAGTCAAATGAAGTTCCAGAGGATCGTCCTTGGGGAGTTGTACCTCGTCAGCATCAATCTCAGATGCTTGACACTAAGAATTGTTTATCATCATTACTTTAGCTCCCTTATTCATTGGCTAGACCATTCCTTCCTGATTGCTGAGTCATCCAATTTGTTAATTGCAATAAGTTGAATCGCAAACAGGTTGCATTTTGAATTATATTATGTGGTTGATGTTGATAAGCCTCCATTAGATTCATATGAAGTATAGATGGAAGGTTGAGGCCTTCCCAATCTGTACCAAAGATTATAGTTATAAATGGAAGCTTTTGATTGTTGTGCAGGGTGTTATGAAGGCGATAAATGTGAACAAACTGACATCTGCAGGATGCAAAATGAAGTTCTGGGTTGCAGATTGGTTTGCACAGCTGAACAATAAAATGGGCGGTGATTTGAACAAAATCCAAACTGTCGGTCATTATCTGATTGAGATTTGGAAAGCTGTGGGAATGAACCTTGATAGAGTTGAGTTTTTGTGGTCTTCGGAAGAAATTAACAAGAATGCCAGTGTGTATTGGCCTCTTGTAATGGATATTGCTCGAAGGAACAAGCTTCCAAGGATAATAAGGTGTGGGAATAACCTTTCCATGTGTGTTCTTGCATTCATGTGCATTGGATCCTGAATGTTTCTGCATGTGTGCGTCTCGGTGTGCATTTTCTAATCTAGACATGAGGGTGATAGTAGCATCTATTGACTGTAACCTAATCCAGTACCTGAATTTGACAGTTTCTTGGTTTTGTAGGTGTTGTCAGATCATGGGTCGGAGTGAGCATGATGAATTGACGGCGGCGCAGATTTTCTACCCATGCATGCAATGTGCTGACATATTTTTTCTGAAGGTATTGTCTTCCCAAATGTCTGCCTTTATAAAATATTAGTAACAAATACTTGCTGCTTTTTCATTAGTTCGTATCAGGGTGTTATTTTCTATTCGTTTTGTTTATTGTTTGGTTTTCTCTAATCAATCAAGAAAGTGCAGAGTTGTTTTGCTGACAAGAGTTTGCAAAACTCATTATTGCCGTTTCATACAAGATGACGTCAGTGATGGCTACTTGTATTCTTTTTACAGGCTGACATTTGCCAGTTGGGCATGGATCAGCGTAAAGTGAATGTACTGGCAAGAGAGTACTGTGACGACACCAAAAGGAAGAAGAAGCCTATCATCTTGTCACATCGTATCCTATTTATTCCTCTGCTGTGTTTCTTTATTCTCGACTGTGATTATATGATTGACCTAAAGTGCTGATGAACTGCAGACATGCTGCCTGGCCTACAGCAAGGGCAGGAGAAGATGTCAAAAAGTGACCCATCGTCTTCTATCTTCATGGAGGATGATGAGGTAGGTGCTCGAAAATGGAAAGAAATATGTGAATGTCAATTGGATTAAGATTGCATTGAAAACTTGCTGCATTTGCATTCAGCTTAGGCCATTGTCCAAAATGGCAGTTGTTTTGAATTCGTCTCTTCCTTGCATTGACCTCACTTGTGCTCTAGAGCCATACTGGGCACTAGATAGAATCGAGTTCTCATTTGATATTCCCAACTACCATATGTAACTGTGTGCCCACATGGTCCTAATTGGCGTTTAGCCAGAATTGTTCAGGCAGGGTGGCACTGTATATAGCCTTACTTGTACACATGCCCTTTTAACGTAAACATGACTATGAACTGAGTTAATGAAAGCTGAGAACATTTGTTTTGACTATGATGTTGTTCCCTTGTTTTGGATACTCCATTGCATGTTCATGACATCTTTTTCCTTTCTGTTCACCTTCGTTTCTATTTTGTTGAATGGTTGTTATTTTAACAGTGTACCTTATGTTATAGGCTGAAGTGAATGTGAAGATAAAGAAAGCATACTGCCCTCCAAAGATTGTGGAAGGAAATCCATGTTTGGAATACATCCAGTACATCGTTTTGCCGTGGTTTGGAAAGTTTGAGGTAGAACGTGATGAAAAGAATGGTGGGAACAAGTGAGTTTCTTTCTCTTCATTTTTTAGGGTAACAAGTGAGTTTTGTTTCATCTCTTAAGTGTGTAATCTCATGTCTTAATTGTTTTTGAAATCTCCATTTATTTGTTTGAAGGCGAAGATGTTTGCAATTGTGTTCTCATTTGCAGACTGGAAACAGAATCAATACATTTCTACCTGCATGTGTCAAAAATTTAATTGCTGTTTTCCCGAGTTATCATCATTTGCCACACATTTTTTTTTTTTTGAGAGATACATTTGTCACACACACATTTTTTTTTTTTTTTTGCTGAGTTATCATAAAGAGTAATGGGGTTATTGCTAGAGGGTGAGAAGGAGAGGTTGGCAAGGGGAGAAAGCAATATGTAGCTACCCCTTCTTTAGCAAGACTACCATTTCTTTGAAGTTACGTCCTTGTAGCAATATTATTTTGTGCTGACATACTTTCTCTTGAGTTGTATTTCCTTTGAGCTTGTAAAATATGTTTCCTTTTTTCAAAAAGAAAAAAGAAAAAAACATGTTACATTTCCTTTTTCATTAGATATCCCCTTCTGTTTGAAATTTCACTCATACTAGCAAATGTTGCATGTGTTGATGGTAGGCATTGGGCATGTCCAGATGATCATGCTCATGTATTGAATTTCAAACAGCTCATAGATGGCATGACTGCCTGACCCCTATGGTTGGATTCTGTATGATTTGAAATGCTATATTATTGAGTGCTGCCCGAACTACTTATATTGGATCTTTAATGACTGACCTGTAAAAATTTCACCTCTTTTCAGGACATTCACCAGCATTGAGGAACTGATAGGTGATTATGAAAGTGAGGATTTACATCCAGCAGATGTCAAGCCTGCACTTTCAAAGGCATTAAATAAGCTTTTGGAGGTAATCTCAGTTACATGTCGCTCTGAATGTCAACTTGCTTCTTTTTTTTTTTCGAAGAATTAAAATTTTTTATATTTTTTTCTCTGAATGCCAACCTGCTTTTCAGTAAGCTCATGGTAGGAAATACCTGTGTATTCCCATTGGTATGCAGGAGATTGTGTACTAATGCCTCCAACCAATTGGTTTGTAGTGGCAGGAAACTCTACTCACATCCAAAGTGGGATTTCAGATTTCGGCAATGCCCACATTCATTGTGCATAGAGCTTCACACCTACCATGAATGGTGCACAAAAGTGGGGCTTTTACTATAATTCTCCAGGGTGGAAAAATGCCGAGTGCTAGCTAGTGTATTACCAAAAAACAGTGTCGATGATACTTCAGCATACACCGGGAATGCAGGCCCTGCACTGCACTACTAGAAGTGTTCATCCCACGGTGTGGAAATCAAATTGATTAGATGATCTGGTGGGACCACCATGGCTCGCAATGAATTGTTAAAACCACACTTACCATTCAAATTCTATCTGTGATATTACTTGAACCAGATGGGCAGGAATGTTTGATCAATTAAAAAACTGAATGTTTACCATCCACAACTGGACCCACTAGGTGAATGGTTCATATCACCAATGTTGAGACCTTGTACAGTAGTGGGTATGACTTTGGTCCTCTAAGAAATTAAAACATATTTTGTTTCTTCCTCTTCTGATGGATACAAGTAAGATGCTGTTTTTGAAGATAACCATATCTTGTTTTAATTGATTTGGTGTTGCATTGTTTGCAAGTAATCTCCTTTGCATCAGCATTGAAGGGCTTTTGACAACCACATCACAATAGCTATTTGGGTGGAAATTCTGTTGCTGTTTCTTGCTTTTCTTGAAAGTAGATCTCAATTCTTCCTTTTGTACTTGCAGCCAGTACGAGAACACTTCAAAAACAATACTGAAGCCAGCAATCTATTGAGAATCGTGAAGGTATGTATACGAATTTCTTCGATAAGGTCTGTTTCCTGTTAGAGAAAAGAAAGCAATTGATAAGCAGTGCATATGGAATAAGGAATTTACATCCTTCAAAAAAAGAAAAAAAGAAAAGAAAAAGAAATAAGGAATTTCAGAAGCTTGTGTGTGGATGCACAATCTGTTGAACTATTGATGTTCAGTTTATTTGAGAGAGACAAAAGCAATGTTGTAAAGCCAACCGGACCGGACAGTCGGATTTGCTTGAAAATGGACATAATAATAGGTCAGATCACTCACCATTTGTGGCAACTGTTCAGGCTTTCTGGGTCAAGTGGTCCAACCATCTAGCTTGGTTGATTCTGTTCGGTTAGACTGAATGGATGGACTTGTTGACAATTTTTAAATGGATAAGCTTTTAATTAATAGTCAGGACAAGTGTCAAACCTCTAAGCTCCTACTTAAGAAGCAGCCATGCCATCAGCACTAACACGGATTTTTTGCAGCATATATCACTATTCACTATATTTCTTTATACTACCTATAAACATTGGTCAGACCACACACTATATTTCTTTATACTATATATAAACATGGGTCAAACCAATTGACCCTATGGCTAGACTGCTCTGGACCATACCAATGACAAAAACAGGTCAGGGACCGGGATGGAGTCTGCATTTAAAACATTGGAGAAAAATCAATGATTTTTCCTCGTATGCATAATGAGGATGTAGCTTCTAAATTGTGGTTACACATTTTTCCTAGTCCAACTTGAGTACCTATTTGTTTAGAGAAACCCGTGCAAAAGAATACAAATTCCCTTGATGTGACTGTTTCCTTAGTTTGAAAAACTAAAAAAAGAAAAGAAAAGAGAGTGGGGAATTGATTGATTTCCTTTTCCTGGACTTCCCTTAGGGGGGAGAGGAAAGGAAAGGAAAAGGAAAACCATTTTTGGAGCGAGTCTCAATGGAAATGAAAATCCGAAGGGAATTACAATTTGGGTCTTTCCCTTTTTAGGTACACTTCACTGGACTGGTAACAGTAATTCATTTTGATAGTGCATCCCAAGAAAATGCACCCTAAATGATTGGCACGTCACTATATTAGAAGTTTCTTTCCAAATGATTTAACAGTCCAGTCTGGTCAGTTGCGGACTTATATCCCCAATACAAATCCCATCTTGGTTTCCATGATGTGCTGTGGCAAGGAATTTCACACGAAAGGTTTTTGCTGTTTTGCAGGGTTACAGGGTTACCAAGTGATTTGTAAGAGGCTAATTTATTCAGACATGTTGCTCTCCTCGGAAGCCAATTACAGTAGAATGTTGGCGGAGATATTTCATAACTAGAGAAATCGATTCCATATTTTCTATCAATTATAATTTTCTGAATAGATGAAGGCTATGCACCCTATATACTGGGTCAGAAGCCAATTATAGTAAAGAATGTCAGCAGATTATATTTCAGAACCACAGAGAAATTAATGCCATATTTTCTATCAGCAATAATTTTCCGAATATGTTAAGGGCTAATGCGGGCAACTAACATTTTGACCACTGATTTTCCTTGCAATGGTACATAACAATTTCTTCCTTGTGGAGATGCCAAGGCACTGTAAAGATGTAATACATTTTGAATCTGGCAAGTTTTTTTTTTTTTTTTTTTTGCCTTCTAAGGCTCTGTTCGGATATTGGATATTGGATTTGGGGTTTGTGTCGCCAAAGTAGCACTTCGTTCCACTTAATCACAACATTAGATGGGATACTTGTATAACTGTGTTTAGCAGAGTAAGGGGTTCGCTGAGCTGACAAACTGGCTGTTGGAGGGTTAGTACCAATTATCCAAAATCACCTATGTTTCCAAGCAATTTGTAGGGATCTATTCTAGGGGGAGCTGTATATTGGGTGGGCTGTACAAAAGAAATTGGACCCATCTGAAGGGGAGTGGATTGGGTGGGGCCGCAGCCTGGCCCAAAATGTTGTGGCCCTTATGGTGGGGCCCACCTTGATATATGTATTCTATATCAATGCAGTCCCTATGTTTTGCCAGATCATTTTAGGGCACTAGCTCAAAAACGAATATCCAAATCTCAGGTGGAAAACAGTGGGTAATTGAAGGCCCTACTGTTAAAAACATCCTAGGGCTGCCAGTAATGTTTCGGCAATGTTTATATGCCATCCAAACTGTTGATAAAGTCACATGAACCTGGATTAAAGGAAAAAAAACAAACAAATATCAGTTTGATCCAAAACTTATGTGGTCCATTAGTGGTCGATCACCACTGTTTCTTATGGTATGGTCCACCTGAGAATTGGATCTACTTCGTTTTTGAACTCAAGCCCTAAAACGATCTGGAAAAATGGATGGACAGTGTGGATATAAAATGCATACATCAAGGTGGGCCGCATGGTAAGGGCCACAGCATCTTGGGTGAGGCGCAGGTCGCACCCAATCCACTCCCCATCTGAAGATACCTAGCAGACTTGGTTGGATCATTTTCCTAACCATTCGTTGAACATCAGGTCATCTGCTTCGGCGGTGCTTAGGAACATTAAACTTCTGTGGTTCCTGGTGGGTCCTGACTGATGGATGGTTCTGATCTTGCACGTGTCAAACATTAGTACGGTTGCTCGGTAGCTAACCTCGATAGGAGGGATGGGCGACTTGTGTAGGACCATCCAAACATAATATTTGGTTTTAAGAAACTCTGGTGAATGCAGCTAGAGTAGCTAAGTGGCAAAAATTAAAGGACATGGGAAGGGTTTAAAAGAGAGGTTTTGAATGATTTACGAGGTGAAGCCGTCCGGTGAGCAAGGCGTTTTTCCATGAAAGAGACCTAATTCTACAGCAACAACATCTGCATGGTCAGGTCCACCTGATCGGTGGCTTGGATATTCCACGGACATTGGTTCGCTTGCACACGATGTGTGGGCTTAGCAAAGCTCTTCCTAGCCATCTGAAGTTGGTGAATGTTCCACAGCTGAATTCTACCATTTGACTCTTTTGCAAAGGTGGAATGAAATGACTAACGTAGTCGGGTCACTGTAATCTCTTCATCATCCCACGGTTTTGATTGCTTTTCATGTGGTGGGGTGTTGTAAACCACAACAATTTATTTTCATATGGTGATTATATACGTAATGTAGCTAACTCGGTCTCGATTTTGGATCATCCTATACCATTATCTGCTCATCCTCATATTTTGTAATCGACTTCAATACAATGCATCTGGATAAATTCACGCACCTCTATGATTAATTTAAAAGGATACTTTGAGCCAAAGCGTCTGCCTGGCTCGTCAAGCTTTTGGGCCTGGCCACTCCACTCATGGTTTGAACTGAAATGTTAGGCTGCCAAATGTTTTAACTTTATTGGCCTGGGCTTTGACAGGACTTGGGCTGTTAACCACCCAAAGAATTAAGGTCTTAATGCATCAGAACGATGATCTCATTGGACCTATCTTAGGTGTGGAGGAACATAAATTCTTCTAGGTTAGAAGATCCTTGGAGATGTTTTTATTGGATCCTGTAATCCAAAGTGGGTCCCATAGGTCCACGTTCTGGATGACATCTAGAATATTAGTCAAGAAGCATGGTTCCACTCTGAATGTCAGATCAACATGATCATCATTATCATCATAAATCCAAACCTGGAGGTTCTCAAAGACCTATAACCAAAACAGCAATATCTCAACTCATAAGACCCACATCTCCTACCACCACAGTGAACAACAGGTCATACCCTAGCATTCTTTCTGCCTCAAGAATAAAAGTCCATACGGCTCATCTCGACCAAAAAACATAATCCAAAATCACTTCCACAAAAGCACCACATTCAAATCCATCGGATTTCTTACATCTAAACCCAACACACATCCTTTGGCCCATGCAGCTCCTTCTACAACTACACATGGGCACTATTTCTCTATTCTATTCCTTTAGAAATTGAATTCGCTATTCCTCTCTAATGTGGCAGTGATAAAAGTATCTTAGTTAGGGAAAAGACAACACCTGACCCTTCAGTGACACAAATCTCAACCCTTCAAAAAAAAGAAAGATGAAAGGAATGAACAAAGAAACAAAAGAAGAAGAAGAAGAATAAGAAAAAAGAGCTCTCCCATACTTTCAAGTTTTGAGAGACATAAATATCACTCAACAAATCCTCCACTCATGGGTTTGGATAATTGCTTCATTTATGTGAGCTATAGTCAATTAAATTGTTCACAAATAACTTGTTTGGATAACCAATTTAGGTAAAAGAAGCCGGTCAGCGCGCATTTATCACACATAATGAACCACCAACACCACAACAAAAGAGTCACTGATCAATTAAACGAAAGAGTCATAACAAACCACCAACACTACACATTTATCACACAACCCGATTTTACCACCACCACCACAACAAACGATGATTTTACCATTACCATTACTAGATCTTAAGGATTTCAACCAACACTTTTCATTCGTTTCAAGAGAAGGAAATTGGGGTGCAAAAATTGAGATCGAAGACCAAGAGCTGTGGTACCAGAAACCTAATTGGTTAGGTTTTGTTAATCTAAATTGTTTTCTTTTGTTTAAATTGCTTACAATATATGGAATGAAGTTAATAATCCATGATTTTGCATGCTCAATCATGAATTTTGACAACCAAATTTATTTTGGAGAAAATGAGTGAATTTAGGGAAATTTGATTTTTTTTTTTTTTTTTCCATTTTACCCATTTAACTTGCAATTAGTGTGCAGAAAATAATGTAAGAGTGCCTAGGGGTTTTAATACAAATTGGGGAACATTTTGAAATTATATATATATATATAATATATATATATATATATATAGTCCCGGTCTCCTGCACACCGTGCCGCGCAGAGCTTAAATACGAGCTTGTATAAGAGCCGTTAGATCCCTTCATCGGCTGGGATTCAGCATTCCTAGAGATGACTCGCGCACCAGTATTTTCGGACGCACGCGGGCTCCTCCTAAAGTGAATAAATTATGTATTTTTTTAAATTACATTGACCAATATTTATTTATTATTTTTTTTTAAAAAAAATCAAGCAAATACACGACACTTGAACTAATGCGATTCTCCATGACATATTCACGTTAGGGGTCGGCTGTAAATGGTTTAAGTTGTAAATCATTTACAGCCTGACCTGTTTGTCTTACAGCATGTAAATGATTGTTGTTTTGATAGCCTGTAATTGGGTATTCAAAAGGGGGTAAAAGCTGTAATAAATAAAATCTAAGCTTTTAGCTGGGAAGTCAAATGGGGTAAAAGCTGTAAGACATAAATCAGCATCCAAACATAGCCTGTACATGATTTCCCTGTAAATCATTTACAACTAACTTCATCCAAACGGCTCCTAAAAATGGAAACAGCATTCGAATTACCAACAACTAAAAACCCATCAAATCAGATTTTACATTCAACGTCCAATAAGAACAACTGCATTACCGGTGCCCCTTCCATTAACCTCCGCATCATCCCTATATCATCAGGACTTTATTCCTGAAAACCCAAAACAGGAAAAAAGAAGATGATGAAATTACATAAATGCCATTGAATTCCATCCGATCGCGAGCAGAAGTGGGATTTCATTGTTGAATCCAAGAAAATAAGCAATTGGATAAAAGAAGAGAACAGAAAACGAAGGCAGGCGGCAGACCTACGTCTTCTTGGAGTAGGAGGAAGCGGACGGGACCCGCTTGTTGCGGAACATCATGTATCCGACGGGCAGAACGACACCGACCATCATGATGACGCCCCGATTATGTAGCGCATAGGGCCGGGAGTTTCCACCTCTAAAAGTCTCATCGGCTGAGCAATTCACATAGTTTGAAAAATCAGTAGGAACGAAGAACAAGGAAACCCTAACCCTAGAATTCGGCTGTTGTCGTTTGATTGTAGATCTGGTGATTATTGGGAAAAGAAAAAAAAGGATTCGAGACAGATGAGAAGGAATGGAGAAAAGGAAACTGTTTCAAAATTTAGAAAAAAAAAAAAAGAAAACATGGGAATTGAGAGAGAGAGAGAGAGAGAGAGGCATCTTTGGTTCTCGTGCTTCAGGTGGAGAACGACGGCACGTTTCTCTCCGTCTAAGAAGAGAGTCGATGAAGATGGAAGGGGCCTTCTGTGTTCTCCTTGCGCTTGCGATATCTGGGCTGTTCATCATCTGGGCCCCACTGTTAACGTGGGACCGGAATCGACTTTTAACACCTGTTTTACGCAGACCGTACAACACCCAGCTTGTGGGGCCCACCATGTTGTACGTGTAAAATCAACTCCGTCCATTACTTACTTGTTGGAGGCTTTAGAAGAAATTTTACATTTTGATCATTGATGTGGCCCACCTGAGTTTGCCAATCCGGCAAATCTTTTGCGTTTAAACTGAAAATAAAATAATGCTTCTCACCTGATGACCTGAATGGATTTTACATATCTGATATTACGGCCCCCACATAACTATGTACTGTCTGTATGTTCCAAATAACTGATCTGACGGTGCCAATGGGTTTGATTGGGTCACTACAACCAAGACTCATTTACTGAATAAAAGGGCTAAAAATTTTGGGTCGAACCTTGCGGCTGGCCTGACCTTACTCACTCGAAATTCATCAGCCCAAGACCAACCCAACCCAATGTATTTAACTGTAATTGGATGGAACCGATCCAACGGAGGAGCATATGGAGCAAAGGCAAAAGGTGAGTGGGACCGATTAATGGATACGCACACATGTACTGTATCTTATCTCTTTTAACCTTCTACCACATGGAGAGAGGAGCGCGACTTGACTTGACTTGACTGTACGGCCACGTCCATGCATGCATAAGTATATCCACGCCATCTGTATATTTTTTCAGCTTATCATACGCGTGGTCCCAAAAATGAAAAAGATACAAATTTCAGGTGGACCACATACAGAAACAGTGGTCATTGACTATCCACCATTAAAAACTTTCTCAAGTTCACTGTAATGTTTGTTGGCCATCCAAACTGTTTATAATGTCAGAAAGACCTGGATGAAAAGAAAGAATAAATATAAGATAGATCCGAAAGTTTTGTGGCCCACAAAAGGTTCTTAACGGTCAATAACCATTGTTTTCAATAATGCTGTCCACATGAAATTTGTTGTCCTATTGTCAGAGTTGCAACCACGTATCTCTTCTGGGTCATAGCCAAGTCGCGCTCATGGAGTGAAAGAGAGAGAGAGGAGAGGGGTCGTTTGGCACCGTGGATTGGAGGGGATTTGAGGTGCCCCCTTTCTTTGGCCGCATAAAGTAACTGGGGGTTTCAAATCCGGTTACCAATCCCCTCTTTGAGGGTGTTTGTAATCCACAGTGAGAGCTTGAATTACACCTAAAATCATATCAATAGTCGTAGGTGTAACATGTGTGTTACTATACACTATCATTCAATTAGGCACATGGCCCACTAATGATGGTTAGCACCATCCAAACATTGTCCATGTAAATCAATGATTAAAAGTCGTTGGTTAGTCATTAAGACATGATCTTGTACTTGTGGCCCATCTGAGACTTGAAATTTCATCATTTTCCCGCAAAACATATATTTTAGCGGGCTTATGACAACCATTGTGTCAAAAATTACATATCTAACTAATTAGAGATATTAAAGTCGATTTAGTAATTAAATTCATACCCCTGCAAACATAATATGGATAAGTACTTTTGGATTAAAGTTTTTTTTAATTTTATTTTAATAACACACCCCCACACACTTACACCGTAATGGGATTTCACCACCTATGGGTTCTCGAACCTTTGATCGGGTGTTGAAACTCCTGAGAGTCTGCCACTGGAGCAAGAGTAAGAATCCTAGATTAAAGTTGATTAACACACCAGGTGCCAAACACACTGGGAGGATTGCAAATCCAGGGGGTTTCTAATCCTGGGGGTTCCGAATCCAGGGGGTTCCAAATCCCCACTCCCAAACAGACCCAAAGAGATTGTGGATGCATGGAAAGGATGGGGAGTTATTTAATACTCTAAGATAGGGGTGGTTTATACTTCTGCACTTTGAAACTGCGCGCACGACATATATTACCTCAATAAAATTGTCTAATTGTGAGCCCATATTAGATAAAAATTATTATTTTAGTTTAAATTAATTTAAAATTTTTAATATGTATTTAATAAGTATTTATTTGTTGAATTTAAACTATTAATTATTTTCTTTGGACCCTCCATTAACTAACCATGAATTAGATAAATAATCAGGTCACTATGTTTAAGATCCATCTAAATCTAATACTCTTGATTTGTATGAGTCATGTTAAGTTCATTGTCTTCTATTTACACAAATATTTAGGTGTCAGCATATATTCCAAAGTATTAGGGCCTGTTTGGTTTTCCCGAATAACAGTATTTGGAAGTAAAGTAAGTAATGATTGGTGTTTTACTTGTATTTCTAATGACGACTAATATTACAGTTGACTACAGTTACATGTTTGTTTTCTACAATATTTTAGGTGGACCCTATACCAAATCAGCAATCTCGTGTTTGGTTTATAGGTGTATTACATGCATCACACCGGCTGCAGTGTTATGGTGTCCATCACCTCATTTTCGGATTTCACTGCATTGGCGGTTTGATTTCAAGTTTTGTGAAAGGTGATTGGAGTGTTTTCTTATTTTAGCTGAGTTGGGACAAGTTGTTTTGAACATAGTTTACAAACCCTGACTCGGCACATGACTCGATGACCCACTGTAGTCTAACCTATTGGATAATAATAATAATAAATATATGATTATTGCATACTTTTCATCTTTTCCAGATAAACAAGAGGCCAACCTATGTTGCTTTTGCAGCGCAGAGGTATGCGAGGCAAGCTGTTCTTCAAATGGGGCCGCGCTGTGTAGATGCGTCTGCCCAATAAACCATTCAACCTCGTTTATACAGAAGGAAAACTGAGGATTTAGATTTTTGTAAAAAAGATAATGCAAGAAAGAAAGTAAACAGAGATTAAACAGAAGGCAAACAGAAGAGTCAACGTTTGTAGGGACATTGCAATGTACAAATGGGGAGGACTAACGCATTGGGGTGGTGGATCTGATATTGTATGGCCACATCTTCCCTGGGACTGGGTGGATATCTCCATGTTATGGAGCGGGACTCGTTCATTTTCAAAATCCAAAAAGACAGTCCATGCACTGCAAAGCAGGACGGGATGAAGATAGCATAACGGACCAACCCATTCTGCCACATCCACCAAATGCGGGATATCCAAACGGTCCAAAAAAAGATATTTCCTTTTTGGAAATATTGTTTCCATGGGCCCGCACTTCAATCCCCTTCCATGCAAGTAAACCCCTCAACAGTGACAACACAGATAACAACAACCCTCATATGCGACTCATAAGATTTCTATGAAAAAATATAAATATGGACAAAACCAAAACCATTGGAAACCTATGGAGGATAGTAGAAATCGGAGCATTACTCTATAGTCTAAAACAGTCAAAATACGCAGCCATGAAGATCAAATCTGTCAAACAACCATTCACTCCAAAAGCTCAAACTTTTAGAGTGTGGTGTATCAATGTATATCAAGGGACTTTTATCACTTCAACACCCCCCCGCACGTGCGGGGTAGGAATTCCGCACGGGAACATACTGACAAGGGTGGAGGGACGCTCACACCATAAATAGGCCGGGCATGATTTCCCAGTCCCTGGGTCGACCTGATTTTCCTGACCCCCCGTGGGAGAATAATATATTAGCGAGACATATTTGCTGCTCTCGAGATTCGAACATAGGACCTTCCGCTCTAATACCATGTCAAACAACCATTCACTCTAAAAGCTCAAGCTTTCAGAGTGTGGTGTATCAATGTATATCAAGGGACTTTTATCACTTTAACAAAATCTCCCTAGCCTGACTACGAGAGAGAGAAGCGTTGTTAGCATGGATGGTCAGGGAAGGATCCATCAAACGGGAACTCGGAAAATCCCGATCATACCTTGCAAGTGGGTTTTATCTCAGTCCGCTGTCGCTGGGAATGGAGGGAAGGGAGACTTTCTCTGTGCGGAAATAAGGACGCCGAATGCATTTGTATTGTGAACGGCTAAAGAAAAATCAGTGTCCCGCGGACTACCATTACTGTTTCAGTCTGACAGACGGGCAGTCAGAGGATTACATTCAAGTACCTGCATTTAGCAGGATATGGCGTTTGATTTACCGCCGATTCCCACCAACTGCAGCTTTGGTTTAATTACTTTCGAATACCATAAAAAATCAAACACATGTGAAAAGTCATAATTGCCCATTGCAGGCCTATTACTGTTATTCGGGAAAACCAAACAGGCCTTTAAAGACTCTCTCTCTGCCACATGCAGACATATTTTAGAAAGTGATTTTTTATTTTTTATTTTGATTAAAATTAAAGCAATGGTGGAAAGGTGGAGCCATAAGAACTGAACTATGGCAGAGCCACACTTGATAGGATAGGCGGCAAGGTGATGTGTTTATGTACTCTATCCATATGCTTGAACTAGGGCAGATGGATTACAAGTTAAAAAGACAATTCTATTTATTACTTTCTCTATTGTTGATTTCATTGCATATTTGACCATTAAATGCACTATCACTATAGAAATTGCCATACATCAGATGGATGGGATTGTTTAATTGGCGTGATTTTTGAAAAATAAATCATTCATGGTGCTATGCATATGATGGACTAAATTTCCACTTCATCTTGACATGAGAATAGAGAGATATGACTAGGATATTCTAACACTTTTACCCATATCAAAGGGTAAAAGTGTCATTTTTATTGTTAAGTGAGGAGCATTTTTTAAGGCCTTTCATTTGTTTCATTTCATTTTATTTATTTTAATTTTAAATTTCCAAGACACAGCATATATTATAAAAGCTAAATGTATGGTCATTCCTCTTTTGAGCCTAGATGTAGTCATCCAAACAATCCCTTAGAGCTGAGGAGAATTTTTGTAAGTATAACACCATGATGAGGGGCCACCGTTATGTATATGGGTCTTATCCACGCTGTCCATCCATTTTGCCATACGATTTTAGGATCGAAGCTAGAAAATGAGGTAGATCCAGGGATCAAGTGGATCAAACCACATGAAGCAGCGGTGATAATGACAACCACTATTTGAAACCTTCCAACGCCTCACCATGATGGTTAATTGCCATCCAACCCTACTATGATCAGTACTGATTGGTGCCGGATTGTATGCGTTTTATCCATGTCGCCCATCCATTTTCCAAGCTCAGTTTAACACATGAGCCCAAAAATAAGGTAGATCCACGTCTCAGTTGGACCACACCACAAGAAACGGTGGTGATTGAACGTTCACCATTAAAAATTTCTTAGGACTACAAACGTTTTGAATCAATCTGATATTTGTGCTTTCCCTTCATCCAGGTCTGTGGGACCTAATCAACATGTTGGATGACAAATAAACATTAGATGTTCAATTATCACTGTTCCTGTGGTGTGGTCCACCTGAAATTTAGATCTACCTCACTTTTGGGTTAATGACCTAAATTAAGCTAGTAAAAGGAATGGACGGAGTGGATAAACGCATACATCATGGTGGGGGGCCGACAACACTCTCAGTACCGGAGCGGTCGCTACTAGTTCAGAGTACCTGGATGAAAAGATGGTCCCGAGAAGTTTTCAACGGTTGGTGTTTAATCCCCACTGTGTGGTCCACCTGAGCTGCTTTGACTCATCTTTTGTTACGCCCTAAAATAATATGGTAAAATGGATGGACGGTGTAGATAAAACTCATTATTATAGCCCCCAAAGCCCCTGTCCGTCCAATCTATGTTCATTCCATGCTCGGCAGTGTAAGAATCTCCACGTTCTCTCTCCAAATCGCAGCAGGATTCTCAAGGCCCTTCTTCCATTCACGGAAATTCGCCTCCACTCTCGGCATCAACGTCATCGTGAGTATTCCCCATCTATCACATCCATTCCATCCTAACCGTCGACCTTAGCGAATGCATCCCATCCAAGCCATTCAAACGGTTTAAATTGATCCATGATCATCATTTCTTACGAGGGGTGTCGTAGTTCTCTTTTCCTACTCTCAAATCTCTACGCTCATATATCAAATCGTTTATTTATTTGATTTTATTTATATCATGCATTTTCTTTCTCATTAATTATCAAATGAATTCTTAAAAAGCTTTTATGTCCATCCAATCTCTCATCCTCCACTTTCCCTCTTCTTTATCATTTCTCAAGAAAATTCATGTGACACTTATATTACAGGAGTGAATTAGGTAAAACTTGATGCATGTATTCTATATCCACTCAGTCCATCCATTTTCCAAGATCATTTTAGGGTATTATACCAAAAATGAAGCAGATCGATCCAATTATCAGATGAACCATACAATAGTAAACAGTGGTGATTGACTATTAATGGGCCACAAAAGTTTTAGATCAAGCTAATTTGTTTTTTCCCTTCATCCAGGCTTATATATGTGAAGTTATCAACGGATTGGATAACAGATTGGATGGCAAATAAAAACTACTGAACATTAAGGTGCGCCCTAAGAAATTTTTAATGGCAGGTCGTTCAATCATCAATGCTTCCAATGGTATAGACCATCTGCATCATTTTTAGAATAATGTACTGACATGATATGGAAAAACAAATAGACGGTGTGGATAAAGAATACATACATCAAGGTGGGCCCCACGGCGATGATACATGTCCAAAAGGGGAGCGGATTGGATACTGACAAGGTCAGTAGCCAAATGCTACTGAAGTGACGTCAACAAGCTCTGTGGACCCCACTATAATGCATGTGTTGTATCCATACCGTCCAACCGTTTTTAAAGATCGTTTTATGGTATTACAAAGAGAATGAGATTGATCTAAAGTTCAAGCGGACCCCACCATAGAAAATAGTGGGGACAGTGACATCCACCATTCAAAATTTCTTATGGGCCATAATAGTTTCCAATCAAGCTGATATTTTTTCACTTCATCCATCTCTATGTTAACTTATGAATAGTTTGGATCTCAAAAATACATCAAGGTGGGCCCTATAAATTTTCAATGGTGGGTGTGACTGCTCCCACGGTTTTCTGCGGCGGTCCACTTGAACTTTATATCTATCTCATTCTCTTTGTAATGACATAAAACGATCTCAAAAAATGGTTGGACGGTATGGATACAACACATGCATCATGGTGGGGTCCACAGAGCTTGGTGACGTCACTTCAGTAGCGATTTAGCTACTGACCTTGTCAGTATCCAATCCGCGCCCGTCCAAAAGGTGACACGTGGGATTGGTATTTAACATGCATGCGTTATTTCCTTGCTGCTTAGATGTTACTTAATTAGTATCCAATGAATATGGTAAATACTAAATATTATGCCTTAATTACAAGGAATCCTAAAATGCGGGTGTCTAAAACCGTTGTGATTCAACGTAACGCTAGGTGGGGTCCACCTATTGGAAGGACTGGATTCTGTACGGGGTATGTGTCCCACGCTCATTTTCCTAACAGCTGTTTTGGTTGGATTTCAGACCTGATTCTTTGTATATGGTGTTGCATTTTTCCATTTCTTTTAATTTGTGCGTGTTTGGCTGACCACAGTTTTATTTCTATATATGTTGGTAGGATTGTAGGAGACGACTGGAATTTTCAATGGCCACAGAGATTGCTTGCAATGGGATTGAAGGTGGCCGACGTAGCTTTCTTCTCTTGTTGATGATTTTTCATGCATGGAGTCATGGTTTTGCCGACGGAACGTTTTCGTCTTCCGCAGATGTGGAATTGGATACGTATCTAGAAAATTTCAACAAGCCTCCAGTGATCAAGACCATCAAGGTTATCATCATCATCATCATCTCGTGTCATTACCACACGTGTCAGCATTATATTCAGGTGGGGTCCACTTGTATGTTCCACTCATGATCGGGTCCACAGTCCTTGTTTTTCATAGACGCGTGGACCAACATTATGAGTGGACCAGGTACGTTTATTATTATTATTATTTTAAATTTTTAACGAGGGCGCTTGGAAGGTGGCCCACCTGATGAACGGTTGGTTTAGGATAGGTGTCCACGAGAGTAGGGTTCTAATCCTGCCTAGGGATGCAGCCTCAGAAGCGATCTTACTCATGATATTAGTAATTATAATTATATTACCACAGGAAAAATGAGCATTGAAACCTTTTTGGGTCCACCCATGATTTGGATCGGTTTTATATTTGTGTTTTTCTCATGTAATGGTGCAGATGCATACAGAGGTTACCCATTGGATGTTGGTATTGTGGCAATGGTATAGATTCTTTATAGCAATGGATTCAGTATGAACAAACCGCTTATGGTAACTGCAAATCACCACCGCCCATTTCTAATCCTGAACGGCCAGATGACAGCAGGTTTTGACGGCCCTACACCTAATCGAGCATAAACAATTGATAGTCCTACACTCGATCGGATGCTTGTGTCATATAGGATTATAACATGGAAGATGATAAAGTGGATTCAGAAAAAATTGACATATATAGCCATCTCTCCACACTACGTGTGGAATGGTGATGTATCAATCTGGTCCACCCATAGGGCCGATGTATCAAAGGGTCAACCCTTTCTGGTTGACCCTTTGATACCTACACAGATGAAAATAAGAGAAAGGGGACCCTGACTTGTCCAGGACTCTCCGATGCCTAAGTTAGGATTTTAGGGTATAATATTGTAGGGTAGGAATATCTCTTTGGAAAAAGTCACTAGTAAAGTATTAGGGTGTGAATGTGCGTACGTTACTTTGGCTGGGGGTACCTCTATTTATAGGAGAGGGAAGACGTATCTAATAAAGAGTCCTTCGTAATATGCTTGAGACGAATCAGATCCCAAAATTATTGGGATCCGATCTGATCCTCTGAAGATCTTGGGAGAGATCTTCGGGCATTTGGAGAGATCTTCAAACCATTGGTTTGGGGTTGTTCATATAACTTTTTGTTGAGCCGGCAGCTTGTTCCATAGAGGTTGTTCTGAGCTATGATCGAGCTACGGTCGACCAATAGCCGAGCTATAGCTGACCTATAGCCGAGCTATGACCAACCTATAGGTTATGTTGGCAATTGGTCATTTAAGTGGACTTATAGTAGCATCCTCTTTGAGTGTCCTTACAATCGCATCGACTTCCTGGAAAGTTGGCCTATTCTTGGACATGGACACCCCTTAGGGCTCGGATCTCAAAGGGCCTGTGCTGTTTGGTAGAGTTGGTCCATTCCATAAGTTGACCTAAAGACTTACTATTTTTTCATCCAACAACTACTATATGTCAAAACTCACTCTAACCACTTTTTCAAGTATCACTTTCCACAACAATGACTCTATTTTGTTGTTTAGGCTTCTTTTTTTTTTTTTTTTTTTCAAGCATGCAACTCCACTCTAACTCATTTTTTATCTAGGCGCTCTGATACCAAATATTAAGAACTTAATCAAATAAGCCAAAAGCCACAGGACTGATGGAATATGCCTGTTTAGTTCATCAAACTGTTGGGATGCTCCTGGTTGGGTCCCACTAGTATGCCGTGAAAATTTGCTACATCACAAAACTACCTTAATTGTACTAACTCCGGTATTGGTGGTGGTGTTTTATTAGCATTTGACATTGAAAGAATTTTGGTGGTGGTTGTAGAGCGGAGATGGCGACGTTATCGATTGCGTGGATATCTACAAACAGCCAGCTTTTGATCATCCTTCTCTTGCTAATCACACTATCCAGGTTCTCAGTTTTTTCCTCTTCTTTTAGTAATTTTGCAAGGAGCTAGCTTGAAATAGTACAGAAGTCTGTTTTTTTAATTCCCACAATGGAAATGGGCCTTGTGCAAATCCACAACGGAATCATCCTCACAAGAATCTTTGTTGAGAATATGCAAATTAAAGCATTGGCTATGTATATATGTATACAGTGAGACACGTCAGCAATTTGTAAGAATATTTAATGGTGAATAATCACATATGCTGGGATCATATCATTGTTACCTTACATGCCACCTGTGTGGGGTCCACCCGTGTGTGCATCTGGTGCTGCTCATGCTCATGACCATACATTCCAAGAACGGTACTGATTCAAAAAGTCAGTTGGGACACATCAAAGTGAGCAATGTACAATCACACCCACGTTTTTGGAATGGCCTGAGTTTCGAGGTGTCCCTTTATCCTGGTGGCCCACCTTATGACTGGGTTAGATGACATACAAACAGCAATGTGGAACATTTTCTACTGGAAGAATCAATTTGACAATATTCGGGCCAGAGTCAGCATCTCGATGAAGCACATCCCGAGAGAGGTTAACAAAGTGGACGACGGTCTGGCTTGTTGGGGCAGCGCCACTCAGCTGAACAAAATTTTCTCCGTTGTCTTCTATATTCTCCTTCTCTATCGAGGGGAGCTGGTTCTTGATAGGACGGGCCTATGTGCGGTGAGAGTAAACTAGTTTCCTTTGTTTTTCAGTTGTGAGGTGGTAGTTATATATGATCGGCTGGCCCTTCCTCCTTTTGCTGCGAGGGGTCAGCCCGAATGTGTATTTGCCTGTACATTTGCCCCAAATCTGGAATAGAATCATCCTTTTTTTAAAAAAAAATTATATCTATCAACTTCGTCTTCTAAAATAATAATAATAAAACAAAAAAATAAAAAAATAAAAACAATTTGGAGCCCACATTTCATGTCGAAGTTCCTATGATATTGGTCATCAACCTCCCCAATGTGCCGCATTGTTCCCTTTGGTGTGGCCCACCTGAGTCATGGATCATAAACACAAGATGTATTGTTAGCTCCGGTATTTTTGGTTAAGAATGCAACCAATATACTATAAAAGCCCTAGGACTGATGCATGGACCTTGTCAAGCGAAGTTCTTTAAATGGTTGAGATCGTAGCATGATCAATCCCTGTGTTAAGTAACATGCACTTTATAGAAAAGATTAAATGATGAAACTTGCACATTTTATTTTATTTTTTTGAAAAAGGCAAAGCCCGAGATCTGCGGGCCCGCCAATCCATTGATGAAACTTGCACATTTATACTATGAAAAGAAAAATACAAATAAACAAGATCATTGCATTTTTAACATGACTTTATAGAAAATTTTAAATGATGAAACTTGCACATTCATACTATGGAATGAAAAATACAAAATAAACAAGATAATTGCATTTTCATTATTTACTTATAGTAGATATGAAACATTCCTTTGGATTGAAAACATGGATCATAATACAACCTATATGTTTTATTACTAATAGAAAAACTAATTCAACTTAAGAATCTGGACTTTAAAATTTATTTATAATATTGATAAACAAAAAAACTTACAATACCCAAAATGCAACATATTGTGACATATATGCAACCTTTTTATCTAATTAGTATCCCATTAAAATTTATGGTGATCTCCTGAACATAGCAAAATGCTGCCCAAAAAATAAAACGTAGGTGAAATCTGTGTTTAATTCAGTCTCGATCGATATGGATATCTCGACTACATTATTGTATAAGTGTTCAAAGAGGAGCATCTTAGAAGATTGCCAGGCCTTAAAACATATCTTCTACTTGCGATTAAACAAATCCTGACCCTACTTTTGAATTTCTTGCTGCTAAAGGAACCATATGAGATAGTATTTGGCCATTATAAAATCACAATAGATATGTAATCACCATTTCGTAACAAGTATTTTTCTCTTCGCAGATGGAACCCAGTTCATATCCAAATGGAGTGAGACGAGATGTTTCTTCGGTCATGTTTCCACAGCTTTGGCATAGAAATGGAAGGTGTCCCCATGGAACAATCCCCATCCGTAGGAACCGTAAGAGTGATCTACTTCGAGCTAGCTCGTTGCGAAGTTATGGCAAGAAATATCCGAACGGCTTTAGTAGACTCAACTTCACAGGATCCTTAGGCACCTCTCTTGGCCATGAGGTAATCACTCATTTTATTACTAGAGTTTGAGGAATGATATGGTATGTGCACTGAATTCTTGGTGTATACACTCAACTCGCTGAATTCTATCAACGGTTTTAATGTGCATGAGGTGGTGCAGCAGACGCATCCTCCATATGGCTCAAGAAATAATTAGTTGGATGATAGTGACTAGCAGATGCACCAAATTCTGGGATTAGGTGGTTTTGAATTGTATTAGATGGAATTAACACTATTATTGTACACACATTCGGCATTGAATTGTGTCCTTTGAGAAGTACACCATTTTACACAAAAACAGTGTTTGGTGGACATTGGAATTGTATCAACAAATTAGGGCACCAAGATAAAACACATGCATCAACCTGGGGCCCACAGATGTTTTGGATTTCCAATTTTATTAGAAATCCTGTTGGTATTGAAAGGTCAAATACTCAAATTAATCTAATCCTTTCCATGAAATTCCAAACACTCTGATAGAACTTACATTGGACCAAATGTAATTTGATACCACCTAATACCACCTTCCTAACAAGCCCTTATTAAATTTTTTGGGCAATTAGAATGGAATATTTATTTATTTATTGCACAAACAATGTCTTGTGAGATTATGTGAATATCATTTTTATTTCTTGGAAGGTATTGCTGAAAAACAAACACACCCAATGTTTTAGACCTTATTACTTTGTTGGAGGTAACCCTAGATATGTAGACTAATTACAAGCTGATGAATGATGATTGCTTGTATGTATGAATGTGTGCATGTACGGATCACAGCATGCCATGGCTTATGTGAATAAGGGGAAGTACTATGGAGCAAAGGCTTCTCTAAACGTGTGGAACCCTAAAGTCATGAACCCTTATGAATTCAGCTTAGCTCAAATTTGGGTTACTTCCAATGCAAATGGTGATTTCAATACAGTCGAAGCTGGATGGATGGTACGTCCACACCTTCCTTCATTAACATGCCCCTTTCAATGAGAACAAAGCATTGCTATGTACACGTTTTTGGCTTTGTATCATGATTTTGCGTTGTAGAATTTGTATCTAACAAATTTCTCATGTCGAATGTTGCGACGTGGGCCAACTGGACTAGGTTCAGATGGCCCACATCTCAAAATCCATCTACTCATCGGATGCCTACAAATGCACAGTTTAAATGATATCAGCCGGTCCATATTCAACAGGAAAAAATTCATCAATTGGATAGTTAGGATTGCATTTTAAATTAAGATGCCATCATTTGCTCATTTTAACTTTGGCGACTCTGCAGGTCAGTCCGGTCACATTCGGCGACTATCGCACACGATTATTCATTTACTGGACGGTAATCTCAACTTACACTACCATTGATAAAGATTATATAACTTATTTAAGGAATTCAAAGAAGCATTAAACATGATAATGCCCTAAGTAGACCATGGGACTGGTTTGTTGACTATTTTTCTAATTTTTGCATGTGTGATGAGAACATGGATTCAGGCAGATAACTACCAAAGTACAGGCTGCTACAATCTCAGGTGTGCTGGTTTTGTGCAAACAAGTAATGAGATAGCTCTTGGCACCGTTGTAATACCCATTTCCATCTATGGTGGGAAGCAATTCTCTCTATCCATTCACATATACAAGGTAAGACAAAATAGTAATTATTTTAGTTTGGAGGAAAACTAAAACATGGGTATAAAAAAGTATCATGGAATGTTTGGGAAATGGAAAATCATGGATTTGAGGAATCCGCGAGCAAGAACTGGTTTTGCATTAAATCACGATTTTACGCTATGTGAATTGTGGAAAAAATATTTTAAGAAAAAACAAAAAGAGCGAGGAATCCTCATATTCATTTTCCACTGCATTTTTTTATGTTTCGAAAATCATGATTACATTTTTTTCAGCATTTCTCTGGAAGAGAAATTATAATTATTCACAAAATCATTGCTTTTGACTATTTGAATTGCAATTGAATATGCAGAGTTGTGAGTTTCATTTCCACTGCATCTATTGTGGTTTGAAAATCATGATCACATTTTTTTAATAGTGTTGCCTTGTAATCGTCTTATAGAAAAGCCTTTGATTGCATATATAAATCACCTATAGAATTGTGCAGAAGGTGAAGATTTTAGTAGAGATCATAGCAATTTATAAAAGGATTACTTGTAAAGGAATGAGTTGATAGAGGCAAAGAATGGCATTTGATTACCTATATAAATCACGGCTCATACATATAAAAATTCTAATTATTTTAATACAATTTTTTATGACTTGAGGATCTTGTACTTTTGTACACAGCAATTATTTGATGAATTCTCAGCTGTCCTTTTCTCATAGTAAATTTACAATGCTGGCCCAAAACACCATCATGTTTTTGTCCAGCCAGCATTTGTATCCATGGGATCCACTTTCTAGTGATCTAGTCTGTTCATCTGGTGGACCCTAGCAAAAAGAAGCAATGCTGTAAAAGGGTCCCTATCAAGCAGCCCCAGACATCTGAATTGTCCTGCAAATGGAGGGTTAAACATGAAATATAGCCAACAGTTTCATGTGACTTTCATTTCAGATCAGATGTTGGGATTACTGTGTTGTATTTTGTTTCAATTTTTTTTTATTTTTTTATTTTTTTATTTTTAATATTTTGGTTTCTCTTCAAAATTTAAAATTTATGTTGCTTTTATGTTGTGGGTTTAGTCTCACAATGTATTTGTACCAACATCTTTTCATATTTATAAGATAATTTTTTTGCCTATGAGTTTGAGATCCTTTTAAAAATCAATAGATTTATTTCTTTTTTTTTATTCTTAATGTTTTAAGAGTTTTTTATTCTTCGTTGAGTCAACTCAGCACTTTCGGATTAAACTGCAAGTGGTTCGAGCCCGCTTACAGTGAATGCACTGCTAAGGCTGGGTCATAATTGTTGTATTCTATAGGCCGCCGATTAATAAAAAAACCTGCACTTGGGACACTGTACAAGGAAAGTAACTTCGATTTCAAACTGAATAACTCGTATCATGCCTTGATTCAATTCTATAAGTTTTCTATCTTATTTTCTTTATTTTTCTTTCTGATTTTCTACTTCATACTCTATTTGATTCCAACCAGATTTCCAACAACCTAATGGATATAATTTTCCATCCATCATTCATCTATTTCACTCCCACCAGGTGGATACCATTGATCACTGAAAGGCAGTCCCCACCACCTCTACAAAATGCTGGCCCAAGAGAAAACACCATTAATACAGGCCGACCATCATGTCACCTATTTTTAAGAACACAATATATGATTTCTTATTTTATTTTTTTAAAATGTTGCAGGACAAGAACACTGGGAATTGGTGGCTACAAATAAACAACAAGGTGTTGGGATATTGGCCTGGCACCTTATTCAAAGGTCTAGCAGACAGTTCCAATTTGATTGAATGGGGTGGTGAGATTATGAATTCAAGAGACGAGGGCCAGCACACCAAGACCCAGATGGGCAGTGGCCATTTCCCAAATGAGGAGTGGTCAAAATCAAGCTTTATAAAAAATATTCAGGTTGTGGATGCATCCTACAGCCTCAGAGACCCAGGTTCCCTTACCCCATATGCAGAGTACCCAACCTGCTATGATATAAAGGTAGTCCCAAACAAGAAGAGTGATTATGGTTATTATTTATATTTTGGAGGCCCTGGTCAATCTCCAACTTGCCCTTAAGCAAGAAAGAAAAACATATTGATGATTGGTAAAAAATCATAAATAAAGATCAGTTATGTATGACAATGTCAATTAGAACTTATAGATTCCTATGTTCGGAAATAGTAATTGATGATAAATGATCTTCTTGGGTTAAAGACAGTTAGTTAGATAGGAGAGGTCAGCTGTACCCGGCTAACAGCTTAGTGGGTGTTACCCTTAGCTTGTGGAGCCCATCTTGATGAATTTGTTTCATATCCAAACTGTCAATCTGTTTTTTCAGCTCATTTAAGGACGTTATGCCGAAAATTAAGATCTAATTCTATGATAGACCACACCATTGGAAAAGAGGTGAATGGCAATTAAATGCTTTTTGTAGGCCATAAAAGTTTTGGGTCAAGCTAATATTTTTTTTTTCCCTTCATCGAGTTTTTCTTGATCTTAGCAACGGGTTGGATGGAAAATAAGTATTACAAATCTACTCAAAGTGGGCCTTAGGAAGTTTTAAATCGTGAGCGTTTGATCATCACGGTTTCTTGTGGTGTGGTCCAGCTGAGATTTGGATATCTCTTAAAATGGGCTGTAAAAACGGATGGAGGGAATGGATATACAACGTATGATAAGGTGGGCCATACGGTAAGGGTAACACCTAATCCATGCCCGTTAGATACATGAGTAATAGTCATACGTAAGGTTGTATGATACGACAGAATCTTCTCTGAATTTTAAAAGGCTTTAAATCTATTTGGTAAGATCATTTTAATTCATGAGCCCAGAAATGAGACCACCAAAACTCTAGTGGACCACACCACATAAAGAAATGGGAATAATGATTCCCACAGTTGAAACCTTCCTAGGGCACAATATGATGTTTATTTGTCATCCAACCTGTTCATGAGATCATGAAGACCTGAATGAAGGGAAAATAAATAAATATCAGATGGATCCAAACTTTAGCCCCCAAGAAGTTTTCAATAGTAAAAGTTCAATTCCCACTTCTTTATGTGGTGTGGTCCACTTTTGCTTCGGATTTGCCTCATTTTTGGGATCATGCCTTAAAATGATGGACTGTGCGGATATAACAAATACATCATGGTGGGGCACACAGAACTTGTCACTCAAAACTACAAGAAGACAATGATAATTATATATGGCCATACTACTACAGATGATTCAAGGTTAAAGGTATGGGCATGTTTGGAATGGCAGATGGAATTTGTGTAAGTGCTATAATTTATATCCCTGTTTGTTGTCAAATTTGTGGTACCAAAATCACTGTTATATAACTTGCATAAGTGAAGCTCTCTCAAAGATCAACATTCATGAACAAGCAAAGCTCACAAGTACAAAGATCAACCTTGACTGCAAGAACTGCTCACAAGACATGACTCAAGCTGCAAGACTTCAAGAAGAGTACAAGGCAGTTTGTAAAGAACTCAAGACACTTTCAAGATTGAGCTACATCAAGATTTCAAGATTGAGCTACATCAAGATTTCAAGATTGAACTACATCAAGACTTCAAGGCTCATACTTCAAGGTCACTAGTTCCTAATGTTTCAATGTCCTTACTTCATGGTTGAGGTTTGACTGACCTTAGGTTGACCTTAGAAGTAGGTCACTTTGGATACATAAATCGAATGTTTATTTTACATAAGTTTGGTCTGTTCTTCGACTAGTCCTAGGCCTTCTTCGAGTAGTCCTAGAGTTGCTTCGACCAGTCTAAGAAATTCCTCGATCAGTCGTGAGTTTGTTACAAAAATCGGATAATTTTTGTTAGGTTTCGACTAGTCCAGGAATCTGTTCGACCAGTCGAAGGAACAGTGTCGACTGCATCTTCGACCTGTCGAAAGTCTTCGACTCAAAGTCCAGCGATGAATTTTATGTTCTTCGACCAGTCGAATGAGACCTTCGACCAGTCATAGAACGGTCAAAGCTTATCGCGCCTGATTTTTCAAATATTTGTTATTGCTTCGACTAGTCGAAGAGCTTTCTAGACCAGTCGAATACGCGATCTGCTCACCTATAAATAGAGCACGAATCTCATAAGAAATCATCAAATTAATTAATCCATTCAAGCCAATCTTCGTCGAACTTCTGAGAGATAATTCTGTGCTCCATGTAAGCTAAGTGTGCTTATTTAATATTCTCTTTCCTTAGCTTTATTTAATTAATTTTGTTTCTACTATTCTAATCTAATTTGATAAGAGGAATTGTTATTCCCTTTCTTTGGAATCAAAATCAATTAAGGCAAGCCCTACTTGATTTAATTTAAAATCTATTAGAATTAGAACCATTGTAATTGAGTACTGGACATTGAACTTGGACATTCAATTATCTACTCTGACTTGGTTCTACCGGGCTGCTACAACGAAGGAGATAATCAGGTATTTTACATTTAATTGTAAATTCTTTTATGTTTTGGTTTCTTTCAAGATTTGCCAGAAAAATCTTGTTGTATTGGTTATCTGAGGAGAGCCAGGAAAACTCAGAAGTGGAGTTTTTTAATTGTATAAGCCCACAGACAAAGACACAATTGTAAAGGTTTTGGGTGAACCTGGGAAAACCTATTTTGTTAGTGAACGCTAATATCCTCTGAGTGAGGATATTAGGAGTGGAGTAGCATTCTGTGTGGCTGTTGTTTAACAGTTGGTGAACACACAGGCGAACCACTATAATCCCTTGTGTTGTGGTTGAATGATTTATACTTCTAATCTTTAATTATTCTTTTGTGGGATGTATGTATGGTGGTGAATGTTGCAATCATTTAATTCAAGCATTGTGAGAATTTTGTAATAGTTTAGAATTTATTTTCTGCTATTCCTTTATCAGCTTGATATTCAATTTCCTTTAAAAGTTGTTCCAGCAAGGTTGCCCTGCCATTTTTATGGTGTATGGCTGTCCCTAGAACAATACATTTGTGATTACAATTTATTTCAATGCAGTTTGTATTTATTTCTGTATTTCTCTTTGGTTTGAGATTTGATACAAAGATCTTTCTAGAAATAAAGTTGTCTTACCATAAACTCTGGTTTTTGGTGAAAGGTTGTCCTTAGAACAACATTTGTATCAACCTCTCAAGATCTAAATTTTGAGGTTGTCTTACTTTCCTGCATTGTGATTTACTTTGGCTATCATATTCTTTTTAATTTCGCTATTATAAGTTTTATTTGGCATTGTCCTATTCACCCCCCCTCTAGGACATATAGGTAGCCTTTTCAATTTGTCCTGACAATTAACATTTTGTGGAGGTAGAGCTTTTTCACACATCCCACAGAATGTATGTATGGTATGGTAGGATGCACTAAACAAATCGCTTGTCCGCACTCCAAAATGTGATGGGATTTTTGTCCCGTGCTCGACGGGTCGTGAGCCTTGCTCAATCGGTCGAGGGCTGGTGCACGACCAGTCGTGGAGTCAAGCCCTGACTCGACTCAAAGTCCAGCAACTTTGGGCTATTTTTCTACGGGGTGCTCGACCGGTCGTGGGTGGCGCTCGACCGGTCGTGGGTTTGTCTCGACCGGTCGTGGTTACGCAGATTCGTTCCGCGATTTTGCGGATTGTGAAAATCTGAGTCCTTTCACAACTGGGATGCGGAAAGGAGTTTCCTAAAACTATAAATAGGGGTCCCTAGGATTTTTCTAGGGTATGAAAAACACAAGAGGGCTATCAAAGGTGTGACAGAAAGAGAGAAAGAGAGAGAGGAAGCTAGTAGAAGGGAGGTTATGCTCGTAGAGGTTATCTACTGTGCAATTTATATCTCAGCGCTTCTACGTCCTCGTAATCGGTGAGATCTCTCCTTCTTCTTTTTTTCTCTCATTGTTTATCCACTCCTGCGTGACTGAAGAAGGTTGTAACGTTCTACTTCATAGTGGATTGTTGATCTGGACGAGGTCCCGTGGTTTTTTACATCTTTGAGGGTTTTCCACGTAAAAATCTCTTGTGTGGTGTGTGGTTGGAAGCTCATTAAGGGTTCATTGATCGCAATCAGAGGAAAGAAGTGTTGCACCCTTTACAAGGCAAAAGTCAGTGTGTGCAAGGGTGGGTTGAACGCATCAGAAGATTCAACTATTGACAGTGGCACAGGCGTCTAGGCCACATGAGTGAAAAAGGGCTTCAACTACTAGCGAGGAAGCGGCTCCTTCCAGACGTGACAGGCATGCCTCTCAAAACCTGTCTTGATTGTTTATCAGGGAAACAACATAGAGTTTCATTTGTTAAAACTGTTTCTCATGTTAATAAAATGCATGCATTAGATTTGGTTTATTCTAATGTTTGTGGTCTTATGAGGACAAAAACCTTGGGTGGGGCATTATATTTTGTTACTTTTATAGATGATGCATCTAGGAGGGTTTGGATTTATACTTTGAAATCCAAGGATGAGGTCTTTGGTGTGTTTAAATTATTTCACGCTATGATTAAGAGACAGACAGGTAGATCATTGAAGTGCATCCGTATTGACAATGGTGGTTAATACATTGGCGACTTTCACGAGTATTGTAAGTCCCTGGGTATACGGCATGAACAAACGGTTCCCAAGACCCCCCAGTATAATGGTGTAGCTGAGCGAATGAATCGCACCATTGTAGAGAGAATCATATGCATGTTATCCTATGCGAAGTTGCACAAGACGTTTTGGGGAGAAGCAATGCACATGGCGGTGTATCTGATAAACAAGTCTCCATCAGCCCTGTTGAATGGAGAAGTACCTAAGAAGGTGTGGACTGGACATGATCCATCGTACAGTCATCTCAGGGTGTTTGGATGCAAGGCATCCGTTCACGTACTAAAGGACAAGAGGTCCAAGCTCGATATGAATATCAGACAATGTGTGTTCTTGGGGTACGGTGATGAAAAGTTCGGTTACAGATTATGGGATCCGACCGAGAAGAAGCTCGTTAGGAGAAGAGATGTGGTATTTTTTGAAGATCAGTGTATAGAAGACATTGGTAAGCCGGAGAAGAACCAACCTAGTTCAAGTGAGCTAGAGGACATGGATCCGATTATTCCTCTCGTGATGCCTGATAACGGGGGAGTACAACAAGATGCAGAGGATGAGGGAGTTCCTTCAGAAGATGGACCAGGGGAACAGCCCCCACTTGATCTACCTGTTGAGCCACAGGTGAGGATGTCATCTAGGGACAGATAGCCGTCCAAGAGGTACTCACCGCATGAGTACATTATCCTAACTGATGGGGGATAGCTAAAAGACTATTCTGAGGCCCTAGCCGACGAGCATAAGGAGTGGTTGAAAGTTATGTAAGAGGAGATGAAATCCTTGCATAAAAACTACACCTATGTTATGGTGAAACTGCCTAAGGGCAAGAAAGCTTTAAGCAACAAGTGGGTGTTCAGAAAGAAGGTTGATCAGAAGAATTCACAGACGAGGTTCAAGGCCAGACTTGTGGTGAAAGGGTTTGGTCAGAGGAAAGACATAGACTTTGAGGAGATATTCTCACTAGTGGTGAAGATGACATTCATACGGGTGTTACTTGGGTTGGCGACTAGCATGGATATGGAGATAGAGCAGTTAGATGTTAAAACTGCCTTTCTCCATGGTGACCTGGAAGAAGAGATTTACATGTACCAACTAGAGGGGTTCGAAGTCAAGGGCAAAGAGCATATGGTGTGTAGATTGAGGAAGAGCTTGTATGGGCTGAAACAAGCTCCATGGCAATGGTACAAGAAGTTTGATTCGTTCATGTTACAACATGGGTATGACAGAACGGAGTCGGACCACTGTGTGTTCACGCGCAAGTTCTCAGAGGTGTTTTCTTAGTTCTGTTGTTATACGTTGATGACATGCTCATCATGGGAAAAGACATCAAGAAGATCGACAGGCTGAAACAGGAGTTGGGCAAGTCGTTTGCGATGAAAGACTTGGTCCCGGCTAAACAGATCCTATGAACGGAGATAATGATATTTTATTTAAACTAACCTGATTTAAATGATTTTAAACTCGCAAGTATACAAATCAGATGTAGACACGGTACGTATTACGAGATCGTTACCACGAGGACTAATTGTCACAATTCGAATCTTACGATTCTTCTTAACGAATCCGACAAATAGTTGAGCTAATGATTAAGCAAAATAATCTAAAATAGCTGAGAGCAAGAAGTAAAATTCAATCAAGGAGTACACTAGGACTTTTGAATCCACCCCTAATTATCCTAACCCTTGTTTTACCTGTTTAATTCACTCTAATTCAGATTGATATAAATTTAATAAATAAAGCACACTTGTCCTTGGTCGGGCACACAGAATGTATAATCCCTTAAAGCATAAGGATCACACCTTTCCATCCATGGTCAGGTATGAAGAGATGTAAATTCTTATTTCTTTCTCTATAGGAAAACCTGTTCATGGTCAGACACAAGCACCTAGAATAAGATTACAAACAACATCCACATCTAGACTTTGGTTAAGCTCATAGAATGGAGAAGTATGGAGTTTTCATTTAAGCATACTAGAGAAAGAAATAAATCAATCAAATTCAGATGAAATCAACAAATAACAAGAATCATTCAAATTATTGGTGGAGAGGTGCGAACGGTGGAAAACTTCATACGGAAGTTTTCTTTACACAGCAGGAGTCGGTTACGTGCGTAACTCCTTACGCAGATGTATTGGTGGCCCCCACAGGCGTTCTCTGATAAAAAATTCACTTTGTTCACTGGGATCAGCAAGGAAAAACGGTCGGACATGACCGTTTTTCTTCTGTTTTGGTGTGGTCCACTCAATCTTTTGCGCTACCATCTGTCCTCTGTTTGGATGGTTGAAATCTAATGTTCATTTCTTCCTGCAATTCCGTCATCTAGGCTTAGATGATAGGGAGCGTGGGCTTCTGATGGATGGTCCAGATCCGACTGATGAAGCACGGTGGTGGCCCACAAGATTCGTTCGCAGGCTCTGTTTGTGAAACAGAGTTTATGAACCGCTGCTGCAATGATCGGTGGGCCCCACCTTTATGCTTATGAAGAAATCCACCCCGTCCATTGAAATCCTGGCTAAAAACCAGTTGGGAAGGAGTAGTTTTAGTAGGTTCTTGTGTGGTCTACTGTACTAACTCAATTCGCTGTTCATCTTCCATTTTCTGACGATTCACATGCATACACTTGCATGGGCCAAAAAGGAAAGCTAGGTGATGGTCACGCCCCCCCCCCCCCCCCCCTTCTAGACACATTGAACGGTCCAGATCATCAAAATATGATATAGGATTACAAACAACATCCACATCTAGACTTTGGTTAAGCTCATAGAATGGAGAAGTATGGAGTTTTCATTTAAGCATACTAGAGAAAGAAATAAATCAATCAAATTCAGATGAAATCAACAAATAACAAGAATCATTCAAATTATTGGTGGAGAGGTGCGAACGGTGGAAAACTTCATACGGAAGTTTTCTTTACACAGCAGGAGTCGGTTACGTGCGTAACTCCTTACGCAGATGTATTGGTGGCCCCCACAGGCGTTCTCTGATAAAAAATTCACTTTGTTCACTGGGATCAGCAAGGAAAAACGGTCGGACATGACCGTTTTTCTTCTGTTTTGGTGTGGTCCACTCAATCTTTTGCGCTACCATCTGTCCTCTGTTTGGATGGTTGAAATCTAATGTTCATTTCTTCCTGCAATTCCGTCATCTAGGCTTAGATGATAGGGAGCGTGGGCTTCTGATGGATGGTCCAGATCCGACTGATGAAGCACGGTGGTGGCCCACAAGATTCGTTCGCAGGCTCTGTTTGTGAAACAGAGTTTATGAACCGCTGCTGCAATGATCGGTGGGTCCCACCTTTATGCTTATGAAGAAATCCACCCCGTCCATTGAAATCCTGGCTAAAAACCAGTTGGGAAGGAGTAGTTTTAGTAGGTTCTTGTGTGGTCTACTGTACTAACTCAATTCGCTGTTCATCTTCCATTTTCTGACGATTCACATGCATACACTTGCATGGGCCAAAAAGGAAAGCTAGGTGATGGTCACCCCCCCCCCCCCCCCCCCCCCCCCCCCCCCCCCCCCTTCTAGACACATTGAACGGTCCAGATCATCAAAATATGATATAGGTGAGACCCACTAGCCAAAAACGGCCTCCGTACATGCGCATGTGTATGCACGATGCACATGTGGGGTACACCGTGATGTTTACAAGCAACCCAATCCATCCATTTAGTTTGTCTCCCCATTTAAGGTGTTGAGTCCAAAGTTGAGGCATATCTAGAGATTAGGTAGGCCCCACTTAAGGAATTAAGGGGCTGATCTGTCAATTGGGCTACTTCCAGAGGTATCCAATGGCCGAAATTTTACGTGTACAATTAATTTATGGTCCTCAGGCCATGTATGAAGTTTCGAGCCAAATGGATGGTTGAAACCATGTGATCTTACATTCTGGACCAATTTCGGGCCCTCTTTAATGTGAATGGCTTGATTTCCTCAGATTTCTGGTGTGTAAATTCATCAATCTTGGTCCCTTGGGGCCTGTCCCTTGCTTTGGTGACTTCAGAGCGTTAATTCCATACTTTTAGTATCCTTTTTCAATCCAAGCTCCTAATTACACCCTACATCACAAACATAATTAAAATATGACGTTAAGCATCATCATGTACGTAAAATCAAGTAATAATTGAGGTCTAATATGAAATATTCGACCCTCATCAGATAACCCGTGACAGAAGTAGCTTGGTTGTCACAAGAGCGGTATATTAAGAAAGTCCTAGAAGTGTTCAATATGAATGTAGCGAAGCCGGTCAGTACTCCACTAGATGGTTACTTCAGATTGAGCGACATGCAGTGTCCCAAGATGAAGGCAGAGGTGAAAGAGATGCAGAAGATACCCTACGCGTCAGCTATAAGAAGTTCGATGTATGTTATGGTGTGTACACGCCCAGACATAGCATATGCGGTTGGTGTAGTCAGCTGGTATCTTACTAATCCTTGCAAAGAGCATTGAACAGCGGTAAAATAGATACTACGGTATCTAAGAGGCTCATCCAGGTTGAGCCTATGTTATGGTGACGGTAAACCTGTGTTAGAGGGCTACACAGATGCAGATATGGCAGGCGACATAAACTCCAGGAAGTCAACATTAGGGTTCATGTTCACGTTTGCAGGGGAGCAGTTTCTTAGTAGAGCAAGCTACAGAGGGTCGTAACATTGTCGACGACAGATGCCGAGTACATTGCAGTTACAAAAACATGTAAAGAGATGTTTTGGATGAAGAGGTTTCTACTGAATTTAGCCTGAAGTAGGAGGAGCATGTGGTCTATTGCGATAGTCAGAGTGCTATACACTTGAGCAAGAATCCAAGTCAGCATTCCAAGTCGAAACACATAGAGATTCGATATCACTGGATCAGGGATACTTTAGAACAGAAGGTGTTACAGCTTGAGACCACACGGACCATAATGGGTCAGACATAATGACCAAGGCTTTGCTCAAGGGTAAGTTTGAGGTTTGTAGAAACCAGGCTGGCTTGAAGAAGGTAAATCCCAAAAAGGGAGAGATTTGATGGGATTTTTGTCCCGTGCTCGACCGGTCGAGGCTTGGTGCACGACCAGTCGTGGAGTCGAGCCCTGACTCGACTCAAAGTCCAGCGACTTTGGGCTATTTTTCTCCGGGGTGCTCGACCGGTCGAAGGTGGTGCTCGACCGGTCGTGGGCTCGTTTCGACCAGTCGTAGTTACGGAGATTCGTTCCGCGATTTTGCGGATTGCGGAAATCTGAGTCCTTTCGCAACTGGGATGCGAAAAGGAGTTTCCAAAAACTATAAATAGGGGTCCCTAGGGTTTTTCTAGGGTATGAAAACACAAGAGAGATATCAAAGGTATGAGAGAAAGAGAGAAAGAGAGAGAGGAAGCTAGTAGAAGGGAGGTTATGCTCGTGGAGGTTATCTACTGTGCAATTTATATCTCAGCGCTTCTACGTCCTCGTAATCGGTGAGATCTTTCCGTTTTTCTTTTATTCTCTCATTGTTTATCCACTCCTGCATGAGTGAAGAAGGTTGTAACGTTCTACTTCATAGTGGATTGTTGATCTGGACGACGTCCCGTGGTTTTTTACTTATTTGTTGGTTTTCCACATAAAAATCTCTGGTGTGGTGTGTGGTTGATGCTTTGATTTATTTCATTGCTTTATTATTTCATAATTCTGGTTTGTTCTGGAGGGCTAGATCCTAAGGTTTTGTGAAAGGCCCCCAACAAAATGAAATTCCATTATATCGGATCCGACATACTGTTATCCCATTCTCATTCAAATCAGAGGATGTACAGTCACTGTTTGGTGGACATTCCAAACTTAAACTAACGGATGAATCCACAATTTCTTAGATAAAAGGAGAAGATCGGTCTGAATAATCTATACAAATCCGGCATTTAATTACAATGGTCAATTTCTCCTTCTTCAATCTCTCTAACACTGCAACCAAGAGAGAGACTCCATTTCATGGGTTCTCAGTTAACGTTATAGTGGGGCCCACAACACTGAGTCCAGTCCCTTGCTCATAAGGTCACGTTAGATCAAAGATGGTCCCAAGAAGTTTTCAACGGTGGGTGTTTGATCCATACTATCTGGTCCACTTAAGCCTTTAATTTTCCTCAACTTTGGGCTTAGACCCCAAAATTATATGGCAAAAATGGATGGACAGTGTAAATAAAAGTCATATATCATTGTGGTCCCCAAAGACCCAGCAGGTCCAATCCGTGTCCATCCCATGCTTTTCTGTACAAGAAACTCCATATTCTTTCTACAAATGGCCGCCTGATGCTCAGGGCCCATCTTTCATTGATGGAAATTCACATCCATCGTTTATTGGAACATTTGGTTGAATCAAATAAAGTATTAAAAATCAAAAATAAAAAAAGAAATGAGATAGAAGACTTATATAACTGAATCAAGGCGTGACGTGATTACTCGGCTTGAAATCGAATTTGGTCCTTTTTGATAATGTCCCAAGTACAACGGGTTTTTAGAGTAATTAACCTTCAGAATACGATGACTATGACCTAGTCCTAGCAATGCACTCATGGTATACAAGATCAAACCACTTATAGTTTAACCATGTTAATTTAACATAGCGATGAACTCAATAACCAAAAACTCATAAAACAAAAAAGGAATAGAGATAATTTTTCACAGGAGAGTAGAATTGATTTTTATGTGTATTTTTAAAATGGAATGAAAGTTCTTATCTAGACTCTAAAGTGGTGCATTAAGCACCCTTTCAAAAGGGTTTGGTCTATTGGATTTAAATGTTAACCCAACAAGGTGGGACCAACCCCATCTATTTGTTTCAAAATAAAAAGGCGTAAGTGCGAGTGCACTCACGTAAAATAAAGTCCAACGAATATCCATACACACGTGCCCGTAGCCACGGCCCGACTCAACTCGTCATGCATACGCCCTTAGGCTCAGCGCGCATGTGAGGTCAATGACATGTATTAGAGTTATTAGCATAGACCTACATTATTAAATTCACATGCCCCATAAATGAGGCATAAGCTCTATAACAAAAAACATATCTTATATACAAGAAAATTTTCTTAGACAAATTTCTTATATTTTGGTTTTTTCTTATGTAATTTTTCATAAGTGGGAGTGAGGTGGTGCAATGCATAAGGATATTTTGGGCACATAAGAGTTCTAAAAACTAGCTTTTTTTAGTAGTATAGCACAATATAGATTCTTTATAGCAATGGATTCCGTATAAGCTAACCGCTTATGGGAACTGAAAATCATTTCAGACTATATTACTCTTTCAAAGTCATTGCCTGGATAGGATTACTCTACAAATTCAAAATGATGATGAGATTCTGGAAGTACGGCAAAGGATGGCTGCTTCCAAGCCCACCTCTTGGTTGTCATCGCTCGATCACTTCCTTTTCCACTAAGTGATTGCTTAGGGACCTTAGCGTATGATCTGGGCTGTTTCCCTCTCCACTTTGGATCTTAGCACCCAAAAAGTTTGTCTGTACAAACGATGACGGCCTGTATTCGGAGTTTCCCTATGGTTGGTAAAGCGAAATGGGGGCCACCCTAGCCCATTGAGTGCTCTACCTCGGGCCATCGACATCATACACTCTATTGAAATAGATTTCGCGGAAAACCAGCTATATCCGATCTTGGTTGGCCTTTCACCCCTAGCCACAAGTCATCCCCGTATTTTGCCACATAGGTGGGTTCGGTCCTCCAAGGTCTGTTAGAGCTCTCTTCAACCTGCTCATGGCTAGATCAATCAGTTTTGGGTCAAATAGGAAGAACTAGAAGATTCCACCTCTGGAAAGCGCCTACACCTAATGGCTTAAGCTGCTGTTCCCATTTCCTCGATGACCCATCATGTAAAAGGTACACCGTTAGAGTGAGTGCGCCCACCGGCTCTAAGCTCCGCTCCATTGTTCGCATCGGATCTCAGGTTCTCTATTGCACTCCCTAAAGAGAGTTCTTTTCACCTTTCCCTCACGGTACTTGTACACTATCGGTCATTGAGAAATACTTAGGCGTCAGAGGGTGGTCTCCCTTTCTCGTGTAAAAGCGATCAGAATTCGAACATGTCGTGTTTTACTGGGAAGCATCGAACCATGGGAACAAATCTACAGGGCTATCACCTTCTTTGGCCAAATCTTCCAACCTTTTTGACTACTCGAGCTACTTGCCCACAATTCTATGATCAACTCAACGAGACTGCCTTTGACCATGAAGGGGGACTAGCGTCGGGGGGTATACATGTGGATGGAGCACTTGTGGCATGTAATATCCCGAGACATTGCTAGTTGACTCCTCATCGACAGCCAGCAGTGTCGTTGAATTCACGCCGATCAGAGTCCCTACATGGCCTGACGCATGCAAATTCATGCCGATCGTTTTCCACAGTTTCTTCCAGCGAACCGGTTTTGGGTTAAGGCTTCTAAATCATCCTTCTTGGGTACCATATCGACGATTGAATGAATAATGATCGATAAACATCTATGATAACTGGTCCCGATATTTTGATGGTGTTGAGATCTAATGATGCGTACCATTGGGTAACACTTTAGACTATGTTACTCTTTCAAAGTCATTTATGTAACAACAAGATATGATATTGGCTTTGATACCAGATATTGAAAATCTAACTAATATGCCAAACGTCACGTGACTGATGAAATACACTGGCCTTTATCCTTTTTAGTGATGGGATCAAAATAGTGGGTCCCACTAGTATGCCCTGAAAATATGCTATATTACAAAACTTAGTTGTACTATTGGTGGTGGTGTTTTACTAGTATTTGATATTGAAAGGATTTTGATGGTGGTTGTAGAGTGGAGATGGTGACGTTATTGATTGTGTGGATATCTACAAACAGCCAGCCTTAGATCATCCTTCTCTCGCTAATCACACTATACAGGTTCTCATTTTTACTCTTCTTTAATTTCATAACTTGGACTGAGTTACACTTTGTGGGAATGGTTATCTACACTTACCCGGCCTGGTTGATTTGCTTACAACCCATTTTACATTTTGAGCATTGAAATAGTTCCACAATGGAAATAGGAGTTATGTAAATCCACAAGGGAATCATCATCACAAGAATGTTTGTCGAGAAATGGCAAATGAAGGCATCGGCAATGTCTGCATTTGGTAAGATGTCGGCAATTTGTACGAATATTTAATGGTGAATAATCACATATGTTCGAGTATACGTGCCAGCTACGTGCGGCCCACCCATGCGTGCAGCTGGTGTGCCTCTTCATGCTCACCGTACATCACAAGAACCAAATTGATCTAAAAACTCAGTTGGAAGACACCAAGTCATGAAGCAATGTACAATCACACTTCCAAGTGGCCCACCTTATGACTGAGTTAGATGACATACACATCGCAATGTGGAGCCCAAACTCCATCTTGAAGTTCCTATGATGGCCATCACCCTCCCCAATGTGCTGCATTGTTCCCTTTGGTGTGGCCCGCCTGAGTTATGGATCGGGCTAGATTTTGTGATCCTTAAACCTAGCTAACATGTCTAATGGATGGTTGGATGCCACTCACACATCACAATGGCCCCCAACACAACTCAAATGTTTAGATACATTCTAAGCTCAAATAGGTAAAAATGGATCTGAAAATTTGGAACAAAGAGGAGTTTGGGAATATTTTTGAGCAGATCAAGAGAGCGGAGCATGTGGCGGTCGAGCTGGATGATCAACTCCAAACTTCACCTGGCCCCAACAGATCATTCTCTCAGCCTGTAACAACAGATCAGTGCAAATTCTGCCAGGTTAGCATCATTGGAGATTATGCAGGAAATTTTTTGGAAGCAGAAATCTAGGGTGGACTAGCTGTCGGAGGGGGACAAAAATACGAGATTTTTTCATGCTTCGGCTATGGAACGGCAAAGGAGAGCTTTTATAAGTCGGGTGGAATTGGGCTCGGGGCAAATTATGGAAGGTCAAGCAGCGGTAAAGGCGGCAGCGGTGGACCATTTCCAGCAACTCTTCTGTGCCTCTTCTTGTCAAATTGACCAGAATCTAATGCAGTGTATTCCTCAGTTGGTTGAACAGGCCCACAATGACCAGTTATTGCAGCCTCCTTCAATGCTGGAGGTTCAAACGACAGTTTTCTCCATCCCAAAGGACAGCGCGGCTGGGCCTGACGGCTTTTCAGCTAGTTTTTTTCAATCTTGTTGGGATGTGGTGGGTCAAGACATTCATAAGGCTATCTCCTTCATCTTTCAAGGTGGGAATATCCCCAGGTCAATTTCGGCTACGATTATCTACTTAATTCCAAAATCAGATGCTCCTAAGAGGTTCTTGGATTAGCGGCCTATCAGTTTGTGTAATTGTCTGTATAAATTTTTTTTCCAAGATTGTTGCTTCCAGGCTTAGCCAGATCTTACCACTGTTGATTTCGCCAAAACAGGGGGACTTCGTTCAAGGGCGCTCGATAGCGGAAAACATTGTCTTATCTCAAGAGTTGTTCAGAGAATTAAACAGACCGGTTCGTGGGGGAAACATTGTCTTGAAATTAGACATGGAAAAAGCATATGATAGGGTAAACTGGGCCTTTCTGAAGCAGGTTCTGGATCGATTTGGGTTCAGCAGGAGTTGGATTGAAATGATAGAAAAATGTTAGGGGAATAGCTGGTTTTCTGTTCTGATAAATGGAGAGATGGCAGACTTTTTTAAATCCTCAAGAGGTTTGAGGCAGGGAGACCCGATTTCTCCAAGTCTTTTTATTCTTTCAGCTGAGGCTCTTATCAGAGGCCTCAAAAGCCTGTTCAATAGTCAGCTTTGCCGGCCATTTGCCTTGCCCAGAGGTTGCCCTGCGATCTCCCATCTGCTATACGCTGATGATACGTTAATTTTCACAAATGGGAGCAAATCCACATTGCTACAGCTGAAGAAATTCCTCGAATCTTTTCGAGCGTCCTCGGGCCAAAGTATAAATCTGAGTAAAAGTTCCTTCTTTTGTTCAAAAAAGTTGCCTGCTACAAGAATTAGAACAATTGAGGCTATCCTCAGTTTCGGTAATTCGTCAACTCTGGCAGTTTATCTGGGGGTTCCAATGGTAGACAGAAGAATCAAAGTAAGTTTATTTAAGTGGTTGGTTGATAAATTTATGGGTCGTATTAATGGGTGGAAGGCCCGTATTATCCCAGGCAGGGAGAGTGGTCCTCGTGAAGAACGTCCTATCAGGCATCCCAGTTCGGCCCATATTCCTTCTCAGGCGCTAAAATTAATTGAGAGACACATGGTGAATTTTTTCTGGGGCTGGTCAGAAGGAAAATTAAAGTGTCACTGGAAAAATTGGCACACGCTGGCATCGCCAAAGACCGAGGGGGGCATTGGTTTTATAAAACTTGCAGACATTATGAAAGCTTTTCGAATTAAAATGGCTTGGTCAATTAAGTTTGGACAGGAGGATAATGTGTGGAAATCTTACATGGTGGCTAAGTATCATCATATCTTGTCGCCAGGGGAAATAAATCGATCAACGCGGGTGTCTTCTCCTCTGTGGAAGAGAATCAGAGATCTCATTCCTTTGGTGGAATCCCGTGTTCATTGGCATATAGGGGTCGGTATCTGCAATTTCTGGCAGACAAATTGGACTAGTCTGGGACCTCTTGCGCAGTTGGCTGAGGAAGAGGTGCCAGCAGGATTGCAGGATATCCAGGTGCGTTAGGTCCTCGGTCCGAGTGGTCCTCTCCCCCCCTCAGCTGTGTTCCTCATTCTTCCTCAGTGTAATTGATCATGTATTTCAGGCAGGGTTTTGCATATCTGCAGGCACTGACATCCCATTCTGGCCATTCACGAATTCAGGTGCGTTCTTAGTTAAATCAGCGTGGTCTATGAGCCGGGACCCTGGGCCGGGTCAGAACTGGTCCAGATGGGTTTGGCATGCTACTTTGCCACCAAAAATCTCCCTTCTTGTCTGGAAGGTGCTTCGAAACGCGGTCCCGGTTGACAGTGCAGTACAATCCAAAGGAGTCCAGCTTGCCTCCAGGTGTGTTTGTTGTTCCAGTAATGGTTCCCGGCCCCATGCCATTGAGACTCTGCTCCATCTGTTTATCAAAAGCAGCGTAGCTCAATCTGTGTGGCGAACTGTGGGAAGCTGGGTTGGAATTAATGTAATGGCAGCATTATTGGTTGAAGCCTGACTCTTTCAGTGGTGGGCGGTTGTATCTTCTAAGCAAAACAAATCGGTGAGTCAAATGCTTATTCCTTGCATCATTATATGGGAGATCTGGAAATCTCGAAATCGTGCGGTGTATGATGGGGTGCCGATATCATTAGAGCGAATTCTTGCCAAAATTAGGTGGTGGGACGCTCTTCTATCCAGCTCTCTCATTGATGGCGGCGTGCCTGGATCAGGGTGGTCTGAAAACTCAAGGATTAATGCTGACTCGCCTTCTGTCTCTAGAACTATTGGTTGCGCTGTCTTGATTAGATGGGAGCGACCATCGCCTGGATGGGTTAAAATTAATGTAGATGGTTCATCCAGAGGTAATTCGGGAAATGCAGGAGGTGGTGGTATATGTAGAGGGGAGGCGGGCAACTTCCTTTTCGCTTTTTCTGCAGGTTACGGGGTCGGCACTAACATGGTTGCAGAATTGCGTGCAGTGTATGACGGTCTAACTCTCAGTTTTCAAAGGGGTTACAGCCAAATTATTGTAGAATTAGATTCTAGTTTGGTGGTTGATTTACTCAATAGCGATGCAGAGCCGGGCTGGAAATGGAAGATGTGTTATATGATTCATCAGTTGCGGCAAAGAGGCTGTATCAGATTTGTGCATGTTGTGCGGGAAGGGAACGCGCCAACGGATTTTATGGCTCGGTTAGGGAGTACTTCTCAATCTTATCCTTGGTTCGATCGTCAGGCAGCGCTCCCTCAGCAGGTTAGAGGCTCTATCTTCCTTGATAAGGTTGGATTAGGTTCTATTAGGATGATCTGATCTCCTTATTGATCTCTTTTTGTAATTAATACGTGCTTTCATGACTGGGCCCTGTTTTATGTAATGGGGTACCTCACATGTACAGGTGGTAATTTTTTATTTTTTATTTTGAAATGGAATTCAGATTCATCCAAAAAAAAAAACCTAACCAATATGCCAAAAGCCACTGGACCAATGAAAATGTGTTTAGTTAGGCTCTTTTAATCATTGGAATCGAAACATTTCACCATGATCAATTAGCCGACTTCCTCAGCAGCCCACCCTGCACTGCGGCACTCACTCTGACCTCTTTTCCAATGAGCCCTTTCCAAGGTATAGTGGCTTCACTTTGGTTATCTGAGCAGCCTTTACCACTTGGCAGGTGCACTCTGCTGGCTGTACTAGGTAGCCGTTTTCACACCGGGGTGGCTTTCATTATAGTGACTTGAACATGAGATATGGTATTGTTAGCTCTAATACCAATTGTTAAAAATCTAACTAATATGCCAAAAAGCCTTGGGATGTATGGAATGAATCAAGGAAGGCTCGTGGGATCGTAACGTGATCCTTCCCCATGTTAAATAATATGCACTTCATATTTTATAGAAAAGATTGAATGATTAAACTTGCACATTCATACTATGAAGAGAAAAATATAGATAAACACAATCGTGGCATTTTCATTATTTATTTGATGGCAGATATGAAATTTTCATTTGGATTGAAAACATGGATTGTAATATCACCTATATGCCTTATTACCAATAATAAAACGAATTCAACTTAAGAATCTGTTATATTAACTTATACTGTAATGACAAACAAAAAACTTATAATACGTACTCAAAACTAAATAGTTGGTTTAATCAATTTCATACATGAAAATCACATTTTAGAGTTTGAAGTTGTGCAATTGATCGGACACAAGGTTCACGATGGTCATGCTACACATTGTGACTTATATGCAACCTTTTTATCAATTTAGTATCTCATTAAAATGTATGGTGATCTCCCAAACATAGTTAGCAAAATGTTGCCAAAAAAATAGAAAGTAGGTGAAATCTGTGTTTAATTCATTCTTGATCATTATATATCTCAGCTACATTATTGTATATGCGCTCAAAGATTAGTGTCTTATAAGATTTCCAGGCCTTGAAACATATCTTCTACATGCAATTAAATGAATCCTGACCCGGGTTCCAGTCCTTGGCCGAGTGGAAGACTCTGAGGAGTTTCAACACGGGTGCCTGCGTGGGTATGTGGCGGGTGCGTGTGTTAAAAAAAAACGAATCCTGACCCTACTTTTGAATTTCTTGCTGCAAAATAAACCATATGATATAGTATTTGGCCATTGTAAAATCACAATAAATATATATTTGCCATTTCGTAACAAGTATTTTTCTTCTGGCAGATGAAACCCAGTTCATATCCAAATGGGGTGAGACAAGATGTTTCTTCGGTCAGGTTTCCACAGCTTTGGCATAGAAGTGGAAGGTGTCCCCATGGAACAATCCCCATCCGTAGGACCCGCAAGAGCGACCTACATCAAGCTAGCTCCTTGCGAAGTTATAGCAAGAAATATCCGAACGACTTTAGCAGACTCAACTTCACAGGATCCTTAGGAACCTCTCTTGGCCATGAGGTAATCACTCATTTTATTACTAGAGTTTGAGGAATGATATGGTATATATGTGCACTGAATTCTTGGTGTATGTACTCAACTTGCTGAATTCTGTCAATGGATCAAAAGGTGGTGCAGCAGACGTATCCTCCATATGGCTCAAGAAATAATTAGTTGGATGACAGTGATCGGCACATACACCAGATTTCTGCATATACTCCATGCAATGCTCATTCCATGCAATCAGTTGGAAATAGAAAACTATAATCTTTAGGAAATTTATGGGTTTGGTTTGCAGTCCGGTTTTCCATTGAATAATATATGAAGGGATAATTGCAAACTTCTTGTCTGTTTCTGACAATTGTAAACACCTCCCCTCTTATTTGGATTATTACAAACTCCTCTCCTTTTCTTGCAAAGGTTAGATGAATTCACACAAGTGAAAAAAAAAAAAAAAAAATTGTTTTTCTTAAGAGTTCATTTTTCTAATGTGTGGGCCCAACCATTATGTTTAAATGGTATCCTCTACCATAAATATTGAACACAAAAGATCATGCTAATCCAATCATTGGATGAGCGACTCATACAACAAAAAAAAAAAAAAAAAAAAAAACATTCAAATTTTATTACAAGCGACCTTATGGTTGGCTCAACTTGATTTTTGGGGTTTCTTATTTTCATGGTGGCTTGACCACAAATTTATAGAGGGGATGTGCTTCCAATTATCCTTATAAAAATGTGAAAAAGTTGATGGACGAAAGGTCACTTCATTTTCTTTCCACTGTTGGAAAATGAGAAATCGATTCAAGGCTTGTTTGGAATCGGGATTAGGTGCTATTGAATTGTATTAGATGGAATTAACATCATTATTACATAATAATTACATATTTAAAAATACTATTGTATTTTGACCATCCAATCCCTCATTCGGGATCGAATTCTTCTTTTGCGAAAAACATTATTTTAAATGAAACAGTTTTTGGCAGAGCGCTGGAACTATAATCAACAAATCAAATTACACAATTGATGCCCGCCACCTTCATATGCAACTTGAGTGTCACATGTAAAAGGTGCATATGGATGCACAGCGTGGATAAAACACGTGCACTAATATGGGGCCAATTGGTGCGGTGGATTTCAATTTTCACTAAAATCCCACTGTATCTCCAAATGGAAATGAAAGGTCAAATATGTAAATTAATCCAATCCTTTTCATTAAATTCCAAATACCAAATGGAATTTACATGGGACCAAATGCAATTCCATTCCACCTAATCCCACGCTCCAAGCAAGCCTAACCGTTTTTGGGCAATTAGTACGGAACTTTAAAATGTATACTACATTTATTTATTTATTTTTTATTATTGCACAAACAATGTCAAAAAAGATTCTGTGAATGTCATTTCTATTTCTTGGAAGGTATTGCCGAAAAACCAAACGCATCAATGTTTTAGATACTATTACTTTGTTGCAGGTAACTCTAGATATGTAGACTAATTAGAAACGGATGAATGATGATTGCTTGTATGAATGTATGCACATATGGATCACAGCATGCCGTTGCGTATGTGAATAAGGGGAAGTACTATGGAGCAAAGGGTTCTATAAACGTGTGGAACCCCAAAGTCAATATCCCTTATGAATTCAGCATAGCTCAGATTTGGGTTGCTTCCAACGCAAATGGTGAATTCAATTCAGTCGAAGCTGGATGGATGGTACGTCCCAATCTTCCTTCATCTGCATGACAAAGAAACAAATTTGAGGCAATAACAGTATTAGTTTGTCCATATTCAATTGCACATTTAGGATTGCCTGAAACTCCCATCAATCCAAGATGGTCACTTGGAGAAACAATGTTCCCACTAAAAAAAAAAAAAAGAAGATAAAAATCTTGTAACACTGATTTGTGCACTGCATTTTAAATTAAGATGTGATCATTTGCTCATTTTAGCTTTTGCCGACTCGGCAGGTCAATCCGGTCACATTCGGCGACTACCACACTCAATTATTCGTTTACTGGACAGAAATCTCAACTTATACTACCATTCAAGAATATATAACTGATTCAAATCATTATTAAAAACCATCTGATATTTTGATTGGATTGTTATGTTTGATGTCCGCTGCTCAAACCGATCAGGTATGTGGCCCACCAAATTGCATGTGGGTGGTCCCCACATGAGACAACCATCCAATCAATACTTGATGGTTGACCATGTGACTGGGTTGTTTATCTAGTTTACTAATTTTTGCATGCGTGATGAGAACATGGATTCAGGCAGATAGCTACCTTACAGGCTGCTACAACATTCAGATGTGCTGGCTTTGTGCAAACAAGTAATGAGATAGCTCTTGGCACTGTTGTAATACCCATTTCCACCTACGGTGGGAAGCAGTTCTCCCCATCCATTCACATATACAAGGTAAGACAAAATAGTAAATTATTTTAGTTTGGAGGAAAACTAAAACATGGATATAGATTAGTATCATGGAATGTTTGAAAAATGGAAAATCATGGATTTGATGAATCCACGAGCAAGTTGTATGGGCGAGATTGTGAGTGGTTCCCAACCTCAATGACTTGAGGTTCTGGTACTACTGTAAACAGCAATTATTTGTTGAATTCACCAGCTTCCTCCCTTTTCTCAGAGTATATTTACAATGCTTGGCCCAAAACACCATTGTATTTTTGTCCAGCCAGCATTTGTATCAATGGGATCCACCTTTTAGTGATCTAGTCTGTTCATCTGTAAAAGGGTCCTCATCAAACAGTCCCAGCTATTTGAATTGTCCTCTGCACGGATAGTTAAACATGGAATATAGCCAACAATATCATGTGATATGTCATGCAGCTCAGAGACTATGGGATTGCCCAACGGATGTAACTTTCTATCCAACATTCATCCATTTTGCTCACACATGGATAATACGGATCACCGAGAGGCAGTAGGTCCACACCTCTACAAAATGCTGACACAAGAGAAAACACCATTAATCTAGGCAGACCATAATGTAGCCTATTTTTAATAACACAATATATAATTTTTTGTAACTTTTTTTTTTTCTTTTTTTTTGCAGGATTATATCACTGGGAATTGGTGGGTACAAATAAACAATAAGGTGTTGGGATATTGGCCTGGCACCTTATTCAAAGGTCTAGCAGACAGTGCCAACTTGATTGAATGGGGTGGTGAGATTATGAATTCAAGAGAAGGGGGGCAGCACACCAAGACCCAAATGGGCAGTGGTCATTTCCCGAATGAGGAGTGGGCAAAATCAGGCTTTATAAAAAATATTCAGGTTGTGGATGCATCCCACAGACTCAGAGACCCTGATCCCCTTACCCCATATGCAGAGAACCCAACCTGCTATGATGTAAAGGTAGTCCCAAACAAGAAGAGTGATTATGGTCATTATTTATATTTTGGAGGCCCTGGACAATCCCCAACTTGCCGTTAAGCAAGAAAGAAAAATATATTGATGATTGGTAAAAACTCATAAGGATTGTCATGTATGACGACGTTACGTAGAACTTAAAGATTCTTACCTTTGGAAATAGTAATCGACTCTTAGTCCTCTTATTTGGGTTAAAGACAGTGGTTGGATACATGTATCTATTGGATGAGTAATAATCACACATAAGATCGTATGCTTTAAAACCCCGTTGTACCATACAATGGTGTCAGTGATCATTTCTCCTGTCGGATTATAAGAAATGGCAGTCCTTTCAATGCTCATCTGTTATTCAAGATCCCTGAAACCCTGCTGAACACAAAACTGCAACAGCTCCATATCACGATTTTGGCCATGCTATTCTACAGATGATTCAAGGAATTTAGGGCATGTTTGGAATGGCCCCAGAATGAGAATGGAATTTGTAATGGCAAGGCACATTTTGTGGAAGCAGAGCTGTTTCGCACATTCCATTAAATGCACGTATGGTAGGGTGGGCTGAACAAACACCTGTCCGCAACCCAAAATGAAATGCCATGATATCAGTCCAACCTGATGTCATCCCATTCTCATTCAAATAGGCAGATGTGCACTACAATCACTATTTGGTGGAATTCCAAACACACTAATTTATGAATCCACAATTTCTCAGATAAAAGGACAACATGGGTGTCAATAATGTATAAAAATGTGTATACCATGAAGAAGAAGAAAAAAGGTAGCTTGTACAATTTCTCTAACACCGGATATGTACAAGAAGGTGAATGAATGAATATCTAAAGGGCCACATGTAGACAACATGAGTCCCCACTCATGGCTTTGTGGTAGACTCTGCGAGTTTCAACACTAAGGTCATGGGTTCAAGTGCCCATGTGGTGTGTTTCGGAGTGTGTGTGTGTGTGTGTGTGTGTAAATAAATAGATAAAGGGCCACATGTGGAACACTGAGACAACTCTCTCCAGCCTTCCCCGTCTTTGGGTTTGATAGAATGGTAGAAATGAAATGTTTAAGGATCAAATTCTTAGTTCCTTGAAAATTTGGCATTCTACTCTCCTAAAAGATATTGCAATGGTTGGAAGCAGTGTTTGAAATATCATTATCACGTTACATATTACACCCTTGAGATATGGAAACATATTAGTTATCGCGTAATGTATCGTTGTTGTTGGAAATATCGGGAAACATTGGGATATTGGTCAAATTTTTCAATGAAATTTCAGTGATTGTTAAAGAGAGACCAATACACACTTATAAATCAAAACATTACAAAAAAACAACAGCACATAATAGGTTTTCTTTGTATGTGGTTCTAATCTATGCGCTGTCTAACTGAATTGATGCGAGTATATTCAAATTCTATTAATATATTTTATAAATATAAAAAGACTTGTGTAAACACAATCAATACATTCAAAACCAAAAAAAAAAAAAAAAAATCACTAGATCAGGTTACATACATGTTTGATTTTACATTTGGATACAAAGATTGCAATCAATTTACGAGAAATTAGAAATTTTTTATTTTAATTTTTAATTTTCTACAACTCGACCCAATCTCCAAATCTCAAAATCAAAGCTCTCAAGTTATAATTTTTCATGCTTTTGCATGAAAAAATAATGAATTTTTAACAATTTGACACTGATTTAACATGATTTACAGAAGGGAAAAAAAAAAAGGATTGAAAATAAAAAATGCTCATTGGATCGAACATGTGGGATATATCCCACTACTTGTGCGTTTCATATCGCACGGGTAGGATACAAGATATTTCATAGGATAGATCGGCCGATATTGGTTGGAAGACTACAATAATAAAAAAACCTTAATCATTTCACAAAGATACCAAGAATGGCATTCATTCTTCAGATAACAAGGCTAGTTCATAGGATTTGTTGTAAATGGTTGTCTGTAAATGCCAGTTTTTCAACAGGTGGGAAATGTGTAAACCATCTTTCAGGTCAGACGTTGATGTCATCGGCAACATCTCATCCATGACGATTCCCCAGTGAATGATATTCACACTGCCTAAAAAGCAGTTTGGGGATTCTACGTTCTGATCCCCATGTGCTCCTCTATGCATCTGTTAAAGTTCTATGGAATTAGAATCCTCGCTTAATTTGCAATGGTGGTGTTTCATAAAGGTGGTGTCCTAGAGAAATAACAAATTCTATTGAACCATCAACAAAACCAAGGAATACTTCTCACAGAAGTCATCAATTTCAAGTGAGGGGTACAAGGTATCCCACGTAAATGCATAACAAGAGAATTTGAGTAAGAAAATATATTATTTGATCAAAGGGCATGAAACCATGAGTAAATAAATGTGTGCGATCAAATGGAGAAGACCAAGTAAATCATAGAGGCAAGCTAAGAATTTGCAGGAGCCATAAATTAAACAATTACGGTAGAAAAAGAAATTGGAACTAGCAATACGCAATAGAAACAAAGCATCAAAAGAAAAAGGATCTGATGGAAGTCTTATAGGGATTTGATTAAATGAATATTGGGAAACTAGTAAATTAAAAAGGCGTTGGCAAAAGCTATGAATTTTTCTTCGCTTCTCTTATTCAATTGAAGCAGGAAAGGGAGACGAAAAAAGAAAAAATGATATGAGAAATTCAATGTATAAAAATGATATTCATACTGTTACCAACACTAGCAACCATGGCTTCGTAGCTACAAAATCCAACTTTAATTCCATGGAAGAGCTGAGCATGCCACGATCATTTTCCTTCAATGAAAATTTGCTCTGTTGATATCGAACTTGGTATCTCCAAAAAGAGCCCCATACCTAACACCTGTTAAATATAAAATGGGGAAGAAATTGCCATAGAATATTGATTTCTTATTATTATTATTATTATTGGATCATACAGTAATACATTTACATGCAAATAACATAAAAACAGACTGGGAAAACCCAGATACAAATATCAAATGCACAACAGCAGATCATGATTATGATTAGGCACATTTACTGTCATGTGATCCATCACGCGATTTTATAAAGATAAGATTACCTCCAGAGTTACAGTGAGTCATACTGTTGCCGTTCTTGCTGTATAGACCGGAAAATCCGTGCCACTGACTCAGTTGCGGACCTTGGATTGTGCGGCACGACCTTGATCACGCTAGCCTGCTGGTCAGTACTGTGGCCATGCTGGGTCTGGCCTGAACCCTCCGATGGAGCCATGGGAAAAAGTGGCAGCACATCCTTTCCTCCCACAACATGGCTGGCCCTTTTCTCCCAATCACTGGGACTGCTCGCCATGCTCCCTTGGACTTCGCTGTCTTTCGATGTTTGGATCTTCCTAACACAACATGAGAAAGATTCGGTATTCTGGTTTCTTATGTTACACGAGCTCCCTGACTGCATGTTGAAGGTGACATCTTGCGTTGATATCTGTTCAGCCTGCCCATGTGGCTGGGCCCCACCCAATGGATTCACGTGTTCCACAGATGACGTAGGTATAACTGGGTTCACAACTGGCAAGCCGTAAGAAGGAAAGTAGTTCGGAGCCACAGCAGGCACACCAGAAATAACCCCAATCCCTGGTTGTTGGTGAGAAGCCAGCACCCCATAGGCTGGGACAGGAGGTACACTAACCGGGCCACAGCCACTGTAAACTGGAGCCATGATACTGCCAGTCGGCGGACAGGGCCCAGTATACGGCTTGTAAACAAGACCTTCTGATGGGGACATGACAGGAACCAGCCATTGGTTACCAGGTGGGTGAAAACACCATGCCCCGGCCACAGCTGCTGGTGGTGGGGGATTTCCAGGACAAGGCCCATGACTTGAAATTTGACTAAGTCCATTTCTGACCCCATCATTGACAGGAGGAAGTGGAGGCTTCCCACCAGCACTCTCAGTCGGGCAGTCGGTGCTCTGGCTTGGCTTCTGAGAGTCATCTTTTGGCTTACTGATGTGCGGTTGAGATTTCACAATGTAGTCGGAAGGCAGCTTTTTAGTGGGAACCTTCGTAGATTGTTTGCCTAAGTAAGGATAATCTTCAAGCAACAGATGTGGTGAACCGGCGATCAACTTCTGAACCTGTTTGATGATGATGACGATTAGGATTTCAATTGATATCTCCTCCACCTGCCTCCTCTTAAATAAGATGATTTACAGTGTTTGGATGCTCTATTGAATTGAATTGCAAAATTAAATCAATTAAGTGGAAATGACAAAATTGTAATCAACTTGATAGTAATGTCGAGGGAATAGGCTCCAAATTACATACAAGTTAGATTGTGGAATAGGATGGTTGCCATGGAAGTAATTTACGATTTGTCCATTTCCACGAAATTGAACAAGTGGTTGAGATAAATTCAATAGTGCATCCAAACACAACCTTGGGGTGCATTTGGATGTACCCTATATCGCAGGGTTAAGGATATTTCAGCAGAAATGAAAGTTATTCTTTCTGCCGTACAAGGGAGTCATGTATTTTGAAAACCACATTAAGCAGGAACCAAAAAATTCTGCCTTTTCCACCTCAAATTGATTCCCTGGAATGTCTCAGGTTGGACTTGAAATGTACCCAATATTGATTTGGGGAAACAGCATCCCACATGCCCGAAGAAGTTAGGGCATCCAAAGGCAGCACTACAACTGAATCCAAACCCGCTTACCTTTATCAATCTATGCAACTCGAAGACTTGAACAGCAAAAACCCTCTGTTGACTGCCAGAAGTAATAAGAAAATCAGGCCAAAATCCTAATCATGCTAAATTATTTAAGGCCAAAAGAAGAATGTCACAAACAATGACAAACAGATATAATGAGCAATCACAAATGAAACCAGTGAAAACTTATAGAAGTGCAAGTATACAAGATTTATTTACTTTTTCCTTATTTTCTTTTCTAGCTGTAAACACATATTTGGGATTTAATACGCCATTCAACCACTCTGGTTGTGTTATGCTAGCTTCAGAAGTAGGCATGTTGTTGAAGGGCTGATTGTTTTGTAGACAATTTCGATATGGTAAACACATGCACATACACACAAAAGATATGGTAAACTTGCACACACAAAAGATAAAGGAAAGAAAAAGTGATTCAAAACTCGGTTTCCAAGCCTGTCAAAAAAGAAAAAAAGATTTCTGAGTGTGACTCCAGCCAAAAGCATTACGTCATTCCAATTTCAACCAAAAGTAACGAGTCACACATTCATGGGGCACCTCGGTTGGTTCTCCAGTGAAACCAAGTTGACTCAGTCTTTGGCAAGTTTTAAAACATCAAGAAACATGTGTGCTGGTTTACTCAAACTGACTGAGATCACGGATTGGGCCTGTATATGCCTAAGTGACCACAAGGTTTCTTAACAACGGAATGCACTGTCTGCTGAAAAGAATGAGGAAATGATACGATGCCAGAACTGTAGTCTGAACAAAGACAATGAAAACCAACCTCCCTTTGAACCAGTTGGCCCCAAATGTGTTGAACTTGATGTCAGTGGAATAGGATAATTTTCTCATAGAAAGAATCACACACAGAGTGATCAAAGGTGGAACGTAGATTAAAGCTTCAACCACGTATCATCCAACAGTAATCCATCATACTCGTGTTAGTAAGTGCATTGGCACATAGCTCTCTTTGTATTATAAACAAGTGACGGAGAGAGAAAATCTGTAATTCTAATTCTGATTAATTACACAAGTCACACAAAGCTCTACTGTTTGGAAATCACGTTTTCATAAGGAATGTGCTATTGAAGACCCCTCCTAGAAGAGCTTGGGCATTTATATGCATCCAAATAGAATAGGAAGGCAGGAGGTTTCCCATTCCTGCAAGGGAACCCCACCAAATCAAAAGCTAATTCACAAACAAAAAAAAAAAAAAAACAAAAAACAAAAAAAAAAAAGTTGGCATGTGATAAATTTTTAGGAGAAATGCGACTTTGAAGGGTTGGGTTTCTGAGGAAGACTTCAAGCCTTACCCTAAATAATCATACTCTATTATAGTGCACTTGGGACTCATGTCTAGCCATTTGTTGGTTTCAATTCCTTTCTTGCACATAAAACTCATGTCAAGATAAGCTGCACCACTGGAGAAAGCTTTGGAAAAAAACAGATGAAGAAAGACAGAATTCCTGGCCATTCCGTATGTAGAACAACAGGGCTTAAAATGGAGAAGCCCATTTTGGGTGTCAACAAAGCCCTGGACTCTAGATTCTAGATGCTAGAAGCATGAAATGAGTAACAATGGCACAACTTAGATACAAATGTACAAGCAAGCATACATATATACATATGTATATCGAGAGAGAGAAATGATCCAGTGCTCTCACAGCACTATGATTTAAAGCACTCCTAGTTGCATTGGGACACTTGGACAGTCTAGTCGATCACTAGGTTCAACATATGTTTCATGGGATACAGAATGAAAATCACACTGGTCTAATGATAGGATCCATCTATATGTTTGAAATCTTTTCTACAGCCATCAATTCCATGCCACATATGGGATTTTTTTGAACAGGCCACATATGGGATTTTGTTAGAATCTTCTGACAAATGTGAATTCGCAAAAGCATAAGCAATCCATGATGTGTCCCAACTAGTGTTCGTAGTATCGGTATTGTTACATGTATTGCTGGCTCGGGATACAGAAACACATATTGATATCGCCAACATTATCGCTGATAACTGAAAATGTATTGCTGACTAAGGGAAACATAGGGGAAACATGGGGAACATGGTGGGATTTTTCAGTGAAACTTCAGGCTAAAATACACATTTGCATATTTAGGAATAAAAAAATTTGCAAAAAAGAAACATACATAATAAGTTTCCATTTAATGGAGCCTAAAAGCATGTGTCGTCCTAAAGTAGTGTAGTAGTAACTAAAATGAGTTTATATGATACAAACACGGGTACTAAACAATAATTAAGACATCCAAAATGTGAAGGAACTAAAAAACATACCTATCTAGCCATCCCTCATGCCCACATGGAGTTACGATGTGGCACATAGTCGTCATACATTTATACATACATACACAAACACATGCATGATGATCTGTCCATGCATGCATGCATGCACGCATACATACATACATGTATGCAAACATGCATGATGATACATCCATCCATCCATGCATGCATACATACATAAACACATGCATTATGATCGATCCATCCATCCATGATCTAACAATCCATCCATCTATCCATGCATGCATACACACATACACACACATGCGTGATGATCCATCCATCCAGTCTTCCATCCATGCATGCATGTGCATGCATACATATACACACATACATACATGTGTTTTATCATAAAACCATGCATGATGCATCCATACAAAAAAAAAATCAAATAGAAATTTTTTTTATATAAACAGATTTTTTTAATATTATTTTAAACAAAAACTGATTTCCCACCAACAAATGCAACCTATTGATCATAATCATAGACCATAAATAAGAAAACATTGAAATAAAACAGATATCTAAAAAAAAAAAAAAAAAGTTGCAATTATTCTTATTCTTATTAAACAGATTATATATATATATATATATATATAATACAAATAATTAAAATTTTTCAAAAAATTGAGAGATGAACATGCTTCATCATCATATTAAAAAGTGGAGCCCCAAATACTTATTTTAGAAAAGAAAATTTCCCCTATTTTCCCAAATTTTCCGTTTCGATCTTTTTGGCCCAAATCCATGTCAACGCATGAGAATCATGCATAAACATGGATTTTAAGCGAAATGCATGAGGGGAATACATTTATTGTCATGAAGGGATTAAGATAACCCGACTTTAATGGCAACGATGAGGGAATAAATGGCTACACTATAGCCTAGGCTACTTCAGTAGTTCTAACATCTGACAAACATAAGGAGTAGCTGCCATTACCAAGCAGCTACATCTTCATTGGACATTTGGATGAATGGGAAGTATCATTTAAGAACCTTTTTTCCATGGGAAATGGAAAATAGAATTTTCCATCTAAATCTTCAATTAAGGGATGAAAATCTTGATCTGTGGAAAAAAAAAAAAAAACCCATAAAATATTGGACTTTGTATTCTTTTTAAACCCATGGGAAGCACATTTTTTCCCTTCTCAAAGGTTAGCTCTCTTCCTCTCTTTCTCCTTCCCTCCAACACCCCCGTCCCCAACAATGCCCCCTTGGCCATGGCCAACGTGGCCACAACCCAAGTGGGCCAGATAACCTTAGGTATTCCCTTTTCTACTCATTCTCATGTAGGGCCCACCTTGATGTATGTGTTGTATATCTACGTTGTCCATCCATGTTTCCTGTTGTGTAGTCCACCTGAGATTTGGATATGCTTCAGTTTTGGGCCCACGTCCTAAAATGAGCAGGATAATGGATGGATGGCATGGATATATGACGCAGGGATGAACGTGATGAGGATAAATACTACGAATCCACGGAGTTTCTCTGGACTCCTCACAGAGACTTCTCGAATCCACGAGGAAAGAAAGCAGAAAATAGAAATAAATTCTAATAAATTCGAAACTGATTAATCCATGATTAAAAACAAGTTCACAACCCTTTAAATAGGGATACCAAGCAATGGGAAAGAAATCAGAATCAAACTACAACTAAAACTCCTAGAATTCGCGACTTACTATAAATAGTAAACTTACTATTTATAGACGGTCGTGATGTCTACTAGTGCGCAAGGTTTTCGGCCAAAAATAGTAAGTGTCCTATTTGGCTTCACCAAACCGTTCTCCTAATTATTCTATAAGCTCTTTCCACGTTGGGCGCAACTCCTAAAGCCCGACGGATGAAGAGTTATAATCAAACTAAAACTTACTATTTATAGTAAAAACGAAATTAAAGCAGGGAAACGACCGTCGGTTTTTCGCAATTCCGGGCGTCGCAACCCGGCGTAGCGGGGTTGGTTGGCTAAAGTAGCTCGTTCTACCCCAAAATCATATATTTTACGTCAGATAACTCATTCCGGATTGCGAGATACGCCCAATCTAAGGTCCGACGGTCCGGATCACTTCTGTCGTCGACCGGGCCTTTTCTGATCCATCTTGGCCATGAAACTGTCCGCGACCCGCTCTACATCAATATACAACACATACATCAGGGTGGACCCCATGGTCACAACCTAACCAAAATCAGTCAGGTCCCATCTGACCAGATCAGTGCCCAATTAATTGGGATAAGGCTTAGATTATGATAATGACATTACTCTTACTATCTTCCAGGCAACCCCAATTAATTGGGATAAGGCTTAAATGATGATGATGATGACATTACTCTTACTATCTTCTCAATCATAGATAGCAGTTCTTGTTAATTCGTCCAGTGTCCTTTTAACTTTTAAATTATTAATTGGTTATTTACTAAGAATTTGAAGTTAAGATTCAGCTTATTCATGTTGTACTTTGAAACATTAAAAAAATCTAAAAATAAAAAGACAAACTGAACCACTCCAAGTAAACGACCCATTCTCCCCTCAAACTCAGGCTCAGAATCAATTTTCAAGTTTCAAAGCTGCATATATACATGTACACAAACATATATACATACTTCATTAAGTAGAGAATACCAATCAGGGGATTGGAATGGTCGAACCATCAATCTGGGGGAGAATGAATTTTGAATCAGTCTTCATGGAAGGCTGGGAGAACCTCTCTCTCTCTCTCAGGTATAAAATATTCCATGTATGAGATGAAGACTGGATTTTACAGCATATGAACATCAAAACAAAGATTCAAATTTCAAGCACAGTGTGATGGAATAGTTAAAAAGATGTGCTGAAGACGTATGTGATTTCAGCTAAGAGAATTGGCTAAAAACTTAAAAGTGCCAGATTTTGCATATGCTTAAACTAGAAACCAAAGAGAAAAGCCAGCAAAGCATTCAGCATTTCAATACTTCCAACTTGCAGATAATGCAAAAAAGTTGCAAGTGATGGCACGAGTACTAACTTGGCAATTGCTCTTCTCGCTTTCCAGAAGTGCTTCTGACCTATTACTCCCACAACATCATCAGGTGTTATGTCCAAGCCGGACATGGAGTCAACCATGGACGTCTCCGACACATCATCATTTCTATCCACATCTTCCAGTCGCAATGACCGATATGCCCTTTCTTCACTTTCCCCATTGCAGTTTCCAGCCTCATTAGGACTTGTATGACTATTCCTGAGGGAGGCTCTAGAATGTGAGTCACTCCGAAACTTTGAAACATTTCCCTGTTCTGAAACAGCATTTACAGCAAAGCACCTTGGCTCAACAGAAGCACCTTGACCACAGATGTTTTTTGGCAGCAATCTAGCACTAGCTTCTAGTAATAACCATGCATTATCATTTTCATTTACAGAACCACAGTGCTCTGGATTCAAAGATATCCGCGCATACTTTGAGGGTTCTGCATTCTTTTCTCCAGTCGATGCGGACTTCTCCATGTAGTCTTTAGTTGCTATAGTTTCTCTTCTTTTTTGCTCAATTTGGTGTCTTCCATGCTGTCTTAACTTTAGGTCTGTGGTGTCAGTTCGTTTCAGGGGCATATTGAGAGTGTTATGGAGTTGGATAGAAGAATTGCAAGTAGCTGGTGCGCTTTTCCGTGGGCTGTTTGTGGCAGTAACTGTCAAACAACCTGGATACATCATAAAGTGAGTTGTTCTTTCTCTACCTCCACTCTGTTGATCCTTACTAGAATTTGGGGCTGTCCCTAAGTGGCCATTGGTAGGAACTCTGAAGTCATCCTCATCTCTGACTTTCTTCCTGCAAAAATTCTTTGAATTGGAGAAGCCATCTGATCGGATTGAACTGGATTCAGCAGTTGACCAAAAATGCCCTCTAATGCTCAACGCTCTATTACTCGCACTTTTAATAGAATTCCCCTCAAGCTCCATCCTCGTGGCATTCGAATTCAACACATCAGAAAAAGAAGAACGGGGGAGAACCTTCTCAGTAGAATGGGCAGGTATGGGAGAAGGGATGTAAAATGGAGAAAACATACTCCTTTCATGACCACCACCCTACAGCAAACATAGATCACTAATCACCATCAATAATAACAAAAGGCGAGGAAACACAAAGGATGAAAATCTCCATATCTATGAAGGAGTCTAACATCATTTACATAGAAATCAACACAAGAAAAAATAATAATAATAATAATAATAAATACATGCAAGAAGAAAGCCTTTTTTTTTTTCCTCTCAAGAGCATTTATGTACAGATAAGAGTAGCAAAACATGGAAATTGGTCCATCCCAATAACAATTAAAATAATACCTTCCTTTCTCAAAAGCTACTCATGAAAAAGAACAGTGCCGCTAATTGAAGACTTAAATGATTCTCAAATCAACCACTAAAATAACAGAGACCTCCTTTCTTGATAAGCACCAGTTTATGGACGAGATAGCAAACTAAAGACGTGTTCTTCTCAAAACCCCACATGCATTCTCACAGAGAACTGATTTTTTTATTATTAAAGATTGATGAATAGCATAAAGTACCAAATCAAACATATGGGTTACTCTATAAGCCTTTTTTTTTTTGGAAGGAAAGTTACTTTATAAATTTCAATTTGAATTCAAGAAAAGCAAGAAACACTTCATAACAACTGCGTAACAAAGGAAAAAATCATGGAAATTCTCAAACTGACATGACTTGATGACGCTGAAGGAACCGGTGTGCTGGTGATGCGATGCTTTGGAGGCAGTCCTAATGACCCTGCAGAATTCGACCGCTGGGAAGGGATGCTGAGCTGTTCATAGAGAGCCATCTTGTTCCTTGGAGGTGCCCTTGGCCCCCCTTTATCTGCATCACTTACGTGAAGCCTAGGAAACAAGGGGCCCATCACCTTGTCCTCATCTTTTCCTCCCTTCATCCTCTCCCTTCAATCTCGTCAAATAAAATCCACTTACAAAACTGGATCCTTTTGCGGAAATCCTAGTCTCACTCCATTCCTCCAATCCCACAGAACAAAACCAAATGGAAAAACAGTTCCTTTTGTCAAAATCAAAGAAAAATCCCACAACTACAATCACCTAAACCAGCATGCTTTGCAAATCCAAACCTTTGGCCGAAAACACAATCATGTCCCGCTTCTCTAATCTCCTAAAAGAAATAAATACAAGAACTGCTCTTTTCACCCTATATCATGGCAAAATCCAATCTCCAATTACCCAAAACTAAAACCAAATTCAGAAAAAGAAATAGAAGAGTGAGAAAAAAAAGAAAAAAGAAAAAGAAGCGGCTTCTTGTGGAATTCAAGCAAATTCCACTATTCTCATTCTCCTAAAACATATCCCACTTCCAAAACCAATTCTGCCATAAAATTCAATACAGAATCCCCAGATTACAATCTCCCAATAAAACCCACTTCGAAAATCGAAATAAATCACAGGATTGCAACATTCAAACAGAAACCGATCTTTCTTACAACTCACGATGAAATCCCACACCTCGAAACCCCTAAAACAAAACCCACTTCCAAAAACCAGTCTTCCGCCGAATTCACGACAAAATCCAACACCCCAAATTTTATACAACAAAACCCACCTCAGAAAAACCAAAGAAAATGAAAAACAACGGAAAACGCCCTGCGTTTTGATTTCTCACAGAAAGAACCATATAGCAAGACCGACTCTTTCGTGGAAAAACCGACTCGAACCCATGAATTTAGTCTCCAAAAACAAAACCCAGGTGGGAAAAAGGCAGGGAACCGACCTTTTATCGCAGAGAAAACGTCTGAGAATCGAAGGAGAGGCAAATATCTAGCGAGAGAGAGAGAGAGAGAGAGAGAGAGAGACGCAAATATCTAGCGAGGGAGAACCAGTTAGATGGCTTAGAAAGATAGATTCGGAAAAGAGAAAAACTCCGATACTCTGTAAGCATGCGATAGATGATACTCATGCACTGAGAAATTGTACACGCGGAAAATATATATATTTCTTACAATAGATGTTGAAATTGTGTAGTTAAGTACAGATGAATTATGGACCATACATTAAACTTTCTTAACATTTTAAAATAAACGATCATAGGACATTTGATGAACGGTTGAAATTAAAATTACTTAACAGATAAATAAATGTCCATAAATCCGAAATTATGAACGTCAAATAAATCACATTGTAAGTCAGTAACCTACTGACAATGGTTCCTACAGTTTGGATGGTTTAATTTCAGTGGATATATGCCACGTATGCATATTTGGGTGCCTGTGTATGGAGCATCACACTCAGCTAGTGTATAAAGTAACTCACCTTCGAAAGCGGTTTGATTGCGCAACCGCCACAGGGATGGACGCAGATTGGGTACTACCGCCGCCTGTCCCTTGCTAGGAACGGACAGTGGCTCTGAGGGGCCACCTTGATGGATAGGTTTCATCCACACCGTTATTTCATTTTTTTTCACTATTTTAAGTTATGACACCAAAAATTAGACGCATCCAATGATCAAAATAACCACACCACAGGAGGTATCGGTAATAATGATACCTGCCGTTGACAATGGTTAATTTCCATCCACCCTATTCATAAGGTGGTGTAAGACCCGGATATAGGGTAAATAAAGACATCAGCTTCATTCAAAACTCATGTAGCCCTATAAACTGCTCAAAGACGTGGAGGAAGGGACCTCACAAATATTAGATTCATACAAAAGTTTTGTTGAGGAAAAGTTTTTAATGGCCCATCACTACTGTTTCTTGTGATGTAGTTCACCTAATATTTGGATTTGACATATATATATATATATATATATATATATATTATATATATATATATATATATATATATGGCCCTAAAATGAGCTCTCACTGCAGATGGTCAACGTGGATGTATGTCAAACGCATCACATTTGGCCCCATAGTCGGGTATCCACCCACCTCGGCGGATCCGGGGATCCACCAACACCGCTCCATCAAATCCGCGCCCGAGGCTCGGTGGTGGGCCCATGTAGATAGGAGTGGCGGGAAATGGTTCGGTGGAATCATCCCTATTGAATCTCCCATGCACTCTACCTTCCTTTGCCGTACACGTGGCAGGGAAACAGTAGATCAGATATCCATCATGTGAATGGGCCTCACTTAGGACGGTTTGATGTTGGAAAACTGCACTAATCACAGACCATCTTCGGCATCCAGCCATGGATTTTTGGATGGACAGTAGCAAGTAGGAAAGTTACGGTGCTTTTTTTTTCAGCCCAACAAACTTCACATGTGCGATCCACCTTCTGGGTTTCCTAGATGTTCATTTGGTGGGCCCCAGAATGTCCCCCACCACGTGACCCTAATGTCCAATTGCCCCGTAAAATGTGGACCGTCGACTGCAATCTCCATTTTTATCAGATTACTGGAATCACATGATAGGCAATACACTAGGGTATGGCCCATCCCATGTTCGCACCCACCGAATCAACGGCCTCGATTACTAAAAGGTGGGTCTCTTGAACGTGACTCGTCAGATGGAACATGACCCAGTAGGAATTATTTGTACCTTACTACGTTGTACGTGGGGTCTAAGTAGACACCTTTGATCAATAAGGACCATTGGGTAAGTGGGTCCACCATAGATTGACTAAAAAATAAACACAATTGATTAATCAAAAACGAACAGTCAATCGTCCATCATGCAGGCCCTTATTTTAATGGCTGTGATCATCAGATCAGGGTGATACTCGGGCCACACTCGATTCACGATCAGCCACCACAATAAGGTACCTTGCGTTCGCTGTGGATTATGCCCAGCATTGTATGATACCTCAAAAATGAGACGGATGATACTGTAGAACCATATTTCTACATTACATGCAGCAGGGTTTTCATTCAATCCGGATAATTCAATCTGGCTTGTTCATCCAATAGGGCCCGCTGTAGATGAAAATTGATTCGAGATATGCATAGAATGGATGATCCTAGCCATCCAAACAGTGGCATTTAAATTGAAAGCTGTGAGGAGAAAGAGTTAATTAATGGTCAGTAATGACTAGTTCTCCTGTAGCTATGGTTTTGTAAATTGGATAATCGCCCATGTGTAATGTAGACAGATGGCCCTGACATATTGCCGTTCTTCCAGTTCCACTTCATCATCCCCTCTGAAATAAAATGATTCAACAAGTGAGGCTCATAATTCAATGATTTAGACCACTAATATTCTTTTGTAGTGTGCCCAAACATTCAACAAGAGAAGTACTATGAAGTAATTTTATTTTATTTTTTAATGCAAAAGAGTAATATTTTATCTACAATGTGTGCACCTGGTCTCCGCAATAAAATAACAATAAAGATCATAATGATAATTTGGTGGAAGTGCTGATTAGGTCATTCTCATAAAGGCAATTCGCGCCCTACTCTAAAAATAGAAAATTATTCAGATTCAGACTCACTGTTGCTACTGCCTTTGGTATATAACCGCCGATCGGCTCTAGTGGTCTGATGCTTAGTATTATATATATCGGGGAAAGGAAATGTATAGAGTATGTGATTAGGGTTGGGGTTTTTTTTTTTCCATTTTTCTAATATATTTAAGCAAGAATATTATATACTAATTACCCTTGCCACATAGTAGTCATCTAGCATTGAGGTAGTTGCCGGCTTTATAAAGAACAATCGCTACACCATTCTTGTAACGTGCATCTACCATCCGCATGACTCAATCAAAGGTCCCAAAAAAAAAAAATTTAAAAAAAAAAGAGAGAAAAAAAAAGATTTCATGTGGACAAGCCTAAGTCCGGCACGCATGGTGCACCGGGCGAATGCACACATATGATCTTTGGCATACTGCAGTGGAGAAAGCTAACATGACCTACCTCTGTGAACTCTAATATAAAGGAGAAAGAGTCCTTGCATCTATCCACTGTGAGACTATTTTTACGAGCTACTTCTCAAAACTAAAGAGCTTTCTCTCATTCTCTCTCTAGTTTTTCTTTTGTTTGTAAAAAAACACTCATTAAAACCAACATAATCAATTGGGTCCAAGGTGTTTTGACCGTACCTTGAAAATATTCAAGACGTAGAGATCCTTTTCACCAATCTTTGGCCTTCTTGTTAAGTATAAACTATTGCTACTCTTCTTAAGTGCCCATTTGCAATAGGAAAATTAAAATGTTCTGGATCAATCAAGGAGACCACTGAAGCACCAGCAAGCATCCAAGGTGAAGCACAAAAGACCAATGGTATAGATCTATAAACCATGCCTAGCTTGTGTAAACTGACAATATATGTGTTTAGAAGTTATCTTCCTATGCACCACCTATGAATATTTAGCAGTATCATACACATATCCTTGTAAGTATGGCCTTGTAACATGTTGTCTTAATACTTGCCATGTATCCCGTCATAAATGACCAATTACAAAATCAATAATTTTACAAAACAATACATATAATAAATTTTAAATAAATTTTAATTTAAACAATTATTGAAAACAAGTTTAGTAAATTAAATTGACCAATCATTCCAATTCATGATATGAGAAAACAATATTAGTCCAGAACAGCAAAATAAGTCACCTTGGTCTCTTAGCATGCACTAGTAGTAGTCCCAACCTAGTAGCGAATATCTACATCTTACCAAACTTAAGCATCTAAGATCCTAGTCGAGATCATTACGATACGCCAAGTATCTAAATCCCTTTACGATATGCCTATGTTAAATAGGGAAGTCTCTATTCACCCACTGCTTCTCCCACCTATAAATAGGAGCATTTCTAATGGTGAAAGGTACGCACAAGCTAAGCCTAAAAACATTACTCTCTACTAGACCCAAATTCCAGAAGGTCCCCTACTGTAGCCAAGTTCTCCTTTATTTTCTCTATGCACAAGTACTCAAAAGTCCAAAAAAGTTAACAAGATTTTTGCATCAACAAAGACATAAATATCTTAAATCATTTGAAAGTTTTAGCTGCAGAAGTAATTGACCACTCCACTTACGACGATAAATTATCTCAAGGTTGAGGATGTTTCTAATAAATATAGAAGTATTAGATAATAAAATTCAACTTGACTTTTAGACCTAGTTAATGTGTATGCATGCACAAACCACTGCTAAGGCATTCTCCTGTGATAGAGACTGTCATGCATGGGCCTATAGATAAGGGATCCTCATTCCGGCTTTTCAGCTGGCCATGATAATATTGCGTATGTAAATTAGGCCACGAAATATATTTTATATAAAATATGTTCTATCTCATTTCTTAAGAATCCGTCCATATTTAAAATAAATAAATAAATAAAATTCAAATCAGATCGTCATTGTCATCTCTTACATCCATGCATGCATGCAGAATAATAATAAACAAAGCATTTGGATAAAATGATGTAATTGATTGAATTAAAAAGATAATCCAACACTTTAGTGGATCCATGTGGCGGCCTAGAAGTCAAAGATTCAAGTAAATCTAGCTAACCATGCCACGTATGTTGTGGAGATGGCAGGGGGGAGGAGGCTGACACGGGAGCGGATTAGGTGTGGCCCTGCCTCACCCAAGACGATGTGAGCCTTACCGTGGGGCCCACCTTGATGTACGTATTCTATATCCACACCGTCCATAAGTTTTTCCAGATCATTTTAGGTCAAGAAATCAAACATTAGGTAGATCCAATTCTTAAGTAGACCATACCATAGGAAGCAGTGGTGATTGAACATTAATGGGCCACATAAGTTTTGGATCTTCATCATTTTTTTAATCCATGCCTCCAAATGATCTGGAAAAATGGATGGACGGCGTGGATATACAATTCATACATCAAGGTGGGCCGCATTGTCTTCGGTGGGTCTCACCAAATCCTCTACCGGATAAACGTGGCAGCCACAGTTAGGTTGCGAGAGTTCTTTGACGCAAGTTCCGTCCGAGTCTCCGTGCAACAATAGGAGGAATTATATGATCCTCAGTAAAAGCACAGCATCCTTGACCCTTGAGTTTGTTCAGGTAGGTCTCATAGATCAGTGATCTAGACCGTTGATCTAAGTATCCTTGTTGTGGATGGGGTATTCCAAAACTTCTCTGACGAAACAATACTAACCCTTTGATTCATGCAAATAGATTGTCAGTGAGAAAATAGGGCATCAGTCAACATTCAATCGAGCAGAAAGGTCCAAATTCAACGCAGGAAAATATTGAAGGGTTCAGATCTACCAATATGTGAGATTCCACTATTGATTCGAGGCACATCAGATGAATGGTTGGGATCACTGAAACATGGCCCCACGCGTACACAGACACGTGCCTCAGCGAAGTATATACGTTCCGAAGAAGTCTTTAGTTGTAGGCGTCAAAACACCACTGTTTCCTATGGTGTGGTCCACCTTAGATTTAGATCAGCTTCTTTTTAATTCTCATATCCTAAAATGAGTTGGAAAAAGGGTCACCGTCGACACCACACAACGGATCTACCGACCTCTTCCCGGATCCACCGAATCCGCGTCTCTATAACTCCTCAGTGAAAACTCCCATGCTAGTTTTTCACTGCTTAAAAAAGCTGGTGACCCTTCAATCATACATCTGGCAGAGTTTTAATGCAATCCAGGCTGTCCAAATTGCTGAGGGACTATAACCTAACATTGTACTAAAAGGATGCTATTAACTACCTAAATTTTCACTCAGAATATGGACCGATACTAGTTTATTTTTAATCATCCATCTGATAGACATTAATTGGATGGTTAGGATTGGTTGATCAGTATGGTTTTAGTAATACGTTCCATCCACGATGGGACCCACAATTTGAGTGGTCTGGATATCTGCACATCAGTGCCAGATGTGAGAAGAACGAACCACCACCAATGTCTAAATGGTGTGAAATAAACTCTAACCAAACGCGACATGTATGTGGACAGAGAGAGAGAGAGAGAGAGAGAGAGAGAGAGAGGCCAATCACATGGAGATGCTTTTTAAAAGAAGTAATGCCCAGTGCCCACACACAAAAGTGTAATTGAAACTACTATATAATGAAATTCCGGTAGAGATTGGGTCATGCTCAGCTTCAATGACCGGGAAGCGGATCCGGTCAGGTCGAGTACCACCGAGTTCGGTCAGGTCGTGACTGTGGGTCCACCTTGATTTATACGTTGTATATCCACTCCGTCCAACACTTTTTCCAATTCATTTTAGAGAATAATCTGAAAAATGAAGAGATTGAAGTCTCGGGTGGACCACACCATATGAAACAACAGTGATTGACGGTTAAAAACTTCTTGTGGGCCACAAGTTTTAGATTAAACTGATATTTGTGTTTTCCCTTCATCCAATACAGGTCTGTGTGACCTTATCAATACATTGGATGGTAAAGAAACATTACGGTGGCCCTAGGGAGTTTTTAATGGTGGGCGTTCAATCGCCACTTTTTTCTTGTGTTGTGGTCCACTTTAGATTTGGACCTGCTTCATATTTAGATCCATGATATAAAACGATCTGGAAAAACGGATGGACGGCGTGGATATATGATAAATACATCAAAGTGGGCCCCACTGTGATAACCTCACCGAAGTTGGTGTTACCTGGACCTGACGGAATCCACCCCTGGAACATGATCTAATCGTGGAATTTGAAATGCAATAAAAGAAAAGCTAGATTTAAAGGGACCCAAATGAGGAAAGACAGCCAAAAGTGTTTGATTTGGCTCTCAAGTCGGTGGAAGTTTGGAGAACGTTCCTGTTGTGTCCCATCATGTCGATGGTTAGGCAAATCTAGTTGTATGCTACACAGCTCAAAAATAGGATCCTTGCTCTTGCCCGTGTGGTAGACTCTTGGGAGTTTCAACACCAGGTCAAGGGTTCGAGTATCATAGGTGGTGAAAGCCCATTATGTGTCTGTGGGTGTGTGCTAACAAGCTAACCAAAAAATCTAAAAGCAAGTGTAGTTTTTGCGCAGGAGGGAGTTGGTGAATCGTGCACATGCGTGCATCTAGTGCTTAACCTTTCGAAATACGATATTCATGAAAATAACATTTCTGTTATTCATTTTTGTAAAATTCTTATAAATGTTATTTTCTAGTAAATGTTAATTTTTCTTTGCCTAAACTTAAGAAATGTAATTTTCAAGAAATTAAGAAAAATGAGTAAATGACCTCCCCCCTTTGAAATGCCCATATGTAGCCACAGCGTGCCCACATGTGCACCGTACATATGCCAACGTGTTGCATGTGCAACATGTGCCTTCGCTCATCTTTGCATGGACCACATGCTAATGTACCACACACCCCAATGTCCCATGTCACCATCTCCAGTACTAACGTTGGCTAATGTGTTGCATGTGCAACATATGCCACCATCGTCTTCAAGGGGCGGATTAGCTGCAGCCTCTACTGTGGGGCCCACCTTGAAGTGTGTATTTCATATCTAGGTTATCCATCCATTTTGCTCAAAAATGGATAAGATTCAAACCCCAGGTAAACCATATTATATGAAATCGTGACCATTAAAACTTCTAGTGGGCTACAAAAGTTTTGAATTAAGTTGATAGTACTTGTTCTTCCACTTCATGTTTGTAACCTTATTAGCATGTTGGATGAAAAATAAATATTATGAAAACAGTAGGGTGAGCCCAAGGAAGTTTTTAATGGTGAGACATTCAATCACCATTGTTTCCTGTAATATGGTCTACTTCATATTTTGATCTACCTCATTTTTGGGCACATGATCTAAGATGTTCTATTCGGGCAAATCGGATGGACGGCATAGATGTAGAATAAATACATCAAGGTGGTCTCTACAGTAAGGGTCTCACCATCTTGGGTGAGGCTGGGTGAGGCCTGGACTACTTTCACCATTGTAGGTAGGCAGGAGGTGAGGCGACTTTCATTGAAGCAGCACCACATGGTAACCTAACTTTCTGCAGCAGGAGGTGGGTGACTTACATTAGACTCCAATGACAGTTTTGTCCCATTTAAAAAATGATGGTGACACTTCAAATGTACGCGTGTTGCAGTTGTATAGCAATTTTAGACCACTCAAATCTCTGAGCCAACTATGAATGGAGCATAAACAAAGAGAAAAAGATTAAAATATCAACCGTCCAGATTTTCCCTTTAAATTCGAACTGCCCACTATTTTATACTTTTAATTATCCATTTGGTTGTCATAAATGGATGGTAGAGATTGATTGATTAGAGTGATTTTACACATATGCAATATCCTCAGCTGCACCCACAACTTATTCTCAACAGCTGTACATCAATGCCACATGTGAGATGATCACTCACCCACTTTCTTTAATGGTGCATAACTTTGTATAAGAAAAGTCACTCCCACGTGGTGCTCCATTAGCAAGGCTGGTTTGTTAAATCTGAAGTTGGAAGTTTGAATCTGAAATCTTAATTTAAAGTCGAATCTCAAGTCATAAACTTAGTACTTGATGGGTTTTTTTTGACCCGTCGTCGACCGGTGCTCGACTGGTCGAAGGCTGGTCTCGACCAGTTGTAGGAGTCGAGCCGTGGCAAGACTCAAAGTCCAGCGACTTGGGCTATTTTTCTCCGGGGTGCTCGACCGGCCGTAGGAGGTGCTCGACCGGCCGAGGGTGGCTCTCAACCGGTCGAAGGTTCGTCACGATCAGTCGTAGTTACGCAGATTCATTTCACGATTTTGCGTGGATTTCGTGTTGCAAGTCCTTTCGCAACCGGGATGCGGAAAGGAGTTTCCTAAAACTTTTAATATGATGTACCTAGGGCTTTCTAGGTATAACAAGAGAGTTTCCTAAAGCTATACAATAGATTTGCTAAAGGATTTATGGTTATCAAAAGTGTGTGAGAGAGAGAGAGAGAGAGAGAGAGAGAGCGAGAGGAAGCTTATAGAAGGGAGGTTCTGCTCGTGGAGGTTATCTACTGTGCAATCTATATCTCAGCGCTTCTATGTCCTCGTAATCGGTGAGATCTCTTCGTTTTCTTTGTTTCTCTTATTGTTTATCCACTCCTGCGTGAGTGAAGAAGTTTGTAACGTTCTACTTCATAGTGGATTGTTGATCTGGAGGTCCCATGGTTTTTACCTCTTTGATGGTTTTCCACGTAAAAATCTCTTGTGTGGTGAGTGGTTTATGCTTTGATTTATTTCATTGCTTTATTATCCATAATTCTGGTTTGTTTTGGGAGGCTAGATCCTAAGGTTTTGTGCAAGGCCCCTAACAAAATTGTATCAGAGCTAAGTTCATTGAACGGGTAGGATCGGTTTTGAATTACGGAAGGTGGCTCATCAAGGATGATCAGCCTCAATGGTTCTAACTGGACCATATGGAAGGCTAAGATGGAGGACTTGCTTTATTGTAAGGACCTATATTCTCCAATTTTAGGCATATCAGCAAAATCCAAGGATATGACTAATGATGATTGGAAGAAGATGGACCGGAAGGCGGTAGGGTTTGTTAGACAATGGTTGGATGATTCAGTGTTCCACCATGTGTCTATGGAAACCTCAGCTGCTAGCATATGGCTGAAATTACAAGGGCTGTATGAGAGGAAGATAGCCTGTAACACCCCGTACTTCCTAGTACTCGGGTGTTACGTATAATCAAACTTAGCATAAATACAAGTCAGGCCTAAGTAAACACTTACGTTTATCCTAGTTTAAATCTGACCGTTGAAAACAGTACGCACCTATGTATCAGAGATTTCATCCATTAATCTTCGAGACGAACCATCCGGTAGTCATATAGTATTTAATAAGTATATTTATTTAATTTATTATATTTTACACAAATATAGATCAGAAAAATTATAGATATGCCTTGATATATTACTTATCATATAGAAGTGTCTGAAACTATATGTATATATTTAATGTACGTAAAATATTATGAAAATAATATTAAATTAACTAAACATAATGAATAATAATTTTACAATATATAATTGAATTATAAATATTAATATAGTATTGAATATTTTTTTTTATATAAACATGTATACCAAAAATTATTAGATATTTAAATAAAGTCTTATACCATTTAACAATGTGATTTTAAAAGAGGTATTGTACAATTTTCAATCCATACATAGGTGTAATATGATATATTAGAAATTATATATTAATCTCTGCTTACTGATATTCATATAAAATTATATATATTAATAAATTATTATAATTATATATGACAGAATAGATAAAAGAAATAAATAATAATAAATGTTGAATTAACCCTAATAAAAATATTTAATGTTATAAAAACATAGAACGGGTGGCCCCAACCACCTAAATAAATTCTTAAGTATCTTTTAACCGTTGATGATCGATTTAGAATCGATCTGACCATCGGATTCCTACTATAGACATTTAAAAATCATTTATTGTAGCTTACGGCCCACTAAAGCTTTGGATCCACCTCATCCTTGGCCGATAGCCCTTAGATGACCCATATATTCGAATGAACGGAGTGGATTTCCTACTAACATCACAATGAACCCCACTCTGATGTCGCGTGTGCACCATAGGAGGTGCACTCGCCGTGCACGGGTCCGGGGAGGCCGCTCAAAACGGGTCTGACCCGTGACTTTCCGCAAATGGAGAGGTTTCTCCCTCTCTCTCCGTTTCTGCAGCCGACGAACAGCGTCCGTTTCCAGCCGATCGTGGCCCACCTACAGCCTCCATCTGGACCATCCGAACCGTCCATCCTGCTCAGGGCATGGCCCCAACCAAAACCCTGTGTCTCCCACGTGCTGGAGCATCCACACGAGAGCACTATCTTCACTGCAAATCAGCTCTACAAACACCTGTTTCCTAAATTGGAAACTGTCTGCTTCTTTCCTCTCTTCCAGCTCAGCGATCCGTGTAAGGCCGGATCTGCTTATCTTAACTGTCCATGGAGAACCGATCCTAGCCTTCAAAGTTAGGTTTTAAAAAAGAAAGAGAATAAGAGGGAGGGAACAGCCGTTCTTCCTCCAAAATGAACCCACCGTCTTAGCTCCACTCAACCTTCGGAAACCCACGTTCAAAAGCTCCCTTGAGCTGAATCAAATCATCCAACGCCTCCAGATCGAAGGAACTAAGCCCCACTTCCGATCTGCCATTAATGGCAGCCAGCTTCCAAGCACGAACCCACCATCGAAACCAACCTGGAGCTTTGTTTTTCCTCTTCCACAGGCATCGTGTGGAAGAAATAGATGCCCCAACATCATCAGTTTGAAGAAAATAGCCTCCGCTGTGGGGCTGCCATTAAAGTCGGGTCGTCTTCCTTGTTGGAAGCTCGACCGTTCGTTCCAGTTGCAGCCCCTGATTCAGAACAGTTGCTAGGTAGGCCATCTCTACCGCGGTCCATGTAGGTCGGGGGAGGAGAAGAAGAAGAAGAAGGCAAAAAAAACGGAGGTGGAGAGGTGCGGCTGTTGCACCGCACCATCTCAACTCGACCGCTGCTCAGCCCTGTCCGCAATTAGCATTGCTGGACGGCCAGCAGGTGAGAAAGAAAGAAGGGAGCTAGGGAGAGTGAGAGAGAAGAAACAGAAAGCATAGAGAGGGGAGAGAAAGAGGGAGAAGTGTAGAGCTGGTGCAACTGCACTATGTAGGTACTCCACTGGCTGAGCCGCTGCTCAACTCGGTTGGGTCGCGACTGGGTCGAGCCCAATGTTGTTGCCAGACTTCAAGAGAGAGAAGGAGAAACAGAAGATAGAAAATGGAAGAAAGAAGAAGTAGAGAGAAAAGGAGAGAAAGAAAAGGATGAGAGAGGAGGAAGCGTTGCAGCGTGGTGCTGCACTGAGTCACTACCTGACTCGCTGGCGAGTCCAAACGGCGAGTCGGGACATGTGTCATGAGTCGGGGATGACCGAGTTCGGTTTGGGCTGGACCGCAAGGTCGGTAGATTGATGCAGGAAAAGGATCAGAGAAGAAAGAGAGTGTGGGTCTTTGGGGGTTGCTGAGTCAACTCGGCTGAAACCGAGTTTGACTGGGTCAAGTTGGGTTTGGACTGGGTCCAAGTCTTGCTGGACATTCCAGCAGGTGAAGAAAGAGAGGGAGTGAAAGGAAGAAAGAAAAGAAAGAAAAGAAAGGGAGAAAGAGAGAAGGAGAGAGAGAGTGAGCAAGGTGGTGGTGTGTAAGCCGAGTCAACTCGACTCGAACCGAGTCGACCTAGGTGAGCCACATTTCCCTTCCATATAAAGATTATTTTGATTATAATATATCATTACAATCATCATTAGATTTGTTAATACCAAACATGATTCATCATTAATAAACTACATATACTAATGTTAGTTACAATGGTTAAATTTAAGTGCTTCATTTGTCACTCCTAAACAGTGTTATGATAGTTATTGATCATGAATAGCCATCACCACATCCTCTACGTTAATATTAGAAACTACTATTAAATGATATTAGTATGACGCCCATCACTTGAAATATATTACCATTAATAAATTATCCATACCGACATTGGCTAATACATATGGAAGTTGTCATTATTAAGAGATTAGCATTTCATTTCGCCATTCTTAAAATATTAACATTTACATTAGGACATACTATTTATTTACATCAAAATGATTATTAGTATTACGCTAGCTAATGTTAGTGATATTATTAATATTAATAATTTCCTTGAAACTATTAGCATTAATATTCATCGTAGGTTATCGTTGGGTAATTCTAGTATGATAGTAGCCATCGTTAATATTCCTAAAACTAATAACTAATTTATTTGATTATTTTTATTCATTCATTATTCCCTATAATAATATTGGTAATGACCACACAAGATAGAATTCAAATTCCATAATCAAACATAGAATCTAAACCTATAATTAAACCCTAAAATGAAACCGTAAACTCTAGAATAAAATCCTAAAATCCGAGTACGGGGCTAGACTTTAAGATAAAACCTTAATTCCACATTAAAACCCTAAAAGATGACCCTATGCGATAATCTTAAACCCTAGGTGGTATGTAGAACTTGGATCTAATGGTATAAGTTCATGAATTTTGTTATGATTCAATTCTAAAGGCGCAAGCACTTTGCGATACTGGTAGGCGATTCAAAGCATAAGGTGATGATTCTTCCCCTTGAGCTTTCCATCTTCTCATTAGCTTAAGTTATAATTTTTATTAAAAATCATAATTGATATCTCTCTCTTATAATCACATGTGTTAGCTGATGGAAATTGAATTACTGTATTGCCTGCTTAATGTTCATCCTGTATATTTGTTCATGCTTGTGGATTATCTGTGTATTGCTTATGAACTTTAAACTGGTATATTAGTGGGGAATTCCCACATATGAATGTACACCCATACTTGGGATGCAACTTGACTAGTTGTGATCGTAATGGACCTTCGACTTAGTGGTTATTGAGTGGTGGTCTAGATGGATCATTGATGTGGGCATATCATCCAGAGTTGTTGTGCTCAATGGTTTTTAAGGATGGTTTTCATCGTATGGTTTTGATATTCGCCCTATGTGGCATATTTTGATATTCGCCCTACGTGGTTTTATTTGATATTTTTCTTATATGGGTTTGATGCTTTATACTATGCAACCATGCGATGGTAAGCCCCATATACAGTAATATGATTGACTACTAGTCGACAGGGTTCCATTAAACATCCTAAGGTGGTAGTCTCATGGGCCGGGGATGGTGGGAATGGGACACTATGCCCGAGCCGTCGGCCTACGCTGGGTCATGTGCTCCCCGTAGTGACCTTTGAGCTTATCTAAATTGGCTAGTTGTAAATGGACTAATAATGACTTGGCTAATCATGCATACATGGCACATATTGTTCCGACTGGATGATATTTTCCAGGTTCGATGATTCCGACTGGATGATATTTTCCAGGTTCGATGACTGCATGGGTGACGGCCCACTGTCCGCATGGATGAGCATCCCCGGGGCGATGATTGCATTCACGCATCCATGCATCTAATAAGATTGCATTTACTCTGTTTTGGTTGTTTAGATGTTTTATATTATTTCTTACCTAATACGGCGGTGTGTAATCTTGAGGGGAATTCACACTGAGTTGGCCATTCATCCATCAAATATACAACCGTACAGGTAGTACAGGTGCCTTTAGTGATATGCATGTTCAGACTTGATGAGGAGCAGGGCACGATCGCCAGGGATGCATGGTTGTACTTGCCTAGAGGAGCTGCGTGATCTTGCGGCTTATATTTATATGCTTTCTTCTATTCTTCATGTATTAAATTTTTATAAATCTTGTACTTATTAAATCCAGAGACATCGGTTTGTATAAGTCATTATGGGTAGCTTCTTGTACACTTGAATGTTAATAAAATTTTCTTTTATGTTGATTTGTCCACACTACGCTCATTTGCTTACTCTGATAAAAGAAAAGTATTGTGTCTGACCATCCTTTAAGGTTAACACTCGGGTTTTTGGGAAACGGGTCGCGTACTCGGGTCCTGAAGACTCAGGTTGTTACACAGCCGGTAATAAGATTTTTCTGATAAGATGACTTGTGAATCTCAAGTTCAAGGATGGTGGTTCTGTGGCCGAGCACATGAATGAGGTCAGTAATATAGTGAACCAACTCTCCTCTATGAAGATGGTTCTGGATGATCAATTACAGGCTTTATTATTGCTTAGTTCATTGCCTGACAGTTGGGAGACATTGGTGGTATCTCTAAGTAACTCCGTGCCAGATGGAAAGATATCCATGGAACAAGTAACTAGCTATCTCTTCAATGAAGAGACAAGAAGGAAGTCTCAGGGGTCTACTGAGCAAGAGGCCCTTGTAACACAAGAACGGGGGAGAGGAAAGAACAGGAAGGGCGAGAAGGCCCGAGATAAATCAAGAAGCAAGTCGAGTAACAGAAAGGATGTTGATTGTTGGAATTGTGGCAAGAAGGGCCACTACAAGCATGAATGTCATGGTAAGAAGATGTAACGGCCCGATTTCTAAAACCTGAGTACAAGACTCGTTTTCAGGAATCCGGGAGTTTATAAATCAGAGAAACAACGAAATGAAAACTCAGAGTGCGATAGCCAAAATAAGCATGTATATTCATAAGAGCCCAATATTTGATCCGCTCAGCTGGGGGTCTTAGTTACCAAAAATCCATAAGTCTAAAATACCAAACCATTAAAATATAAAGTATCAAACTACTGATTAACACCAAAATACGCCGCTACGTCCTGATGCGGCTCGTCCTCATAATACTCCTCCTCTTGCTCCACGGTGGCATCATCAAGGTCGACACCGACGCCCTTTACATCTGTCCCTGCATGTTCTGTACGGTTGAATAGTTGATGGATGAGTGGCCAGCTCAATGTGAATTCCCCTGAAGATTACACATCTGCGCTTTAGCAAACATAATTAAAAGGAAACAAGCAGTAATCCAAAACAGGCAACATGCAGTCTTATTAGATGCATGGATGCATGAATGCACATCGGCCTGGGGATGCACATCCAGCCGGACTTGGGCTCGTTACCCATGCAATCATCGACCTGAAAATGGTCATCCAGTCCGACAGGGGTCGATAGTCGATGGTCTGGGAGCTAGTGAAATAATACCCCAACAACCCTAGGGCACGTATTATAGCATCCAGAATAGTCATCCGTCATCGCCAATATGCTTTGAATGCATTATTATCCAGCCATTGTTAATCAAGTTACAATCAACCAATTTAAGTAGCTCAATGGTCACTACGGGGAGCTCAGGGCCCAGCGTAGGCCGACAGCTCGGGCATAGTGTCCCATTACCACTATCCCCGGCTCATGAGGTCCTCCACCTTGGGATGTTCTAATAGGGTACCTTGATCAAAATGACACCAGTTCGAGGTTCCTATTTTCCACATGTTTTGTCTAATTACATCCCAAGTGTGACTTGCGTATAATCATGGAATCTTCCATATGTAGCATCAAAAGGTTGTGTACAAAAGCAAATCATGTTAACATGTGACAATATATGACTTCAAGTAAAGCATGTAAAGAAGCATCAGTAGTTAACAACTTATGGAGATAAATTACCAAGTCATGTAAATAGTGATCAAGGATTAACTAGCATGTGAGCCTTGCATATAGTGGAAACAAGTATCACAATAATGGTAATCTAGTGCAAACTAGGTTTAGCTAATTAAGAAATGGAAAACCCAAGGGGAAAGTCATCACCTATATGGTAGTGTTCTTGAACTTGGCCTGAGTCTTTTTGTGGCCCGAGGTCACTCAAAGAATCTCCTAAAAATTACAGTTTACGTTATCAGGTATTTCCACGGCTTGGATTAACAAATGCATCGCAGTGAAGTCCCCACGGATGGTGCAACACATTATGAGGTGGGCCTTACCCGTCCAGAGGGCTGGACGGTGTGGATGAAGAACACATATACCGGTAGTGGGGCCCACCGTCATATGGACGTTGTGAATAAAACATTTTTGTTAGGTTGGGATTCATGGCACAAATGGTGCAGATGAAACACTTGTACTATGGTGGGACCCACTGCACATGTGGAAACGTATATCAAGGCGGAATCCACATGTTTGGCCCATAGAAATTTCTAATGATCAGAGGATATCTTGGTATCTTGACCACTCATGACCCATCAGGGGCGCACCCAATGAATGCTTCTGATGGCGCTGGCACCACCCCTGCTAATACATATTTTATGTTAGCCACCCTGCTAGAGGTTGGCACCAAGACCTCAAGTGTTGCAACGAGGTATCTTCACTTAGCCCGCCAGTGAAGCTATGGATCTGGGTGATCATATCCAGAGTTGGGCGTCCACAGTTGGATGGTTTGGAGAAAATAGATGTATTAAGGTGGGTCACATCCATACCCTGGACGGTCTGGATTCAATCATGAGTGTCAGGTGGGTCCCACATGGGGATATCACACGTACATCAAGTACATATATTATCTTATATCAATCTCACAGGTATGCAATGTATATTTAAATATTATAGATTGCATGCATCTGATATGCATTTAAATATTATATATCTCATGTATTTCCCATGTACTAAATATTATTTTAATGTAGGTCCCACATGGGCTCACCACGTGCACATGTTGTAAAAGGCCCAGTGTTGGAGACCATGATGGATGGTCAGGATGTAATCCATGTACCTCACATTGTTTTGATGGATCTCCTGTACAAGAGGTTCCTTATTAAAGTTTGCATGCATGTACCTGTACATGCATGCATGCATATACCTTTTCTTCCATATATATATATATATATACACACACACACATTCAAACGTCCATCACTGGACTCCCATGGATGGATGAGCTGGAATGGACGGCCATGGTGACACAAGTGGGGTCCATATGCTTCTGAAATGGATGGACGGTTTGGATATAATCCACGCGCATCGTTCTGCATATGTCAGAGAGGCTTTACATACTACTCACGTTTTAGGTGCATGTGTGTATATCTCATTTGTATATATTATTATTATTTTTTTTTTCAAACGTACAGGGCCTGGGGATGGATGGATGGCCTAAACGTTTTTCCTCATCAAGGTGGGGTCCACCTGCGTTTCTCACCAATTGTGGTAGAGTGAGGTCTACCTGCTGATGCAGGGTGGCCCACCTGCACTTGTGCAGGGCCCATAACCAAGGCATTCCATCGGTTTTTGGGTGAGGCCCACCTGCATTTGTGCAGGGCCCACCAGCATTTTGGTGAAGCCCACATGCAGTCTACCTACAACGTGTTTGGCTGTCGAGAAACAGCTTCTGTTGCGGCTATTTTGGAGGCCGTTTTCGGCCCTGTTTGGCAACACAACCACGACCCTCCTTTGGTCGTTTCCTCGATCCTTACCAGTGCTCATCCAGGGGCACGGTGGCTGTCACCTTCCTCGTCCAAAAACGACCCGAGATAGGGTCATTTCCATCCTTATTTTCGGGTTGATATCAGTCCGCTGCTGCGGTTCAGCGGAGCTGGTTTGAGAGCTGTCGCTTCATTGAGTTTCAGCCACTATCTGAAGCTATTTTCATGTCATTGCTTGGCCCCAAAACAGGGCCCTACTCAGGCTGGTTCGGCCTTGAAATAATGCCTGAACGTAGATTTCTTTCAGCTTCAAAAAAGGGTCTGCCCTTCGCTATGTGTATAGTTTCTGCTGACAGGTGCCTTTGTACATGTGTGGTGAGGTGTGACGGAGCTTTAGAGTCTCTTAAAGAAGAAAAAGGAAAGGAAATAAAATGGAGGGAGAGGTTTTTTTACCTCCCACAGTTGGGTTCGACCCGAACTTGGGTTGTCACGCACACAGCCACCACCCTCACCTTCTTCCTCACTTCTCTCTCACTTTCTCTTTTTCTTCCACCTCTCAAGTGGTGTGGCTATGGCCCCACACTAACTCGGCTCAGTCCGGTTTTCACGGACTGAGTTGGGGCAGTGCGCTCCAAGCTCACCAAAAACTCCCTCTGTTTTCTCCTTTCTCTGATTTCTCTCTCTCTTTGTGTGGAGTCCCAGGGAGCTGAGCCTCACCTTATATAGGCAGAGAGAGAGAGAGAGAGAAGGTTGCCGGTAGGTGTTATTGCAGCCTCAGGAGACAGCGGCTATGTCGCCGCCCTCCCTAACCTAAAAAAGAGAAGCCTCACACGTTTCTGCCTAGCCTCATGATGAGGGAATGGACGGTCCATCCTCATCTCACTTGTTCCTATGAGCAGGTCTAAACCCTTATATGGTTTTGATTAGGGGACCCATGTGAGTGAAATGGACGGTTTGGATTGTCCGGAAAACGGCCAGGGTGGGCCACCTTGAAGCTCAAAGGTCGACTGATTCAAATGGCGTGTTGGCGGGAACCTTCTTTGAGAATTTGGTGTTTGAGTTCGGTCAGCCACTATTTGTCCACAAGTGGCCGCTCAGTGCACCTCGTGTACTAGCATTTGAGGTGTGCGTACGCCTAGTTTTGGGGGCCCACCGTGACTTAGGTGCTTGATCTTCCCCGTTCAACTATCTTGGGGACTCATCATAAGGGTCTCGACTTTCTTTTAGGGTGGGGTTGAGGCCCAGGTGGGCCATATTATTACATTTGGGGCCTTACTTTGCCCATATGGCGCGTTTCACTGATCAGATGGGCACGAGGTTTTGTCTCAACGGTGGAATAGATATTTGAGGGGTTCTGAGTGCCTAGTTGGCCATAATTTATCGTGTCAAGGTGTATGGTGATATTGTGTCTTAGAGATTTTGTCCATAACCTTGCTTTAATCTAAGGATTTTCTGAGTTTTACTTTCCGGGTTGGTGTTGTGGTCGACTTGGCTCATTCGGATCATGGTGGCCAGCTTTTATCGTCGAACGGGAGCTCCAACCTACATGTGTAGAGTTTAAGTTTAATCGTTTTTAATCCCTATAACCAGGTTCATCAGGGGTAACACCCGAGTATCAAAGATACGGGGTGTTACAGAAGAGCGACAAGAAAGGAAAAATGAAGGAAGATGAATCAGATTTCACTACAGTTGCTTCAGATGGCAACGTTGTAGTTATTCTTTCCGCAAATCATGATGTACGTCTCACGGCTACGAGTCAGGACACCGACTAGGTGATAGACTCGGGAGCTTCTTTTCGTGCGACTCCACGTAGAGACTTTTTCACAAGTTATAAGTCAGGTGACTATGGGACTGTGAAGATGGGAAATTCTGGCGTATCGAAGATCGTGGGAATCGGTGATATTTGTGTGAAAACCGATGTGGGCTGCACATTGGTTCTCAGAGATGTGAGGCATATCCCAGACTTTCTTCTCAACTTGATGTCGACGGGAAGGTTGGATGATGATGGTTATGAAAGTCGGTTTGCTGGTGGGTGATGGAAGCTCATTAAGGGTTCATTGATCGTGGTCAGAGGAAAGAAGTGTTGCACCCTTTACAAGGCAAGTGTCAGTATGTGCAAGGGTGAGTTGAACGCAGCGGAAGATTCAACTATTAACATGTGGCACAGGCGTCTAGGCCACATGAGTGAAAAATGGCTTCAACTATTAGTGAGGAAGCGGCTCCTTCCAGACGTGACAGATATACCTCTCAAAACCTGTCTTGATTGTTTATCAGGGAAACAGCATAGAGTTTCATTTATTAAATCTGCTTCTCATGTTAATAAAGTGCATGCATTAGATTTGGTTTATTCTGATGCTTGTGGTCCTATGAGGACAAAAACCTTGGGTGGGGCATTGTATTTTGTTACTTTTATAGATGATGCATCTAGGAGGGTCTGGGTTTATGCTTTGAAATCAAAGGACGAGGTCTTTGGTGTGTTTAAATTGTTTCATGCTATGGTCGAGAGAGAGACAGGTAGACCATTGAAGTGCATCCGCACTGACAATGGTGGTGAATACATTGGCGACTTTCATGAGTAGTGTAAGTCCCTGGGTATATGGCATGAACAAATGGTTCCCAAAACCCCCCAGCATAATGATGTAGCTGAGCAAATGAATTACACAATTATAGAGAGAATCAGATGCATGTTATCCCATGTGAAATTACCCAAGACGTTCTGGGGAGAAGCAATGCACACGGCAGTGTATTTGATAAACAGGTCTCCATCAGCCCCGTTGAATGGAGAAGTACTTGAGAAGGTGTGGACTTGACATGATCCATCGTATAGTCATCTCAGGGTGTTTGGATGCAGAGCATCCGTTCACGTACCAAAGGACGAGAGGTCTAAGCTAGATATGAAGATCAGACAGTGTGTGTTCTTAGGGTACGGTGATGAAAAATTCGGTTACAGATTGTGGGATCCGACCCAGAGGAAGCTCGTCAGGAGCAGAGATGTGGTTTTCTTTGAAGATCATTATATAGAACACATTGGTAAGCCAAAGAAGAACCAGCCTAGTTCAGGTGAGCTAGAGGACATGGATCCGATTACTCCTCCCGTGGTGCCTAATGATGGGGGAGTACAGCAAGGTGCAGAAGACGAGGGAGTTCCTTGAGAAGATGGACCAGGGGAGCAGCCCCCACTTGATCCACCTGTTAAGTCACAGGTGAGGAGGTCATCTAGGGACAGACAGTCGTCCAAAAGGTACTCGCCGCATGAGTACATTATGCTCACTGATGGGGGAGAGCCAGAAGATTATTCTGAGGCCCTAGCCGACGAGCATAAGGAGGAGTGGTTGAAAGCTATGCAAGAGGATATAGAATCCTTACATAAGAACCACACCTATGATATGGTGAAATTGCCTAAGGGTAAGAAAGCTTTGAGCAACAAGTGGGGGTTCAGAAAGAAAGTTGAGCAGAAGAATTCACAGACGAGGTTCAAGGCCAGACTTGTGGTGAAAGGGTTTGGTCAGAGGAAAGGCATAGACTTCGAGGAGATATTCTCAACAGTGGTGAAGATGACATCCATACAGGTGTTGCTTGGGTTGACGGCTAGCATGGATCTGGAAATAGAGCAGTTAGATGTTAAAATTTCCTTTCTCCATGGTGACCTGGAAGAAGAGATCTACATGCACCAACCAGAGGGGTTCGAAGTCAAGGGCAAAGAGCATATGGTGTGTAGGTTGAGGAAGAGCTTGTATAGGCTGAAACAAGCTCCACGGTAATGGTACAAGAAGTTCGACTCATTTATGTTGAAACATGGGTATGACAGAACGGAGTCGGACCACTGTGTGTTCACGCGCAAGTTCTCAGATGGTGATTTCTTAGTTCTGCTGTTATATGTTGATGACATGCTCATCATGGGAAAAGACATCAAGAAGATCGACAAGCTGAAATAGGAGTTGGGCAAGTCTTTTGCTATGAAAAACTTTGACTCGGCTAGACAGATCCTAGGAATGAAGATAACCCGTGACTTAAGCAGCAGGAAGCTTTGGCTGTCACAAGAGCGGTATATTGAGAAAGTCCTAGAGCGGTTCAATATGAATGCAGCGAAGCCGGTCAGTACTCCACTAGATGGTCACTTCAGATTGAGCGACAAGCAGTGTCCCAAGACGAAGGTAGAGGTGGAAGTGTAACGCCCCAAACTTTTCGATGCTCGGGCATCGAAAGTCCTCGAGCGTTATCATAAGATTCAACGTGACATATACATGTGTACGATACCAATCTAACTATTCTAGCTTTACATCCTTTCCCTGACACTAGCTTAACCGTTGGGGATGATCTTCATTCATAAATCAAGCCATCTGACCGTTGAATTTCAAGACAAGCTCACCCATCACGTGATTTGACGTAAGTACTTTCTCTTAGATGACATGACGAATAACTCCCTATCCATAATGATTTAGATATACATTCTTTTGTAAGAACTGCTTAGAAACGTGTTTATAACCATGTGGAGTCATTAGATTTCCTAAAACTCATAGATCGGCAGTAATTATGAAATTGCCACTAACCTAGACCCTTGAACACTAGATCACATGGTTCTCACGGTCCGTTTCATGTGAAATTTTATATCATACCTAATTATCACAAATTAACCGTACACCTCGAATTTCAACCCTTAAATCATAGTAAACTACCTACTTGACCTCTACATCCGTCCGTACACTTATCAAATCAAGATTCTGATCCATTCATCTTGTTCATTACCTATAAATATGCTTAACCCACCATCAGAACTACGATCTGAGAAACCTACACATGTGAATAAGACACTCTAATCTGACGATACACATGTTTTACCCCTAATCCTCCAGAAACCCGCTTTATGTCTATCCATTTATGAAACTGACCGTATATACACCTACATACATAGTAAGAGTGTTAGTCATCAAGTTCTCTTATTTTTAGCTAGTCATCTCACCCTCCGTCATATTCGGATCCGCCAAACGGGCCACAAGAACATCACGATAAACCGATCATCATGAAGATCTTAGGTTATAGGTTCAAACCACCCAGTAACTTATCAATCAGAAGTGTACAAATGTTGTTTTGAATTACGGATTGTGTTAGCCACTAAAAAAACAACTTGGTCATCCTTGATGGATCAAGGCCCAAATTTAACCTGTTAAGAGGGTGTGAAAAACAATGATCACCTGTCAAATTTCACCTCGTTTGGACAATAAAGTTGGGAGTTACGGACGACAGAAGTTTAGATAAAATAAAGGATAAATTTGTAAATAATATATACTACTTGCATGGCACTGTGCGGAAGAAATTTTCAATTGAGTTTTTAACAGTGAATGTTCTCAAGTACTCGGTTGGAGTCTGTGACCCACCTGATTTACAAAATTACTTCATTTTCAACCTCGTGTCCTAAAATAGCGCAGTGAATCGGATAGACGGAATGGATCCTTGGAAGTCATCACAAGCGGACCCCACCTAATTTTTTTTCCAAGCCGTGCATGCAAGTCAAGAATTTACGTGACGTAAATGAATTCCTTGTTCAACGTTAATACAGTCCATGTTGATTAAAGTGTGGCCCACCTAGGACATGAATGTGTCCCATATTTTGGCCCCTAGCCTAACATCACCTTACAAAACTGATGGAAGGAATGGATTTTCTGTAAACCATAATAGTGGACCCCACCAATATGACCCCAGCTTGAGTTATGGGCCCTACCTAGACATTAGATTGACCTGATCAATGGCCCAAGATCCCTTGGAAGGGCACCCTAGAAGGATGAACGAAGTAGACTTCTCACATACATCACGATGGGCCCCACCTCACAGTGGGAATACACAGCAGAGATGTGCACTCGTCGTGCACTGAGTAGAGGACACTCGGCCAGATGAGCTCTGACTCGCGTTTTTCCAAAAAAAAAAAAAAAGGAGAAAACTCTCCTTCTCTCCTCAGTTGCAGCAGCCGACAGACGACCTTCCGTTTCCTTAATCAAAGGCCCACCTACACTGGCCATCCTTATGATCCAGACCGTCCATCATGTCTAGAATTTCATTCTAACCAAAACCATGTCTTACATATGCATTCATGCAACCCCATGTGCACACAAACGTCGGCGCAAATAGGACCTAGAAACACTAAATTTCTAAAAATGGAAACTGTGTCCTGTAGTTGCCAGGTTGGTGATCCGTGTAACACCCCATCTTTGCATCTCCACCGTTCAAACCATAGAAATCCTAGCCGTCCACCCCAAACTGCCCTAGGTCTTTTCTTTTTTACCCACGGTAAAGAGAAACTGAGAACGGTTTCAGTTCCTACCCACTGTTTTGGAGGTGGGTTCTACCAGATAAAATCTGGAGCATCCATTGTCAATCCAACGGCCTAGGGAAGCTAGGTTTTCCCATAAAAATGGAGAGAAAACACCTCTCCACCTGCCGCTTTCAAAAACCTTAGAAGAATGGCCGTTTTCTCCCTCCATCCGAACCCACCAGTCAAATGTCGCTTGAGCTTCATCCCTTCTGTTCCTGAAGCTTCTAGGGACCAATCTAAATCAGCCCATGAAGTCAGAATGAAGAACGGAGCCTTCATTCAAGATCTGCCATTGCAGCTCGGGCGTCTTCCTCGTTCAATCGGCACTGAGTCGCGGTCCAAGTTGGGCTGGTTCGTGCCATGCTGAGTCCCCAGCACGGTAAGAAGAAAGAAAAAAGAGAGAGAAGAAAAAATAGAGGAAGAAGATGAAAGGAGAAAGGAAGAAAAAGAAGGAAAGGAAAAATGATGGTTGTTGTTGCATATCACCCACGCGAGCTGACCTTTCCAGGGCGCTGTATGAGTCTGGTGAGTTCGATTGAGTCAGGTAACTCCTTCCCTCCGCCTTCTTAAAGCCTTCATAGGCTGTGCGTCGGAGCGTGAAATGGTCCTCAGTTTATTGCATACGGTGGACCAAAACCGACCCTCATTAGGGGCTGAAAGAGGTCCAGGTTATGGGCTGGAACTATGGTTGAGATCAGACCCTTAGCTGGGCTTTGTGCTAAGCTGAAAATGGTTTCCAAATTTCCCCAAAACCCGACCTTGGATTCAGCTGAAATCGGGCTAAGCTTTGAGCTGAGAATCATACCTCAAAACTGGGCTAGAACCGATCCTCCTGCTGGGCTGACACTTTCAAATGGGCCCTCAGATGGACCAGGAACTCGGCAGAAAATGAGCCCTTATTGGGCTCCGAAATGAGCTAAGTGTGGCCTGAAATGTGGGCCACCATCAGGTCCGAAGTTGGGCCTTCATCAGGCCATACAATGAGGGTGAAAAGATCAGGTGGGCCCAGTTTAGGCTTGATTGTTGGACAAAGTCTAGCCCAAGATCAAAGGTAGGTGTGCCCTTATCAACCTACCCAAATAACCCTATTCATGGGATCTTTCGAACCCACACTAGACCCATTTTAATGTACTATTGCCATTGTTATTATTAGGATTATTAAAATTAATAATGATTAGCCATTAGAAAGTCATTTATGCTAGAACTAGTTAGTATAAACAAAATTTCAATTATCGTATAGTAGTGTTCTATTTATCGCTCTTAAATATTATCATTAATGGTAGATTAAAATATTTACTATCATCATAACAATTATTATTATCATGTACCTAACATTGACTACATTGCTAATATCAATAGTGGTTTTACAATTATTTATATTACTAACGTCGCGGTTAACCATACATCAATTAGCGTTCAATCCTATGATTCAAGTCTAGGACTGAACTCTAGGATGAAAACCTAGGTCTACATCAATGCATTGTTTGCGCTAACGTTAGTTATTATAAACAAACTATCGTTAATGATATTAGTGTAGCATCTATCACCTAAAGCTATTATCATAAAAACAAAATAGATTACACTACTACATTGTAATGCTTAACATCACCATAGTCATAAATATTAGTTATATCACTAACATTAAAATGTAAGTAACCATATCATGACATTGTGTTCGAGCTACACATGTGCCCTAGTCCAACTCCTAGAACTAAACCCTAAAGTGAAACCCTAAAACCAAGGTAATCTAAACCCTAGTTTAAGACCTTGACCAAGAATAGCGTGTAAAGCTTGAATCTAACGGTATAACTCTACAATTCATGATAGGGTTTGATTCTAAGGAAACACGCATTCTCTAGCAACACGGGTAAGCTGTTCAAAATATAAGGTGATGATTCTTCCCCTTGAGCTTTCCATCTTCTCATTAGCTTAAGTTATAGTTTTTATTTAAATTCATAATTGACATCTCTCTTATAATCACATGTGTTAGCTGGTGGAAATTTAATTGTTATATTACATGCTTTATGATTATCCTCTATAATTGTTCATGCTTATGGATTTCTTTTTGTGGATTGTTTATGGAACTTAAACTGGTACATTAGTGGAAAATTCCCACATATGAATGTACACCCATACTTGGAATGTAACTTGACTAGTTGTGATCATAATGGACCTTCGACTTAGTGGTTATTGAGTGGTGGTCTAGAAGGATCATTGATGTAGGCCTACCATCCAGGGTTGTTTTGCCCAATGGTTTTTAAGAATGGTATTTATCATATGGTTTTGATATCGGCCCTATGTGGCATATTTTAATACTCGCCTTACGTGGTTTTGTTTTGATACTTGCCCTAGATGGGTTCGATGTTTTATATAGTGCAATCATGCGATAGTAAGCCCCATATACTGTAATGTGATTGACCACTAGTCGATGAGTTTCCATTAAACATCCTAAGGTGGTAGTCTCATGAGTCGGGGATGGTGGTATGAGACCTATGCCCGAGCTGTCGGCCTACATTGGGCTATACGCTCCCTGTACGTAGTGACCTTGAGTTTACCTAAATTGGTTGATTGTAACTGGACTAATAATGGTTTGGCTAATCATGCATCCATAGCATGTTGGCGATGACGGGTGGTTATTCTGGATGTTGTAGCATGTGCCCTTAAGATCTTCGGGGTATCGTTTCACTAGCTCCCAGACCACCGACTATCGACCCATGTCTGACTGGATAATTTTTCCAGGTCGTTGATTTGCATGGGCGACGAGCCTAAGTCTGACTGGATGTGCATCCCCAAGTCGATGTGCATTCACGCATCCATGCATTTAAAAAGACTACATCATGTATTGTTTTGATTGCCTTGTTGTTTTATAACTATGCTTACCTAATGCAGCGGTGTGTAGTCTTGAGGGGAATTTACACTGAGTTGGTCACTCATCCATCAAATATACAACCGTACAGGTAAGGCAAGTGGCCCAGATGATGTATATGTTCAGACTTGATGAGGAGTTGTGCAGGTGTCATGGATGCACGACCGTATTGCTAGGAGGAGTTGCGTGGTCATACGGCTTACATTTATATGCTTTCTGTTATTTCTTATGTATGCAAATCTTGTAATCGTTAATGTTGAGATATTAGGTTGTATAAGTCATTATGGGCACTCTCTCGTATATTCTAAATGATGATAAAAATTTTCTTTATGCTTACTTGTCCATTCTACGCTCATTTGCTCACTCTGATAGTTGAAAAAAAAAATATTTGACCATCCTTTAAGGTTAACACTCAGGTTTTTGGGAAACGGGTCGTGTACTCGGGTCCTGAAAACACGGGGCATTACAGGAAGAGATGCAGAAGATACCCTACGCGTCAGTTGTAGGAAGTTTGATGTATGTTATGGTGTGTACACGCCCAGACATAGCATATACGGTTTGTGTTGTCAGCCGGTATCTTGCCAATCCTGGCAAAGAACATTGGGTAGCGGTGAAATGGATGTCGCGGTATCTAAGAGGTTCATCCAGGTTGAGCCTATGCTATGGTAACGATAAACCTGTGTTAAAGGGCTACACAGATGCAGATATGGCAGGCGACATAGACTCTAGGAAGTCTACATCGGGGTTCATGTTCACGTTTGCAAGGCACTTGAGCAAGAATCCAAGTCAGCATTCCAAGTCTAAGCACATAGAGATTCAGTATCACTGGATCAGGGATACTTTAGAACAGAAGGTGTCACAGTTTGAGAAGGTCCACACAGACGATAATGGGTCAGATATGATGACCAAGGCTTTGCTTAAGGGCAAGTTTGAGGTTTGTAGAAACCTGGCTGGCTTGAAAAATGTGGATCCCTCCTGGGTCAAAAAGGGAGAGATTTGATGGTTTTTTTTTACCCGTCATCGACCGGTCGTGAGCCCTGCTCGACCGGTCGAAGGCTGGTCTCGACCAGTCGTAGGAGTTGAGCCGTGGTAAGACTCAAAATCCAGCGACTTGGGCTATTTTTCTCCTTGGTGCTCGACCAGTCGTGGGAGGTGCTCAACCGGTCGAGGGTGGCTCTCGACCGGTCGAAGGTTCGTCACGACCAATCGTAGTCACGCAGATTCATTCCGCGATTTTGCGCGGATTTCGTGTTGCAAGTCCTTTCGCAACTGGGATGCGGAAAGGAGTTTCCTAAAACTTTAAATAGGAGGTACCTAGGACTTTCTAGGTACGACAAGAGGGTTTTCTAAAGCTTTACAATGGATTTGCTAAAGGGTTTAGGGCTATCAAAGGTGAGATAGAGAGAGGAAGCTTATAGAAGGGAGGTTCTGCTCGTAGAGGTTATCTACTATGCAATCTATATCTCAGCGCTTCTATGTCCTCGTAATTGGTGAGATCTCTCAATTTTCTTTGTTTCTCTTATTGTTTATCCACTCCTGCGTGAGTGAAGAAGTTTGTAACGTTATACTTCATAGTGGATTATTGATTTGGACGAGGCCCCGTGGTTTTTACCTCTTTGAGGATTTTCAACGTAAAAATCTCTTGTGTGGTGTGTGGTTTATGCTTTGATTTATTTCATTGCTTTATTATCCATAATTCTGGTTTGTTTCGGGAGGCTAGATCCTAAGGTTTTGTGCAAGGCCCCCAACAGTACTAAATTTAGAGCAAATTGCTTGTTAACTAATGTCTGAAATGTTTGGAATATGTTAAGTTGACACATTTGTCCTTATGAAACAATCATGATTGAATCCCTACCATTAAAATCTTTATGGATTCAATCAAAATGTTTATTTACCAACCTATTGATAAGTTTTTATTATTATTTAAAAAAAAAAAAAAAAACTTTATCAAAAGACCACACAAATATCATCTTAATCCAAAAATTTTGTAAATTGCAAGAAATTTTTAATGGGAATTTACCACTTTTTCTTGTAATATGCCCATCTGGATTTGGATCAACCTCTTTTTTGGATCATGCACAAAAATGAGCTTTCAGTAGGGATTGATAGCATGAATGTAGCCACATACATTGCAGTGGGCTTCACAGTCAGGTCCAATGCACCTCAGTGGATCCAGATTGCATACTAACCACGTCAATAGCCCCTAGCTATTGGACGGTATTGTGTAGCCCCCATCATAATATATATGTTTTATCCACGTCATCCATCCATTTTTCTAAATCATTTTAGGGATTGATCCCAAAAATGAGGATGATCCAAATCTCATGTGGCCTATAACTTTTTTGGCCCCATTAATGGTCACTCACCACTATTTCCTACAATATGGCCTACTTGATAATTGGATTTGCTTCAAATTTAAAATAATGCCCCATAATAATTTGAAAAAAGGGTGAACAAAGTGTATATAGGATCCATACATCAAGGTAGGCCCCATGGTTAGGGCCAAAGTAGGTGGCATGTGGTGGGCGCGGATTAGATATGACAAGGTCAGTAGCCAAATCGTCACCAAGTTCTATGGACCCACCATGATGCATGTGTTGTATCCATACCGTCTAGACATAGTTTTATTGCACCAGAAAAGGAATAAGATAGATCTAAAGTTCAAATGGACCCACCACAGAAAACGGTGGGATCAGTCACACCCACCGTTAAAACATTTATAGGGCCCAACATGATGTATTTTTTAGATTCAAACTATTTATAAGTTAACATAGAGATAGATGAAGTGAAAACAAAAATATAAGCTTGAACGGAAACTTTTATGGTCCTTAAGAAGTTTTGAATAGTGGATGTCACTGTCCCCACTATTTTCTATAGTGGGGCCCACTTTAACTTTAGATTTATCTCATTTTTTTTCTAATGCAATAAAATGATCTCTCTAAATGGATGGACGGTATGGATACAACACATGCATCATGGTGGCGTCCACAGAGCTTGGTGGCCTCACTTCAGTATCGATTTGGTTACTGAGCTTGTCAGTATCTAATCCGCGCCCGCATGTGGCACACCATGCCGCGAAAACCAACAATCGGATGGGATTAGTTACTGTCAGGTTGAGTAGCGAGACTCACTACTGAAGTGACGTCACTAAGTTCCGTGGTCCCATCATGATGTATGTGTTGTATCCACACCGTTCATCCATTTGGAGAAATCATACTAGTACATGATCCAAAGAATAATTCAAATCCAAAGATAGAGTGGACCCCACCACAGAAAACGGTGGGGAGAGTGACGCCTATCATTAAAAACATCTAAGGGCCACAAAAGTTTTCGATCAAGCTGATATTTTTTACCCTCATTTCATGTCTGCGTTAACGCATGAACTGGTTGGATCTCAAATAAATATTATGTGGACCTTAGGAAGATTTCAATGGTGGGCATCACTCTCTCCACTATTTTCTATGGTGGGGCCCGCTCCAGCTTTGGATCTACCTCATTCTTTTGATAATACCTTAGAATGATCTCTCCAAATGGATGGACGGTGTGGATACAAAACATACATCATGGTGGGCCCACATAACTTGGTGACGTCACTTCAGTGACAAGTCTCGCTACTCAACCTGATCCGCTGCCCCCCAAATTCGGGTGGGATTGCGTACCACCCCACAACGGCACTAGCTAATCGGTATAGCCAGAGAGGATGTCCTGTCAAAGAGCTACATGGAGCATACGGTGATGTATATGTTTTGTCACATCTTTCATTCATTTTTCCATATCGTTTTAGGAAAAATGATAAAAAAAGCAAGCCAGATCTAAGGCTTAAGTGGGCCACAATATAAGAAACAGTGGGAGTTAGGTGCCTACCATAAAAAAAAATCTCGGAGTCACATAAGCCTGATTTTTGTGTTTTCCCATCATCTATGTTTATGTAAACTTATAAAGAGGTTAGATGGCAAATAAACTTCACAATGGATTCTAAGAAGATTTTAATGGTAGTCATTTCATTCCCACTGCTTTCTATGGTGTTGTCAACTTAAGGTTTGGATGTGCTTCAATTTTTGGGATCGTGATTTAGGATGTTATAGAAAAGTTGATGGGCAGTGTGGATCTAACACATGAATCACAATTGGTCTAGAGAAGTGCCACACTTTTAGGCACGCAACGAAAAAAGTGCAGGGCAATTTTAAAATTAAAAATTAAAAATAAAAAAAAATAAAAAATTCAACGAGCATATTTTCCATTCACCATTAAGCTGGACCTTTATTGCCGAAAAAATTCAGCCAAAATACAGGAAGTGCTTTCCATTCACCATTAAGCTGGACCTTTATTGCTGAAAAAATTTAGCCAAAATACACTAAGTGCTTTCCACATTCCATGTTAATAAACAAAACTAAACGCTGATTGCTTTTCAATTCCGCATTAAGTCAAAATTTTCAGCGTTGCCAAACAGGCCTTAAGCTAGGTACAAGGTCCTCTCTTAAATGGCAAATGAAGATGGAATGATTGATTTAAGAAATATCCAATGACTATGAAAGGAAGTTGATTAGGTGGTTAATGAATCATCTAAGTATCTCTAGTGACCTTATATGGTGGAATTTGATTAGACCAATAGAATAATTATTTGACTGAGATCCATCTCTGACAAATGCACATAAACTAATCAAATCTCACCTCATTGAGTCACGAGGCATATCCCTAGTGATTCAGTCATCAGAGAATCAACTTCTGTACTGAAGTGAAACCATAATCTATCAGTTGGCCATGGCCACATAGATCACTGGAAGACTTGGGTGGCCCCACCATAGATTGGCCATGGATGCTTCTTTGTTTTCTTAAAAAGTGATCCTAACCATTCAAACATTAGTAAAAGCTTAGTGCCATTTGTAGACACTGATTTTTCACCTACACTCATTCCCGGGGTCTACATTTCAAACGGTTTCAGATCTACCCACGACACATGGCCCAATCAGTGGACTACAAATGCAATTAACTGGTCCCACTAATCTGGGCCACTACCTTCCTAGTTCGAGGAATACATGATACCTTTTGGGTGCAAAAAATTAGTCATTTCGTGGATTAATCAAGAACATTTATGAATTGAGACGTTATGGTTTTAACAACTTTATTATTTGGTGGTTTTCCCATCCAACTCATGATTTAATAGTTTGTTGTTTGGTTGGGGGCTATCGAATTCATTTTGGGAGAGAGGCCATCACTCCTAGTCAAGATGCCCTTAAAAGGGAAGACATGGAATGATGTGACGGGCGCCAAATGCTCTACCTATGCCTTGCCAACAGAATTTATTTAGAAATCTGCAGCATAATACCTCATATGCACGTAGAATGCACTCGTGTGCATGAAAACCCTTCTTTATATATGTCTAGAACGTATTCACTGTTGGGATGCCTTGCACAAATCTTAGGATCTAGCCTCCCGAAACAAACCAGAATTATGGATAATAAAAGCAATGAAATAAATCAAAGCATCAATCACACACCACACATAGATTTTACGTGGAAAACCCTCCTAGAGGTAAAAACCACGGGACCTCGTCCAGATCAACAATCCACTATGAAGTAGAACGTTTACAACCTTCTTCACTCACGCAGGAGTGGATAAACAATAAGAGAAATAGAGAAAACGGAGAGATCTAACCGATTACGAGGACATAGAAGCGCTGAGATGTAGATTGCAAAGTAGAGAACCTCCACGAGCAGAACCTCCCTTCTATAAGCTTCCTCTCTCTCTTTCTCCCTCTCTCTCACCTTTGATAGCCCTAAACCCTTAGCAAATACCTTGTAAAGCTTTAGGAAACCCTCTTGCTATTTTGTGATACCTAGAAAAACCCTAGGCAACCCCTTTTATAGTTTTGGGAAACTCCTTTCCGCATCCCAGTTGCGAAAGGACTCAAATCCGCAGTTTCGCGCAAAATCGCAGAACAAACTACGTAACCTACGACCGGTCCTGGATTTCCTACGACCGGTCGTAGCCACCCTCGACCAGTCCTAACTCACCCTCGACCAGTCCTAGCTACAGTAAAAAACAGCAAAGTTACTCGCTGGACTTTGAGTCGTGCCAGGGCTCGAACCTACGACCGGTCGAGCGCCTCCCACGACCGGTCGAGCGGGGCTCAAGACCGGTCGAAGACGGGGAAAAACCCCATCAAATCTCCCCCTTTTTGACCCAGGAGGGATCCACCTTCTTCAAGCCAGCCAGGTTTCTACAAACCTCAAACTTGCCCTTGAGCAAAGCCTTGGTCATCATGTCTGACCCATTATCGTCCGTGTGGACTTTCTCAAGCTGTAACACCTTCTGTTCCAAAGTATCCCTGATCCAGTGATACCGAATCTCTATGTGTTTCGACTTGGAATGCTGACTTGGATTCTTGCTCAAGTGTATAGCACTTTGACTATCGCAATAGACCACGTGCTCCTCCTGCTTTAGGCTAAGTTCCTGTAGGAACCTTTTCATCCAAAGCATCTCTTTACATGCTTCTGTGACTGCGATGTATTCGGCCTCTGTCGTCGACAATGCTACGACCTTCTGTAGCTTGCTCTGCCAAGAAACCGCTCCCCCTGCAAACGTGAACATGAACCCCGATGTAGACTTCCTGGAATCTATGTCACCTGCCATATCTGCATCTGTGTAGCCCTCTAACACAGGTTTACCGTCACCATAGCATAGGCTCAACCTGGATGAGCCTCTTAGATACCTCAGTATCCACTTTACCGCTGCCCAATGCTCTTTGCCAGGATTGGCAAGATACCGGCTGACAACACCAACCGCATATGCTATGTCTGGGCGTGTACACACCGTAGCATACATCAAACTTCCTACAGCTGACGCGTAGGGTATCTTCTGCATCTCTTCCACCTCTGTCTTCGTCTTGGGACACTGCCTGTCACTCAATCTGAAGTGACCATCCAGTGGAATACTGACCGGCTTCGCTACATTCATATTGAACCGCTCTAGGACTTTCTCAATATACCGCTCTTGTGACAGCCAAAGCTTCCTGCTACTTCTGTCACGGGTTATCTCCATTCCTAGGATCTGTCTAGCCGGCCCAAGTCTTTCATCGCAAAAGACTTGCCCAACTCCTGTTTCAGCCTGTCAATCTTTTTGATGATGTCTTTTCCCATGATGAGCATGTCATCAACATATAACAGCAGAACTAAGAAATCACCATCTGAGAACTTACGCGTGAACACACAGTGGTCCGACTCCGTTCTGTCATACCCATGCTGTAACATGAACGAATCGAACTTCTTGTACCATTGCCGTGGAGCTTGTTTCAGCCCATACAAGCTCTTCTTCAGCCTACACACCATATGCTCCTTGCCCTTGACTTCGAACCCCTCTGGTTGGTGCATGTAGATCTCTTCTTCTAGGTCACCATGGAGAAAGGCAGTTTTAACATCTAACTGCTCTATCTCCAGATCCATGCTAGCCGCCAACCCAAGCAACACCCGTATGGATGTCATCTTCACCACTGGTGAGAATATCTCCTCGAAGTCTATGCCTTTCCTCTGACCAAACCCTTTCACCACAAGTCTGGCCTTAAACCTCGTCTGTGAATTCTTCTGCTCAACTTTCTTTCTGAACACCCACTTGTTGCTCAAAGCTTTCTTGCCCTTAGGCAATTTCATCATGTCATAGGTGTGGTTCTTATGCAAGGATTCCATCTCCTCTTGCATAGCTTTCAACCACTCCTCCTTATGCTCGTCGGCTAGGGCCTCAGAATAATCTTCTGGCTCTCCCCCATCGGTTAGCATAATATACTCATGCGGCGAGTACCTCTTGGACGGCTGTCTGTCCCTAGATGACCTCCTCACCTGTGGCTCAACAGGTGGATCAAGTGGGGGCTGCTCCCCTGGTCCATCTTCTGAAGGAACTCCCTCGTCCTCTGCACCTTGCTGTACTCCCCCGTCATCAGGCACCACGGGAGGAGTAATCGGATCCATGTCCTCTAGCTCACCTGAACTAGGCTGGTTCTTCTCTGGCTTACCAATGTCTTCGATACACTGATCTTCAAAGAAAACCACATCTCTGCTCCTGACGAGCTTTTTCTCGGTCGGATCCCATAACTTGTAACCGAATTTTTCATCACCGTACCCCAAGAAAACACACTGCCTGATCTTCATATCGAGTTTGGACCTCTCGTCCTTTGGTACGTGAACGGATGCCCTCCATCCAAACACCCTGAGATGACTGTACGATGGATCATGTCCAGTCCACACCTTCTCAGGCACTTCTCCATTCAACGGGGCTAATGGAGACCTGTTTATCAAATACACCGCCGTGCGCATTGCTTCTCCCCAGAACGTCTTGGGCAACTTCGCATGGGATAACATGCATCTGATTCTCTCAACAATGGTGCGATTCATTCGCTCAGCTACACCATTATGCTGGGGGGTCTTGGGAACCGTCTGTTCATGCCGTATACCCTGGGACTTGCAGTACTCATGAAAGTCGCCAATGTATTCACCACCATTGTCAGTGCGGATGCACTTCAATGGTCTACCTGTCTCTCTCTCGACCATAGCATGAAACAATTTAAACACACCAAAGACCTCGTCCTTGGATTTCAAAGCATAAACCCAAACCCTCCTAGATGCATCATCTATAAAAGTAACAAAATACAATGCCCCACCCAAGGTTTTTGTCCTCATAGGACCACAAACATCAGAATAAACCAAATCTAATGCATGCACTTTATTAACATGAGAAGCAGTTTTAACGAATGAAACTCTATGCTGTTTCCCTGATAAACAATCAAGACAGGTTTTAAGAGGCATACCTGTCACGTCTGGAAGGAGCTGCTTCTTTGCTAGTACCTGAAGCCCTTTTTCACTCATGTGGCCTAGACGCCTGTGCCACATGTCAATAGCTGAATCTCCCGCTGCGTTCAACCCACCCTTGCACATACTGACACTTGCCTTGTACAGGGTGCAACACTTCTTTCCTCTAGCCACGATCAATGAACCCTTGATGAGCTTCCAGCGCCCACCAGCGAACCGGCTTTCATAGCCATCATCATCCAACCTTCCCGTCGACATCAAGTTGAGGCGAAGGTCTGGGATATGCCTCACATCCTTGAGAACCAATGTGCAGCCCACATCAGTTTTCACACAAATATCACCAACTCCCACGATCTTTGATACGCCAGAATTTCCCATCTTCACAGTTCCATAGTCACCTGACTTGTAGCTTGTGAAGGAGTCCCTGTGTGGAGTCGCATGAAAAGAAGCTCCCGAGTCTATCACCCAGTCGGTGCCCTGACTCGTAGCCGTGAGACATACATCGTGACTTGTAGAAAGAATAACTACCATGTCGCCATCTGAAGCGACCGCAGTGGAATCTGATTCATCTTCCTTCCCTTTTCCTTTCTTGTCGTTCTTACGACATTCATGCTTATAGTGGCCCTTCTTGCCACAATTCCAGCATTCAACATCTTTTCTGTTGCTCGACTTGCCTCTTGATTTATCTCGGGCCTTCCCGCCCTTCCTGTTCTTTCCTCTCCCCCGTTCCTGTGTCACAAGGGCCTCTTGCTGAGTAGACCCCTGAGACTTCCTCCTTGTCTCTTCATTAAAGAGACAGCTAGTTACCTGTTCCATGGATATCTTTCCGTCTGGCGCGGAGTTGCTTAGAGACACCACCAATGTCTCCCAACTGTCAGGCAATGAACTAAGCAATAGTAAAGCCTGCAATTCATCATCCAGGACCATCTTCATAGAGGTGAGTTGGTTCACTATATTGCTGACCTCATTCATTGTGCTCGGCCACAGAACCACCATCCTTGAACTTGAGATTCACAAGTCGCCTTATCAGAAATATCTTATTACCGGCTGTCTTCCTCTCATACAGCCCTTGTAATTTTAGCCATAGGCTTTCGGCTGAGGTTTCCGTAGACACATGGTGGAACACAGAATCATCCAACCATTGTCTAATAAACCCCACCGCCTTTCGGTCCGTCTCCTTCCAATCATCATCAGTCATATCCTTGGATTTTGCTGATATGCCTGAGATTGGAGAATATAGGTCCTTGCAATAAAGCAAGTCCTCCATCTTAGCCTTCCATATTGTCCAGTTAGAACCATTGAGGCTGATCATCCTTGAGCCACCTTCCATAATTCAAAACCGATCCTACCCGTTCAATGAACTTAGCTCTGATACCACTTTGTTGGGATGCCTTGCACAAATCTTAGGATCTAGCCTCCCGAAACAAACCAGAATTATGGATAATAAAAGCAATGAAATAAATCAAAGCATCAATCACACACCACACAAGAGATTTTACGTGGAAAACCCTCCTAGAGGTAAAAACCACGGGACCTCGTCCAGATCAACAATCCACTATGAAGTAGAACGTTTACAACCTTCTTCACTCACGCAGGAGTGGATAAACAATAAGAGAAATAGAGAAAACGGAGAGATCTAACCGATTACGAGGACATAGAAGCGCTGAGATGTAGATTGCAAAGTAGAGAACCTCCACGAGCAGAACCTCCCTTCTATAAGCTTCCTCTCTCTCTTTCTCCCTCTCTCTCACCTTTGATAGCCCTAAACCCTTAGCAAATACCTTGTAAAGCTTTAGGAAACCCTCTTGCTATTTTGTGATACCTAGAAAAACCCTAGGCAACCCCTTTTATAGTTTTGGGAAACTCCTTTCCGCATCCCAGTTGCGAAAGGACTCAAATCCGCAGTTTCGCGCAAAATCGCAGAACAAACTACGTACCTACGACCGGTCCTGGATTTCCTACGACCGGTCGTAGCCACCCTCGACCAGTCCTAACTCACCCTCGACCAGTCCTAGCTACAGTAAAAAACAGCAAAGTTACTCGCTGGACTTTGAGTCGTGCCAGGGCTCGAACCTACGACCGGTCGAGCGCCTCCCACGACCGGTCGAGCGGGGCTCAAGACCGGTCGAAGACGGGGAAAAAACCCCATCATTCACATGCCTATAAAACTCATTCATATATTTGACTGGTTGTCCATTGTTTTTATGGATGGATTTTAATTTTGCAGCATTCCATCATCATAGTATGGCGACCCTGTTAGATGGATTGGATGCCCTAAATACACTCAATTACTTATGAAGTAGTAGAGGAACTGCTTCCAAGTTACTACAGTGAGCTGAGTATCACCGAAAGTATCATGGAGTGGCTCCATGTGAGAAGCACACAAGTGCTTATTTGGTTGGTTGGTTATGTGGCCCATTTGATGTGGTTATCATCAAGTGCATTTATGGATGCATGTGGAGAGAGGAAAGGAGAGATTTCTAGAGGGAGATGGTGCAGGTCACATACAAAGAAAGAAAATGGAGAGGAGAGAGGTTGCGGGCTATACACAACTCGCAAGAGAGGGGAAGTCGTGAGTCCGAAATCATCATCACCTCTAACACAAAGCATAGAAGTGGATGCAATGAAAGGCTAAAATCATTATCATCGAGTGATACGAAGCGAGTAAAATTTGAATTGTAGGTTGATAAGTACACAAAAACATATAACGAACTAAATACTCTCTTTTATTCTCCAAATCCCTTGCAACATTCTACAAGTCGTAAAGTTCACTAGTTTCCTTCAACTAATTACATTGAAATTATAGCATCCATAATTTACTTCTCCCACAATACAGAACAAAGTTAGTATTTAGAGGTCTTCTAGCTAAGTGTTGATTACAATGCCTTGGGGGTCGTTTGGCACTATGGACTTAGGGGATTTCAAATCCCTTGATTGTTTGGTACCATAAAGTAACTGGGGGTTTCAAATCCCTCAAAGAGGGGGTTTGAAATCCAAGGTCAGAGCTTGGATTACATCTAAAATCCTTCCAAGAGTTGCATGTATAATATGTATGTCACCGAACAATTATTCTATTGGGCATATGGCCCACCAATGATGTCCCAAAATAATTAGATTATCAGGTGCATCACTATAATTACTTTAATATGATGATCAGCTCCATCCAAACATTGTCCATATAAATCAACGGTTAAAAATCGTTGGTTAGTCACTCAAACAACATTTTGTGCTTGTGGCTCATATGATACTAGTAATTTCATCATTTTCAGGCAAAGCATATATTTCAGTGGGCTTATTGCAACCATTGGGTTGAACATTACATATGTTCACTAATTAGATATATTAAAGTTGATTTAGTAATTAAATTCAAGCCCCTATAAATATACTATACATAACTACTTTTGGATTAAAGTTGATTCCCAATCCAGGGTACCAAACACAATAGGAAGATTTCAAATCCAGGGATTCTAACCTTTGCCAGCAAGGCCCATCAGGGCCCATGGGCCAAAATTCTTCTTCCAATAGATGAACAGGAATAGTTTAAATCTGGAGTCTTGATGACTTTTATACTCAAACATGGACACTACTGGCTAAACACCCACTTATAATAGCGGGAAAATGATACTGGGCCTCAGATTAAGGCCCATAGCCCGTGTAGTGTTAGGCCCAAATTAAGAAAGAACATGGTTGGACTGTGCAATTCAGGGTAGTTTTCTCCAGAGAGTTTCTATGTGCAACGCTCTCTTGTAAAATAGAAATTCGATACGACTCCCTCGTCATGGTATACATGCCAAAAACTTGTTCTGATTGAGACTGTTGATTTGGTGGGCCACCACACCAATGGTCTATGTGAAAAGCTTTATATTAAATGGAGATTTCACCATGCAACCATTGGGAGTTTTGCTACTTGAATGTGGACCTTTCCTCTTAACTTTCTAAGCCATTAATTCAATGACTTCAACAGCCTAATCCTCTTTTTCTTTGAGGTAGCACCTGTACATTGGCCCAGCGACTACATGGAGCCTAATATCAGTGTTCCCCAAATAGAACTTCCCCTGCAATAGTGGGCCCCACGTCTAATATTTATCGGCCATTAGAGATTGCACATGATTCTCGCCTCATCAAGGCCGTATAAAGTTGATGGTTAGACAAAACCACATTGGTAGAGCGGCTAGCAAGGTCTTCGAGCTTTCTGGGCTGGCCTGTTCATAGATGGGCAGGTCAGCACAATAAGCCCATGATCTGGCCCATGCTTGTTTCTAGGCATGTTTTCAGACCCTTTGATTTTCAACCACCAGGCCCAACTCAAATCCATGTGAATGGGAATCTTAGCACACATGTTAAAATGGGTTTCACAAATTCACATTTCAAAACTCTTGCGTGTTTCCCGCCAACCATCTTTAAGTAGTGAGAGATGTGTGGTCACCAAATCGTCTGGTGCCTTGTTTAGATCCAACGGCATTGCAAACTTGCAGAAAAGGCTATCAAGAACATGTTGATTGGCCCACCTGAGCAAGCCTACGCAGGAGCTTGATCAATGCCTAACAACCCATTGCTTTGCTGGGCCATTCATTGGTAATTTTCTAGCCTGAAGTGGAATGGGCTTGGGCTTTTGTAAGTAACTATTTCTAAAGGGTAGGTTTTTGAACTAGGTCAGGGTGGGCCAGGCCTCGACCGAGTCCAGCCAGTTTTGTAAAAGAAAATTACCAACGGCCAGGATTTAATGTACACGTGCAGCTCATCCAGGATTGAACTGGTCTAGCTTATATACTTTTTGGGCCAGGGTTTGTTCACCGTGGACCCCACCTGATAATGGCTGGGATAGTCGTCAAATCAAACCAATGGATTAATGGCCCAATATCTCCTACCTTTAGTTATTATTATTATTTTTTTTTCATTCACAATCTTTTCTGGTTTCTATGATGGTTTGAGGTGAATGGTCCATGGTCCAAAAATCACATAGGTTGGATAGTTCTACCCTTTGGTGACATACAAATAAACATTGAAAGAAGAAAAGGCCAGGTGAGAACCCTAGCCTTTTAATTTTGACCTGCAAGTGGACGGTTCAGAAAATAAATATATATAGGGGACTTATTTGATAATCAGGCAGGCTGAGTTATTTGATACTCGGATGTATGATGCTTGATAGGCAGGCACTCAAAAACTGCACACATGTCACATATTAACCCAAGTTAAATGGACTAAATTGTAGAACCCATGTTGGCTAATTTAGTGTGCCAAAATCAGATTGGTTGAACAAATCTGATTCATGGAGACTTGTTTGTTCAAATAGGATCATTGGATGCTTTTCAATTTTTTGATAGTTGAATAAATGTCCACCAATCATATAGTTGGACAATTAAGTGAGCATAAATTTTGGTGAGAAATGCTCACAAGCAGCTGGTTGTAGGTCCAACTAGTTGATGTGTGGGGCCCACCATGGTGTTTGTATGACATATAGTCTCTAGCAAGGTTGTTTCATCATGAAAATAGGATGCCCCAAAAATTAGCACATTCCAATCATGAAAATTAGATTTCCCACTATTTGATTTCCAGGCATTTCATTTTCAAGATGGAACTATCTTATTGGACAAGCAAGATGCCATACAATCACAGTTGTAGGCCCCACACACTAATTAGTTGGATGTATACACCAGCTGTCCAACTAGTTGTGTGTGAGCATTTTCATTTTTGGTTCATAGAACAATTTAATTTGAATTACTTGTATGCCAAGTGTGTTCTTATATGTCACATATCACATTCTTTGCTATAGTGAGAAAATGGTGTAAGAATTCTATAAGGTAGGCTTAATTGATCAACTGTCTAAATTTCCCAAAGGGTTGGATATCATGATCAAACGTACTGGTGGACCCCATTAAGATTGTGATCAGTCTCAAATTCATATAAGAGGTGGTGCGCTTGGACTGTGACTCAGCTACAATATTCCTTAATTCATGTGGAAACTTAAAAGAGAGGAGTTTCGACGGGTTTAAAACTCTTCTTTATTGCAATTATTTAAGCAAAACTGATCCCCAGTTAGAAGCTATTTTTCTATCCTGCGTTTTAGGGCCTGTTTGGCCAGACTGATCCCATGGTAGTAGGGGGATGGGATCGCGATATCCTGGGATATTCATGATGAGCCAAACAGACCTGGTGAACTTGTCCCGGGATATAGCAATCCCATAGATCTTAAACCAATCCACTGACACCACCATCATTACCTTAAAATTCATCCCATCCCTCCTAATCCCATGGGATTCGCCCGGCCAAACAGGCCCTAAAGGATATATAGTGTAGAAGATCATGTGATTCGTTATGTAGTGACTACATAATCAAGTATACATTTTATTTAGTTTATTAGATATCCATACTTAATGTACAGCACGTTTCTTTTCAATTTCCTATTCGGTTTAGGTGCAAAATGATATGATTTCTCTTGATGTGATGGATTTTTAAGGTTTTTTTTTTTTTTAAGTAAATTTATTTTCTTTTTCTTAGCTTTCTTTAAAGGAATAAATAAAAATTTTTTAAAAAAAGTGACTAAACATAAATTTTACATTTAATACGTCATTCATAACCAAATGGCTGTTATTGAATTTTGCACTTTTCTATTTCATTGTGGCAAGATCTTCTGACTACTGCCCTGCACATGGGTGCCCTGTATTGTGTTTAATTCGATTTGTAGGTGCATTAGGCAGGGCACTTCTTCTTTCATGACTAAGTCACCGAGCATTGAGCTAAGTAAATCTATATTTTCTTATAATTTTTTCATTTATCAGTTCACTTTTCTGGTACTACCGTGATTTACAATATAAAACAGATCCAGAGAATTTTTGGGGCATGGCCCAATTGAGAAACGGTCAGGATCAGAGAATCATGGGCTACCACACTTGCCCAAACGGAAAAAACCGAGTATACTGCAAATGCTTGAGTCGAGAATACTATAATTCCTCCCTTTTAAAAGTGTGGGCCCAATGGAAAATGAACCCGGAACAGACTCCAATGATATTTTCACCCCCCATTTTGGAAAAGGTGGTGACTTACCTCTCACATTTGGTAATTCTATTGTAGTCTGTAGATGTAGCATATCTCCAAAATCACACTGATAAAGCAATCCTAACCATCCATTTGATGTTTAAAAAAACGAAGAAGATCAATTTCAATTCCCAGGGCAAAATCTAATGTTGGTATCAACTTCTCGATATAAATAAAGGGTCTTGCTCAGCAATTTGGACAGTATAGATTCATGCTACCATTTTTTAAATGGTGTTAAACTCACATAGTTAAAAGTGGGAAGATGAGTAAATAAGAGAGGAAATTCAGTGCACAGCTCCTTTCTGGCTAGAAAAGGGTGTTTCCATGAATGGCCCAGATGCATGCATGTGTTCCACCTCACCCTTTTATCATAGTACCAAAAAATGTATACTGCTCTTCTTCCACATTTAATGTTGATAAACCCTTCCAGCCCAGATAACTACTCAGCTATAGTACAAGTCAATCTTCCCATGTGAAGCCACAAAATCAAGCACCTTCCAAATTAATAAACACCTTTCTCCCACCGGTTCTCTCACCCCATCTCTTGTGATCTGGAATCCGAGATTGTTGAAACATAAACTGCAGGAGCATGGTAATTCATGCACATGCACTGCTACGCAACTGTTCACCCAAAAAAAAAAAAAAAAAACATTTTGAAATGGTGGGTCCCATTTTAGATGGGCCATAGACAAGTAAGCCGAACCGATGCTTCTAACTGGCCTATTGGTCTGCATCTTTTGGACGGTTCAAAAATAAACAGTCAGTGGCTCGAATTCGAGGGACATCATGATTCAGGCAAATTTGATTTTGGGATTATGAACCATCTACAGAGGATCCAGCAATTTGGACGGTTTGATTGAATTATATGTATGCCAGATGTACGGTTTGCAAGTGAAGGTGTATGCACCATCAAGAGAGAGGAATGTTGCAATAAAGCCAAGAGAGAGATCTGTGACGTCTAAAAACAGAATTTTCTAAATTTAGAAAGGATCCCAACCACAGAGACCTCTTTGATCCAAGAAAACACCACTAGGAACAAGAGGAGTTAGATGATACTCCTGCTGCGTATGAAGTTTGATACGCCGGCACTAAAAAAAATGGTAACACGTTGCATATACTAACTCGAATAAAACCCAATAGATTGTGAAGCCCACTGTTGCCAAATCACAATCCCAAGATCAGATTGGTTGGACAATCCTAACTTCTGATTTGTGGAGACTTGTTTGTGGAAATAGGACCGTTGGATATTTTTCATTTTAAACCATTCAATGATTGTCCACCAACTCAATAGTTAGATAACTAAATACACTTAGTTTTTTATTCATGATAAATCTACACTGGGTACCATATTAATTCGATGACTTGTAAGCCAATTTTTAAGTAATTTCTAAACTCCAGTGTATCAACCATCACCCTCAGCCAGAGTATCAAAGTTTACCTATAGGAACAAAACCATACAAGGAGGAAAAATCAAATCCATTGCCAACCCACAGCATCACCATCCTACCCTTTTTTTCTTTTTTCTTTTTCTATAACTTGAATACATGAAGTTTGTTACATTCATAGATAGCCAGTGTGCAACCACTAAAGAAAATATTAAAAAATGAAAAGAAAAAAGGTGACTAGACCAACACGCTTTTTCTTTATTGCACGTGCTAGGCATAACCATGTGGGAGGGAGTCCCAAGGGCACGCTTGGGTTGAATAAGGGGACAGAAATAACTGACCTAGGCTCACAGCCCCTAAGGGAATGTCTCTTGCATTGGTTATCTAAACATCCTACATTAGAAAATTAGAGATGATGTGAATATGAGCTCATTCCCCAAGAAACAAAAATACAAGAGAATGTGATAATTATTTACTTTAACACCTTTTTATCTTAATCATAGATGCAATAATCATCAAACCTTTTTGCAGGGAAAAAGCTTTTCTTCTTTCTCCCTCTCTCTCTCTTTTCTTCAGAGATTGGTACTATGATGATGATGATGATAATGATGATTAAGTGATATTTATATCCCCTTCTTTTTATATGAGTGCGCCCCATTTGTCTACTTTGGTACTTGGAGTAGTACTAAAGGTGGACTGTTTTAAGTATGCATAGTAGGAAAAGGGGAGTGAATGTATAAAAAAAACATGGGGTGTAAATATCACTAAGTCATAAAAGAAAGTAATGATGAAGTACATGATATGGGTTTTGCATGGTAAAACATGTTAATGATGATGAAGACCATGACATGGGTCTTGGACTAGGATTCTAGATCTGTGGAGAAGAAGGTTTACATAAAAGAAACTATTATCTAATCTCAAAGAAAAAAAAAAAAAAAAAAAAAAAGAAAATGGGTTCACTAAAACTTAAAAAACTAGTGATGAAGAAAAATGATAGGGGTCTTTTTTTTTTCTTTTTTTTTTTTGTGGATTAGGGTTTTGGGTATGGTAGAAAGTTGTGCATGGGAAAAGGGTGGGTATTGAAGGGTAATGTAGTGGAAGTGGTACAATTCATGGAATGAAGCTTGTGGCCCAGAGTTTCTAAGGCATTGACTTGTGACCTGAGGAATTTGAGGTAGTTTGCAGCTTCATCAAGCATTGATGCAGTGTCCATCTTGCTACCACCAGGGACCAATCTCTGCAATACCCTTATCCTATCACTTATCCTCTCTCTCCTTTGCCTTGCTGCCGTTGTCTGTGGGTCACTTGAAATCTTCACATTCTTCCTCTTTGGCTTCTCTACCACCTCCACTCCTAAATTCACTGGCCTGAATGCTGCTGCCCTATATATCATCTCCTTCATATGAGCCATGGCCTCAGTGTCCGTCTCTTCAATCGATGACCCCGAAGAATTCGGCTGTCCAAAGTTGATCTCCAATGGCTGTTGATGCTTTTCTGACTTGGGTTTCTTGGATTTCCACAGATTGTCGGCAATGAGCTGAAAACCAACCTCTGTAGTTGAAGCATCTGATTGAAAGAGGTCAAAATAAGGATAGTTGTGTTTCAGGTCATGTTCTTCTTCATTGCTTCTCTTGGAATTAGGCCTAGTGTTTGAAGATCCAAAATGGGCAGTCATGGCAAACGGATTCGAGATCACCTCATCATGCTCGCTTACCTGCCAGCGCGATTCTTTGCGGCTCTCGTTAGAGCCCATGTTCTCAGACTCTCCTGATGAAACTGTACCATTACAGCAGCTCGAATTCCACAATTTGTTGGGGTTTGAGAATATCACCGAAATGCCATTGTCCTCCACAATCCTCTCGGCGTCTCTGATCATCGTAGGCAGCAAACGGTTGAGAGATTCGATGGACTCTGCCGTGGAAAACCGGATCTTTTCATCTTCGATGTCATTAAAGACCTGTGAACCATCAGAATGGGTGAAATCGGCCACTAGACAGTTTAGAGGATTCCCAATCAGAGAAGAAGAACATAACCGAGCAGTCAAGGCTTCCCCCCAAGTATCCACTACTAGCCTCATCGCATCTTGACTCTGAGATAAATTCAAATTCGAGCTGCCGTTTGTCGAATCTAGAGCTGGAGCCAACCGCTCAACCGTTTCACATACTCTATCAGAACTCGAACAGGTGCCGTAGGCCTTACCACCTTCTATCATCAGACTTGGGTGGAAGATACCTTGGGTGAGGTCCATTTTCACATCAGATTCTGTAGAATTGTTGCAGATTTCAGAACTCCATAGACATGGAGGAATGATCACCTTGTTTGAAACAGTTTGCAGGTTCTCCCATCCCAAATTATCCATTGGACGGACGAAATGCTACCGCTGCAGCAACTCTTCTATTCCTGAAAACCCAAATGAAAAGAAAAAAAAACAGAAAGATCAGATAAACAAGTACTCAAAAGAGCTAAATAACCAAATTTGTATATTACTGTTACATCGAATTTCAAAACATAAATAGTTTCATCTAAATTTAGAATCTGCCTGCATCGAATCCAGTTGGCAACTCAGGTATCATTCAAAGAAAAGAGAAACAAATCACAACAAAATCAAAAACTTCTCAGGCAACAAGGCTACTTCCAATCACGCGGCATACCTTTTCCAAATCCGGCGGTCACCCAAATCAGAAATTCAATCAAACAGTAAAATTCATTCAAGAAACTTGGATTCTGGACAAGACCTGTCTCATGAACTCGAGACCAAGTTAGTCATTCTATCAAACAATGTACTAAGATCGCCCAATACAGCGAAAACAACGAGCGAAGATTGGTATTCACACAGCGACGGAATGGAAGAAGTTATTTCCAGACTTGGGTTTTCTTGAAGGAGTGAAACTCTTTGATTCTATCTGCCATGTTTACAGCTAGATCTACTTATATAAAGAGAGAAGGATAGGTAGATGGTCCTTGCTAGTACTAGGAGAAAACGAAGAGTAATGCATATAATAATTATCAGAAATACTTCAGTGCTCTCATAGGACTGTAACTGATAGTTATCCTAGATGTATTGTGACCGTTGGACAGTCTAATGATCAATTGATCTGAACTGTCCATTAAGTCCAGAGCAAATTTCATAGGTTACCGTTAAAAAATTCCACTGGTCTAATGATATAATACATCCTTAGTTTGGCCTTATTTTCTCTACAGCCATTTTTTTTCCAAGCCATCGATGGAATTGTTACAATTGCTTGACAAATTGATTTTTTTAGATGGATTGAATTGTTGATTGGACTTGTTTTTTATAAACAATCTTGACCGTCCGTACTAAAGACCATTGATCAAATGGTTAGTATTTGTTAGATGGGTGTGATGTTTTATTGTAGCCCATGGAATGTAAACGGGAACTAACCAATGGTCTAGATCAATGGATTGCAATTTGGAGATCCGTGTAATTTATAGTGCTTCCAGAGCACAGGAGCATTTCTCTGTAGCAATATTAGCCTTCTGTTTTTTTTAAAAAAAAATTATTTAAATGAGGCTGGACGCAGATTGCCTGAGATCTAGGTGGGGCCTACCGTGATGTTGTGAGAAATCCACCCCGTCCATCTGTTTTTCCAGCTCATGTTAGGTCATGAACCCAAAAATTAGGAGGATCCGAAACTCAAGTGGACCACACAATAGGAAAAATTAGGGAGGGAAATGCCTACCCTCGAAACCTTTCCGGGATTGGCCGTAAGAATATTTCAACTGCGGGTGTACAATTCCCACTGTTTCCTCTCTTGTTGCTTGAGTTTTGGATCCGCCGATCATTTTTGGGCTCATGTCCTAATATGAGCTGGAAAAACGGATGGACGGCATGGATTTCTCACAAACATCACAGTGGGACCCACCTAGGCCCGGTCGAGTATGTGCTCGACCTAACCACTTTCAAACTGACGTCGTTCGAGCATGCCTTGCGTGGCCAACTTTCGCAGCAGCACGTGGCATACTCAAAATCTGCCGCGCTGTGTCACCACGCAATCCGCGTCCGGTAGAGGGGAGGGATTTTTAAAAGACGGGGAGCATGAGATTTCTGAGATGGTTTTGAATAATATAAGCTGGCAAAAGGCCTGCACCTCTTTTGGTTGCATCTGCTCTTCCATTTCCATGCGCTCTGCCAACTCTCAGTGGTAGACAACATTGAGAATGTACATTCACACCACTAACCCCACCTCTCTCTCTCTCTACATCTCTCTCTCCTATATAAAGCTACAGTAATCATTATACTAATCATGACCATCAATCCTTGCTTTTCTTGCTACTGATTATTACTGTTATAATGATAGTAACCTGATCTACAGCCACTGTTTTCCTCATTTGAACCGTACATACAAAATATCATTCCTACAGTCAATTCTAGTGAATTGAATGTGAGATGATTTTAACGGTAGATCATGATGACCATGGGTCTTAAATGGACTTAATTGTTATGACATAGTTAATATAGGAAAGTGCGTGCATTAAAGCATACATGAATGTAAGTTAAGGAAAGAAATTCCTTTGATTGTCCTAGGTCACTTGAGATTGGATATAATGGTCATTAATTAAATATTTTGAGCCACCGATCTCAGTACCATATTGTTTGTATGTTATAACTTGTGGTTGTTAATGCCATTATAATGATGAATGTGGTCATCCTTTATGAAGGGACTAATGATGAGTTGGAATTGAAGGTTTCCACCATCATGCAGGACAACGAGTTGGTGCACCTTCGCCTTACTCTACATAGGAGTGTAATCGTATCTCTTGCTTTGGTCTTATTAAGCATTTGCCTTGGTGAATCTAGGTTAAGTTTCTAGATCGGAAAGCCCATCGTGTCTGGACTTTGATCAACTTGAGGATTCAATGAATTTGATTAGTCCTTACATTTGAAGACTTGTGAGAGTTCGAGGTCAATATGTGCCTTGCCTCTCTTTGCAAGATGATCATGTGAACAATACAAGTGGGTGTACGTAGTAGGGGTACATCCATTAAGGTCCATTAATATTCATATAGGACAATAAGGAATCCATTGATTTTCTAGAAACAATTATGGTTTAGATCTAAGAGATTAGATATTCATTAAGCGACTTTTCCACTAAGCTTAGCACTCAAAAGGTTTTAAAAGGTGTTGCAAGTGTTTTTAATTGTTACATTTTTATTTTAACCATTGATAATATCTTCTATTGCATTTGATGATGATCTGATGGTCTAAATTTAGGAGTTCATCACTTCAATGTATGGTCATGATAGTGAAAGAATTTGACTACATATAAATGCATGGGATACAACAGAATTATCAAATTACAATATAGCAGAGCATATGGAACACTGTAGTAGAGTATCTTAACTATTATTTCCTTGGAACCTTAGTCTCATCCTTACAAATAGTTCTTATCTTATATAAAGAAGAGCAATAGAGAGAGAGAGAGAGAGAGAGAGAGAGAGAGAGAGAGTGATTACCCTCTCCTTCCCACCTCTATCACACTGAACACAGATAATACATCGTAGCTACTGATCTACTTGCTAAATTTTGTTGAATTAACCTCTTTGGGAGAAGAATCTGATATCTCTAGGAGCGCTTGATGCTCTTAGATGGAAGTTCTCTAGCCATGATGGTGTTATGAAAGTTTCCAATGGGGCACTCACTATAATGAAGGCACCTTGAAGCGAAAACCTCTACAAGTTGATCGATAGCACTATATCGGGTGGAGTTGCAGCCTCTATAGCGAAGTCCACATTAGTACGTTTGTGGCATGCACGCTTGAGTCACATGAGCGAGCACAATGTGAAGGTACTACTTAATCGTAGTTTAATTCCTACTTGTAAGAATTTTGATATGAATGTATATGAGCACTATATATACAATAAACATTCAAAATCATCTTTTAAAATCGGAAAACATAATAGTAAAGAATTACTTGACTATATGCATTTTGATATGTGGGGGTCATCGCCTATTGTTTTTGGAGGGATTCATCATTTTTTATCATGTTCATTTATAATTACTCTATAAATGTGTTGGTTTACTTTTTTAAATGTGAATATGATATTTTCACCACCTTCAAGCAGTTGAAGGTCATAGAAGAAAAACAATTAAGGCGAAAACTAAAAGTACTCAGGAATGACAATGGTGGAGAGTTCACTTCTATAGAATTTTATCAATTTTATAAGGATGAAGGGATCGTACAACATAGCACAGTTAGGCACACACCAAAGTAGAATGGTGTGGTAGAATGTATGAATCGGACTCTCTTGAAAAGAGCCCGAAGTATATTAAGTACTGCTGAGTTAGGCAAGGACCTATGGGCTAAAGCAGTTAGCACAGCTCGCTACTTAGTGAATCAATCTCTTTCTACACCGATTGACTATAAAATTCCAGAAGAAGTGTGCAATGGTCATGAAGTTGACTACTCAAGGTTGCATGTATTTGGTTGTGACACTAACTTACTCTCATGTACCATCAGTTGAAAGAGAAAAGCTAGACCAAAAGACTTAAAAGTGTATATTTTTACTTTGGTGATGGTGTGAAAGGATAAGGCTGTATGATCAGGTCATACGGAAGATCACAATTAGCTGAAGTCAAATTTGATGAAAGTTCTTTGTATAAAAAAAAAAAAATGAACATAAGAAAATGGACAAAAACAATTGTTGACATTAAAATAGACTAAGGTGAATTACCTGTAGAAGTTTAGCCATAGGAAACTGTGGTGATAATGATGTCCACCGTAGAAACCTTCCTAAGTCATACAGTGATGTTTATTTGTCATCCAACCTGTCCATAAGGCCACACGGACATGGATGAAGGGCAAACACAAATATCAGCTTGATCCAAAACTTATGTGGCCCTCAAGAAATTTTCAACAAATATGGTTCAATTCCCACTGCTTCGTGTGGTGTGGTTCACTTGAGATTTGGATATAGTTCAATTTTCTCTCATGTCCTAAAATGAATAAAAAATAAAAAATAAAAAAATGGAGGGCGTGGATGCGAGACAGTGAGTCCCACTGAGTTTACTCAGTACGCAATCTGCTGTGGTCCCGGATAGGTATTGCAGACAATGCAGTACGATGCATACATGCATCAACATGTAGATAGGTATGTATGTACTGTAGAGAGAGAGGTACAATAGTCACATGGGTGGGTCCTCTAAAATGCCATTAGACGAGAGGTATTCTAGAATGCGTCCAGTCGTGTTTGCAATAGAAGCATCGGAACTTTAGCCGCTGGAAGCATTCATTCATTCATATAGAGGGTGACCCAACGTTGATTTGAAGTATTCATTCATTCATATAACTAAGAACAAACCATATTGTAAGAATCACATGGTCCTAAATCTTTGAATGGGGCCAATTTGTTACAACCATATATATGTTGTTTACTAGCCATGAATTGCATGATTAGAATTATCAAATTAAAGTGTCACTTTAGAATCACAAAAAATACAAAGTGAGATTTATCTACTAGATATTTCAAGATGATAATTGGACTTATTTTGTTTCTATGGTCAATCTTGACCTTCCATTTTCATGCTATTGATGGGAAGCTTAGGAGCCCACTATAGTTTTTGTATATTAAGCCCAACTCACCATATCAAGAAAGTAGAACGCCTAAACAATAACTGCCAATCTGACTATCGCCTGAGCCACTACGCTCATTTGGAAGTTTTTGGGTGGATGCCTATCGATTTCTATGGTGTGGCCCACATAATTATCGTATATAACCTTCCCATCATCACATGTGCACTCGTGCACTAAGTGGTCCTGGGCAGGACTCACTTAGTGCACGAGTTAGCTGTTATACACACAACACAACCCCACATAGAAAACTGAATAACATTTATATGCATGTTAATAAGCTTTAGACCCAAGAGAATAAGAATGGTAGAAAAAGCTTTTCTTACAACCACTGAAGAGGATCCGGCCTGAAAAATAATAATAGCATGATGTAGAGTATAGACGCCCACATGCATATATGTAGTCATGTGCACCCTACTTGATAATAGAATAATGGTTGCATGTGTATGTAATGCATCCTAAAATCAGATTGAGATTTGCTCTTTGATTTTAAGGAATTTTATTTTTTATTTTTCTGGGATGGGTGGGAACATAAACAAATAGAGTGAGATTTTTACAGGAGAAAATGTCTGGCAAGAGTTAGGAGCAAGAAGAGAGCATGCAAGTTGTCCCTAGGATTTTTGTCTTTACATTTAGTATTTAAATGCATGTTTGGCTGTACATATGGATGGTATCTGGTACTCACCTCTTCCACATGCATACCATGATTACAGCTCAGTGAAGGTATTTGTTTTGAGGTATGGTAGGTACGGGTAGAACGCCAATTTTGTAGAGAACATTTCTTAATTGTACGTGTGGGAAGATGATCTATCCATCTGGACTTTCCATCTAGTGGGCCTTAACATGGATGGATCATTTTTTTTTTTAAGGTCGTGCTTATCATATCCATTGCTTGTCGATTGCTAATGGTCTTTGTTTCGTACGGTTGTGATGGGGCCATAAGCATATTAAAGTCCCTTCACATACATTATATAACATCTTTGAACGGCTCAAGCTTTTCGAATAATTAGTTATTTAACGTGGTATCAAAGCAGAATGTCAAATATTTGAACATAAAGGCATCCAATATGCTACCCTAATACATTTTCCCACTGGAGTTAAGAAAATCACTTTTAAGCATCATGTGTTCAACCAACTTCACAAAATCATTCCCAATGTTATAAGGAATTGATACATGGACATAGCCTGTTTGGTTTTAGTACACCAATTTTCTACTGGTACATGGATCTAGCCTGTTTGGTTTTGGTACACTAAATTTTTTATTTTAGGAATTATGCAGGAAAGAAAGTGTTTCAAATCTCAAAATATATTAGACACGCAAAGGTGGGTGTAAATAGTGGTTGCATGTATTTTGTGAAATTAATAACTGAAGACTTATATGGAATTCAATAGTTATTTCATTGCAATGTTGTTTTCCATGAAAATATTAAAAAGTCAATAATTAAATAGTGAAATCTTTCTGTTATAACTGTGAAGATCTACATTTAACAGTTTTTTAATTAGTTTTACTCGTTTTGGAGCCATGCATGTAGATCCCGTACTATGCTTGGTCTCCATCATCAGATGGCGCATGTGTAAAAAATCTCAGCCATTCATTTGGTAGTGCTCATTGTTAGCACACCATGACCAAAAAAGGAAGCTATCTGCAAGTCAGCATCTACCTCCCCTATGTTATATGCCAGTGTGAGATGCATCCTCCCTTGTTTTGATGTTTCTAATTAATAAGTCTTCTGTATCCATTTACTTATATTCTCATAGGTAACTAGTTGTAGACGTGTGGAGCCCAATGTGGTGTGTGTAATCATCCAGCCCATCCAACTAATCCCACGATGAAAATGGTTTGCCCTAAAAATATTGTTCATTCAACCATTAGATTGGGGGACCACATGAATTTGTATGTTTTTCTTTTATAGTTATCTATCGTTTTTTTATGGTGTGGCCTGCTTCATGATTGGAACAGCCTATTTTTTGCGAGCGGAATTTTTTGGTGGAGAGACCTTGTGAAATTATGCATGGCGGCACAACCACCCCCATGCACCATAATGCATGGTCTCTTGAAGGGGCTCAAAGCCCTTAGCAACCATCTTTTCTTTGTAATGTGTTTGTAATGCTTGTTCCTAACCAACGTAGTACAAAGGAAAAACTTACTATAAAACTACTTTAAAAGACCCCACAATTTATACCATATTAAAGTCCCTAAAGAAGGAAATTTTGAAGAACAAAACTCAATTATCTGCTACTTGTTTCAAAATACATAATATCTGAACAAATATGAAAATAATATGCATATGTAAAGATATCTTTTGATATGAACATTTACATTAGTAAATATCGTCAAATTTATAATATTTATAATCTTGAACTACAAAACTTTTACTATAAATTCAATAATAATTACAGACATTTTTACACGTACATTTGGTTTGAAGAAACCTGCATATTACGACCATGTGTTAATCTTGGTTTCATGAGCACTCTAAAGATCAGCAAGCCCTAGCTTTCATAGTAAGCGGCCTACTTCCACATTCACATAAGTTAGCCTAATAAAATATATTTTGCTGTTATACGTCCCACCATACAAGCTACAGACTCATTTAGGGAATGAATCCAACCCCTAATTGCTACATATAATGCACTAGGCTTTAGGAATGGTCTCTCAATATGGATCAGTGCATTCAGCTTATCACTTGGTAACTTCCACCCATTGGTACGCCAAGGCCCTCATTTTTTAATAACTTGATATTAGAGTTGAAGGGAGTATTAACTAGTTGGCTATCAAATTAAAGACATTACATTTCTTTAGAATTTTCTATATGTAATGGGATTGACTTGAGAATATGCCACTTTTACTTCTTTTAATTTTAATATTGAATATTAATTTGGCTTCTACAAGATCTTTCATATTAAAACTTGATGAAAGAATACTTCGGTTTCTTCTAAACAATTTAGGTTAGTTAAAAAGAATTAGCACCTTGTCAATGTAAAGACAAACAATGACTATAAAACCAGCTTGATGGTCACATTTGTTCCTAGAACAAGCTTGTAGTATTCTCTTGAAGGCACTCCTGCCATATGAGACATGCATGCATGGAGGCATCGATGTCCACCATCCATGGCTTTTCCCAACTAAAATTGCATTCATTTTAGAGATCACAACCACATATTGTTCTTCAACATTACTGCTTGAGCCTACGGAGGGGCTTGAGAATTATGTTGTTTGTTTTGTTGATTTGGACTTTTCTCACAATGATGGCATTGTGTTGCAAATTGCTTGGATTTGCCACACACGCACACACATATATATAACATAACAACAACCACAATTGTTCCACTGTTTGGTCTTTTCTTAATTTTTGAGTTTTTCTTTGTATTCTTTTTTTTAAAGCATTCATGTGATGATTTAGGAGAGGGTTTTACTTTTGAATTCCATCTTGTCATTAATAACATTTATCTTTGAAGGATTTTCAACTTGATCTTTCTTATAAAGAATTCTTTCTTCTTCATCTTGTGAAATCTATATTGCGGAATAGAAAGGATTGTGCAGTGCATTGATGATGGGGATCTAGATGACTAAAAATAAAATTCATACCTAGTTGGGACGACATTGCTGTAACTCGATTACTACCATCTTCCGCACCTTACACCTTAAGAGAAGCACCGGGATGGAAAATAGCTTCACTCATATGTAGGTTTGGGGACCCAACCGTGTTTATATAGTTTAGAGAGTTGAGGAGTATGTGAAACCCATCGAAACTCTTCTCTCTTAGGCTCCACACGAATTTGTCAATCCTGGTCCAACTAGAATATTGTGTGTGTGACACAATTATAGTGCATCACCCCTTACATAATTTTAGATGTATCACAACTGGGTGGGATCTACTAGTAATCCCGATCACACTATCCAACCCTTAGGGCGTGTTTGATTTTCTAGTTCATTGGTAAATGCCCGGTAAATTGTTAATGATTATTTCCCTACACATTTCCCTGTACTTGATTTAATATTCTACTTTTTTACACAAAAATCGAGAAGGCAGTAAAATATTTGTGGATCCCACCGTGATGTGTCACTTATCCACACCGTTCATCCATTATGTCAGCTGAATTTATGGCACGAGCCAAAAAATGAGCCATATCTACATTAAGCTTAGGCGGACTACGCCACAGGAAAAAGGGAATTGAACACTTACTGTTAAAAAAAATTCAGCCACTATTTCTTTTAGTGTGGGCCACTCGAGTGTTGGATCTTCCTCAATTTTTGGCTCATTCTCAAAATTCTGTTTTAAAACGGATGGACGGAATGGATATATCATATACATTACTGTGTGGTTCAAAAATTAAAACTATCTCTTTTGAACCAGTTTCAAATGCACAAATTCCTATGAATTTTCAAACACTATGAAATGGTAATAATTACTCATTTCCACTGTATTTACGTTTGCTTTGAAAAAACAAACAAGCCCTTAAGGAGATCCAAATCATTGATCAATAAGGCTCACCTTATAGAATTCTTACACATCTATTGTTATTCTTGTGCTTCATGAAGGTGGCAATTTTTCTATTATCAACTTCACTTCGAATTATTTATCAATGTGTATCCCCTCATACACAATCTTGCGCATAATCTTTTGAAGACTTAATTTGAACCCGAGCCAAACATCTGGAACTTTGACCTTCCCCAACAATTTAGAGTAGCTCACTATTTACTTCTTTATTCTAGCTTCATCAATTTTGTATTGCTTTTCTAGAGCAATCCAAACCTCCCATGCAGATGAATTGTTCATGTAGATATCATAAAGTTCCATTCATAAGGTTAAAAATGTGGTTCTTACACAAGTAATCATCTTCCTTCCACTTTTTTCGATCATGAGATGCCCCAAGTTTGAGTTCCTTATCTAGATTTGGTTAAAATAATGCATATAATGTTTTCATGAAAGCCAACAAGAAGAAAACCTAGTTTTGTTGCAACATCTAAAATTTGACCCATAAAAAAAGATCCAATCAAACCAAATCATGGGACAATATTATCTTAACAAAAGAAGAATTAGCCATATGTCCTAAGATTGTGAAAAAGGCTACAAAAAAGGGGCCTAGTAGAATATATGTTCGGAACTTCTCAAAGCTGAGCTAAAACTGTATCTTAAGGAAATTTCTTAAAAGAGTTTGTCGCTATCGCTTAGGATAGTTTTTGCCCCTCCAAGGTGCTCAAGTTATTAGCATAAATGCCCCAAGAACTCGCCAAACACAATTATTAGATTAACCAACCTTGCTTGTACTAGTAAGTCAATCTAGAGTACTATTCATTGGAGATCAAGAGAAAAGGTGAGAAGAGAATGGTTTTCTCCACTTGCAATAGGTAAAACATGCGGTATAAATAGATAAAAAATAAAAACAATTTTCATCATTAATTTGATTTAATCTTTGATTTCAAAATTTAATTAATTTGAAATTTAAACAAGAGAAACTGATAAAGACTTTAAAACTCATTGTAGTGATAAAAAAAAAAAAAAAAAGTATATAAAAAAATTAATTGAAAAATTAAGAGATTAATTTCAAATTAAAATAATATTATACTTTATTTAAAAAAATCTACACATACGGACAAGCACACTCCTTAATGCATAGTCTCTTGAAGGGCAGGCCCTTAGCAATCTTCATAAAGTGTCTAGAATGCTTGTACCTATAACTAAATGAGACAAAGGAAAAGCTTGCAATGAAGATACTTTCAAAGACCTTACCATTAATGCAATTTTAATTTTAATGCCTCTAAAGAAAGACGTTTTGAAACACAAAACTCATCAAATGCTTAACTCCTTTTTCTTCCATACTATTTGTTGCAACCTCACATAAAGACCCCACTTTATAAACTAGCCCAGATTTAATATGTACTCATCAAGCATACAAAATGTGGGCCACCTGTGTGTTGTCTATAACCCAAATCATACTTCTTTTAGGAACCTCGGTTCATTGGATGATTAAGACCATCTGATCAGTGCTGATAAGCGAGCCCCACAGTTCAATAATGCTTATCACTGATCTAATGGGTCCTAGCATGGTGTCCAAAAGATCTCCCGGTCTGGAAGATCCTATCTGTCCAATTTTAGGCCTTTTCTCCGTTGAATATGGACCATTCATGGATTTTCTCTTAACAACAAATTGCAGGCAAATCTTTGGTAGGTTAGAATTGCCAGATATGGAAGATTTCTGGGGCATGATCCATCCATGGGTGTTTTTATCGGATCAACGGTTTGGATCACCCAACCATGGGGCCGCACGTAGTAGAACTCAGGGCTGAGTATCTTAGGCTGTTTTCGAGATAACCCGTGCTATGCCTGCTGGCGAGGGTATTTCCGAATCCTACTCTCCCCACTAGTGTCGACGTGGCAATATGAGTGTGGGATCTATGCCTTTCATCAGGTGGTACGCATCTTGCAGCCAGAAAATCAGGATGGTGTGCTCACTAGGCAAGCTGCAAGTATACTTTGAATGTGGACCGTCAGTGAACTTTTCTCAACCGTCCATTTTGCATCCACATGTTGCGCACCTGATGACCAGACTGGCCTGATTTTTGGCCCACAAGACTTATATGGTATAAATGACAGATGAATAATCGGGATCTTGCACAGTCGCACCTTTTTCGCACGTGCGGGGGAGAGGAAGATTTGCTAGGCTACTCGCGAGTAGCATTCCATCACCCAAAATAACATCCTTAAAAACTGAAATTAACCTTCACTATCAAAAGATCACGCCCGTTCATCAGACAAAGTACGGCCAGTCGACTCATCAGGTAGGTCACATCTGTGCCCTGAACAAGGGCCGTTGGACATTTTACTAACGGTTCATTTTTCTCAAAGAAATGCTGCCCATCTGATTACTGGGCCAGCCTGAAATTTAGTCAACCATATTCTCGCGATGCGTCTTACCTGATTAACGTACCTGATCCCCCACAAGTATGCCATGACAGCTCCTCTCTCTCTCTCTCTCTCTCTCTCTCTCTCTCTCGTTCATCAAACCGCCAGTTTATCCGGAGAAACAACGTATCGTTTCTTTGGCTCGTTTCTCCCGCGCTATTTACTCTACGGAAGCGGGCAGTCGGCTTAGCTACTGTCGTTATTCTCCGTAAAACCCGCTCCGCTCGGCTTGGCTTCGCAGCTCGTGGTCCAACGAACGAGGATGATGGCCACGTCCTTTTCCATTATTGTCACCCGCACGGGAAGCGCACGTGACTCTGGCAGGCATGGACAGGTGGCGTGCACTCATTCGTACGGACTTGACGTATTGCACACCTCGCACATGGGAAATCAAAACAGGAGAGCTGGAAAGCGGGACCATTCAATCCCCGCCCGCTGACTATCGACGTCCTTCTTACATCGTCAATTTCTCGCGATTTTATCGTTACACAATAAATTTTGATGGACACGAATGCACCATTGGTTTGGTACACGCTATACTTGAATAGGTGATCTGGACCATTGATTTGGTGAGCCACCAGTTAGATGATCTGTATATCAAAAGGTAAGGAGATTTGACTTTATTTTCCATCAGATCATTTTCCTGAAAAAGAGGCCGTTAACCAAAAAGAATGATGGTCCACAGCTCAGCCCCATGATGGCCCACCAGAATAATGGTCCTCATCAACAAATTCACCTGCCAGCTTGTACTGTGGAGACGTCCAGAACATGTACATGACGCCTCTATCATACGATTGGTGCACATGTCCATCTATTCAAATCATCCCATCACCAAAATTCTTAACTAGACCATGGTTATACGGTTATGATTATTTGAGAGCAGTTTTCAACTATAGCCAATTCAAGGGAGAGAGAGAGAGCTTCTCAGGTTCGGACGCGGATTGCGTCCTACCCCATCTCGAGCTGGGAACGGGCACGAGCTTTGAGTGGCCACCGTGATGTATAGATGTTATCCACACCGTCCATCCATTTTTCGTATCATTTTAGAGTATAGGCCCAAAAATGACATAGATCCAACTCTCAAGTGGACTACACAATGGGGGTTAAAATCTTACCGTTGAAAACTTCTTGGCGCCACAGAACTTTTGGATGGAGCTGATATTTTTGTTTTCTCTTCATCTAGGTCTATGTAACTTATGAATAGGTTAGATGGAAAATAAACATCATGGTGGGCCTAAATAATTTTCAACGGTGATAATCATTATCACTACTGCTTCATGTGGTGTGGTCTACTTGAGCCTTAGAACTGCCTATTTTTTTGTGTTTGGTCCCTAAAATGATACGAAAAAATGGATGGACGGTGTGGATAAGACCAATAAATCACGGTGGCCACTCAAAGCTCATGCCCGTTCCCATCTTGAGACGGGCGGGGGTAGGACGCAATCCGCGTCAGGTTCATGGTCCATCCATCTGTCGTGGTTATGAGAAACCGACGATGGATGGGACACCGTTGCTTTCGCCTCCTTGTTTTCTCAACCACATTGATATTTCATTGTGACCGTTTCGTTCATGCACGCTTGGGTGGCGAGAGTTAGTCACATTCATTGAGATGGCCCACCTACGATGCCACCTGGTCAAGTCCAGTGAAGTTTAGTGCATGGGAATCTTTCAATGTATATAGTTTCAGCTGGACTCATTGCCATCCACTTCACCTATCCGGACCGTCCATTACGTTGAGTGCACTCTTTATAGTCTGCCTTGGAAAATTCATGCACATCGGATGATCTAGACCGTCCATTTAGTGGAATTAAAAATGGATGTACAAGGTTAACGACACATCCTAATCCGAAAACAACTCTCCATCCGACAACCAAATGAGGCATGCATTAATACTCTATCCGACAACGCAGGTTGGGCCCCACATTCCCGTCATCCAGATCGTTCATCTGATGAGACTGCCCGTCCTTGATTGGACGTGCCCCCGGATATTTTTCCCATCAGAAGACCTTACCCGCACCAGTTGATTGTGGCTAGACACCAGTTGGGCAGTTAAGATTCTCTAGTGGACAAGATTTTTGCGGCATGGTCCATCCATAACAAGGCCCACCAAATGAACAGTCTAGATCACAAGAAAATAGACCCCAGCAGGTGGCCCATCTGCATCGTGTGTACGGGACAAGATTAGAGCTGGGCATTTCATACCCGATCCGACCCGATTCGAACCGAACCGACGGCCTGAATCGGTGCAGATCGGGTAACCCCATCCAGATCCGAAATCTTTTCGGGTTAAGTTCAGATTGAACCTGATCCAACCCGATCCGATGCGGAATCCGATCCGATCGGATCCGATTCGAAACGGACCAAATGTATTAGTAAGTAATATGTATTTACTAATTTACCCTTATTAAGAAGCCACTGTACACGAACCGGGCTAGCCCGATTAACTTACTCAACTCAGCTCAAAAAAGCTCGACTCGGCCCGACCCAAAACTAAGTTCGGGTAGGGACGGGCCATTTTCTTCGGCCCGAAATTGAGTTCGGGCTGAGTTCGGATAGATTCCAGTTCGGCCCGACTCGACCCAAAACCCAACTCGGCATATATATATATATATATATATATTATATATATATATATATATATATATATATATATATATATATATATATATTCCTAAATTCTTATCCAGTTATCCTAACCATTTACAGCAATCTAGACCGTCCAAATTGTGGGTCCCTTTGTAGATGGACCAAAGTCCAAAAAATCTATGAGAAAAGTCCTTCCTAAAAATCAAGGCCGTTCAAGTTACTTAACAAAACCCTTCCTATGGAGTAGATGGAGCAGAGTAAAAAAATCAAGGCCGTCTAAATCATGGGTCCGAAACTGGCCCAAACTTTCCCAATTGCTAACCGGGCCGGGTTCGAGCTGGACAAGTTGGCTCGGTGACCAGGCCAGGCCGGGTTCCGGCTGGTTTGGCTGGTGACCCGACCGGGCCAGGTTGAGCCTAGTTCGACTTGATTCGGCCCGATGTACACCCCTAGCCACAAGTAACTTTTTCAGAGAGAGAGAGAGAGAGAGAGAGAGAGAGAGTGTGTCAAGTTGGTTAGAGAGCGAAGAGCAAAGAAGAGAGGGAGAGAGCAGTGGCATTCCTATGAATAAGAAGAAAATGGAGGTCTTGGTTGCTATCGACGAGAACGAAGAGCAGAGAAGAGAGGGAGAGAGCACTGGCGTTCCTATGAATAAGAAGAAAATGGAGGTCTTGGTTGCTATTGACGAGAGCGAAGAGCAGAGAAGAGAGGGAGAGAGCAGTGGCATTCCTATGAATAAGAAGAAAATGGAGGTCTTGGTTGCTATCGACGAGAGCGAAGAGCAAAGAAGAGAGGGAGAGAACAGTGGCATTCCTATGAATAAGAAGAAAATGGAGGTCTTGGTTGCTATCGACGAGAGCGAAGGGAGCTTCTACGCTCTCAAGTGGGCCCTCGACCATCTATTCCCTTCATCATCATCATCCGATCAGCGGGCCTAAGAAAGACTGACCCTCATTCTCTTTCACGTCCCACAGCCTTTCCAGCACTACATCTTCCCAGCCGGACCTGGTACTCCCATAACTACACATGGTCCTCTTCTTACAGTGCTCCTCGTTTGTGCAAGTTTATCTAGACCGTCTAGTAGGTCTATCCCACATTTCATGACCCACCCATTCACCACGCAAAATTCAGACGGTCAGATGTTGTTGTCCATTCAAAAGTTGGCATTAAATCTGGACCGATCCGAACCGTGCCCAATCCGATCCGACTCGGTTTTCCTAATCGAGTCAGATTCGGATCGGATCAGGCAATGCACATTTCGGATCGGTCCGGTTTAGGTGACTCAGACTTAGTCCCGGATCAGATCGAGTTCAAGTCAGGTCATTGAGATTTCGGATTGGATCGAGTTGGACCCAATCCGATCTGACTCGGACTGATGCCCAGTTAGACAAGATAAAAGTAGAAATGGGACACAGATTGCAGACTCTGCAATAGCCAGTCGCAACTGGTCGGTGCTCTGTGGGCCTCACCATGATGTATTTGTTTTATCCACACCGTCCATCCATTTTTTCAGATCATTTGAGCGCATGATCCCAAAAATTAGGTAGATCCAAATATCAGGTGGACCACACTATAGGAAACAGTGGTGACTGAATGCCACCATTACAAACTTCTTGGGGACCAAAAAAGTTTTAGATCAAGCTGATATTTGTGTTTTCCCTTCATCCAGGTATTTATGACCTGATCAAAAGGTCGGATGACAAATAAACATTACAGTGGGCCTTAGGAAATTTTTAATGGTTGGCATTCAATCACCACTGTTTTCATGTGGTGTGGTCCACCTGAGATTTAGATCTGCCTCATTTTTGGAATAACATACTAAAATGATCTGTAAAAATGGATGGACGGCGTGGATAGAACAATACATCATTTTGGGGCCTAGAGACCAGTATGCCATCCGCGACCGTTTGGTAAGATGCGTGCAAGAATGAGTTCTCATTGATTGATTTAGGCAAACATGACTAGAATGAGACGAACTCGTTTTTAGGCAAACAGGCCTCAAGAATCTTCTCATTGTATTTCTGTGAGGATTCCTAGATGGGGCTGAGGTGGGCCCGGGCATACATACATATTATCGCCGTTAAAATGCTGGATAGCTATCCACCGTGTATTTCACATGGCCCTAAACGAGCCAGGGCACACTCACTCGAGCTTGTAATAGAGGCTTCAGGGTCAGATAAGATATCTGATTTCAATGCCCAGTTGATAAACGAGCCAGGCCCAGTCGTAGGTTTTGCAAAATTTTCTACTCGAGCCCGACCCCACTCATTAGAACAAGACCATTTATGATGTTAATGGACGAGTTTGGGCTTGAAATCAAAGGCCCGATAACTAAAGAGGATAGGCCCAACTAGGAATTGGGTCGGGCTGAGTTCCAGCCCCTATTCACCCCTATCTAAAATGCCCTGATCTGATGATCACAACCACACAAATGGAGGGGCTGCAGAATGGACGGTGCAATTAAAGTGGTCCTGGGCTGGGAAAGATCGGAATTTTGAATACGCCCATTGGGCCATAATCAACGGCTCTGAAGCAATCCAGGTCCATTTGCCACCCTGCTAAAGAAAGAGTGTTGGACTGATCTGTTTCGCAGTTATACTATTTTGATAGTATCAGTTCTAACAACTCTCATTGAACACTACCAAATAATGCTATATGATTTTCCAACGATCCAATAGGAAAAACGTCTAAATTTCTTTACGTTGTATGATCCATCACGCATTTTTATTAGCTTAGTATGGTGTGAATTTATACGTGAGGCCCAAGTGAGCCCACATATGATCACGTGGACCACGGATAAGAAGGTCCAACGAGGATATATAATACATAGCCTAATGTCACCCCAATGTTATGATCACAACCATTAAATTATGGGCCTGAAAACAATCTACTATTTGGATATTTCATATGCACAAACATAAGACATGTTCTACCGTTTGTCCACAATGAGAAAAAAGCCCATATTAGCCACACATGCAATCATGTGCCAACAAGCACTGGACAGCCAATGAGCATCGTAGAAAGACTTTTATTTTAACACTCTTTTCTCCTATTGAAAACGTGCGTTCCTTTATTTATATCTTACTCTTTTTCTAGGACTCTCTCATTTTCATCTGTTGTGATAGTTGTATTGGATACAATTACTTTTACCACTTCTCAAAGTACCTAAATATATGTAATTCTATTAAGAAAAATAATAAGAGAAAATTTGGAATTCTTTTCGTACCTAGTTTTCACACGACATAGACGAATGATCTAAACAAAGTCAGACTACAAGTAACCCTGCGCATGAGATTTTGCTCTTTAGCCCACATGTAGAATATCCAAAACTTGCAAAAGGTGGACTAGGCACGATCACTTCAGATATGAAATTGGGCCAATCCCTTCATTATAACATTGGCTGCCATCAACCTTGTATGTATCATGGAGAGTGTATGGTCCAACCCCTTGGATTGTCTGCACATGTGCATAGCATAAAACAAACGGGGATAAATCTATAATTTCAAAGAGGAAAGCCAGAGTCATTAGCCAAGGGCTCCTCATTCCATGTTTTCTTCTTCCTGCCAGCGGCCACTACCACTACGGCTGGTGTTTGGAAAACAAGGAAAGAATTAGAACTTATTGTCATCCGATGCCCATTGGCCGACGATGGTGGAAACCCATCAATATCAATGGCAGAAACTAATCCGGCACAGCGGAAACAGATGCACAAGCAGAGCCTGCTCTGCTACCACATGTTACAAAGCTATGTTATGCATTAAGTTAAATGGGTTTTGAAGCTTGCCTCTTTCGCATGTGTCAACTGCCATTAACGCCGACGAAGAGCTTACTGGAAAAGATAAAGGTGCTTTATTTTTTCCTTCTCTCCCTCACTACTCTGTTTAATGAGAATCCATATTTTAGTGTGTGACGAGAGTCGGGGACTGAGCGATTTGATATATAATTGTTGAAGTCAGTGGCGAGTCCTACCCATCATCGGACTCGCCCTTGCACCCCTTCTGCTCCACAACTCTCTCCCAGAAAGGGAAAAGAAACCCCATGTTTGCACCCTTTTACATCCAAACCAGCTCCCGTTCACTGGTTTAATGGCTGCATAGTGTTTGCCTTATGTTGTAAATGAATGAAACCCAAGTCATCAATATTTCCTCAACATCCCTCACTAGAGATGTAAACATCCTAGATATTCTCAAAACCTACTAGTTGGGTAGGGATGGACAATGTGCAGAGATTAACTCATTTGATTCTCGGTCTTTTCAAACTCCTAAAGCATTCTAGTCAGGTTGTTCTTCCTTCGAAACCCTGAAGGCCATCTTCTAAACCCATACGAACTGAGACAGCCAGCCCCTCTCGACTTATATACTCTAGTGCTTCCAGCAACATACCAAGGCTTGAACCTTAGCTTGAAGAACAGACCAGCGGTGTGGTCTAGGACGGTTCAACTGAACCAGTAACCGAAGATTTGAACTAACTAGCGCAGTAGTCGAAACCACTTTTTCTCTTTCTTTTTCTATATTGTAATACTGCTAGAAATTGTGTAATTGAGTTCCAATAAATGGGTCTTCGTGTTCGCACCCATGTCAGTACACACACTCCATGTTTGCACCCTAGAAACACCATGTTCGCACCCTTTTACATCCAAACCAGCTCCCGTTCACTGGTTTAATGGCTGCATAGTGTTTGCCTTATGTTGTAAATGAATGAAACCCAAGTCATCAATATTTCCTCAACATCCCTCACTAGAGATGTAAATATCCTAGATATTCCCGAAACCTACTAGTTGGGTAGGGATGGACAATGTGCAGAGATTAACCCATTTAATTCTCGGTCTTTTCGAACTCCTAAAGATTTCTAGTCAGGTTGTTCTTCCTTCGAAACCCTGAAGGCCATCTTCTCTTGCCATACCACCAACCATGTCTCATGTATCATATGATTTTTTATTTTTTTTTCATAAAAAACTTCTCAATTATTTTCTCATCCTCGGCTATAAATTTATGAGTTTTTTCTCTTTGCTTTTCAGGAGCTAAATTGTTAGATGATACTTCAGTTTCAGTCATAAATTGTTAATGTTGCATACTTTTTAGGTTTGGCAATTCAATGTTTATGACTGATAACTTCAAGGAATTTATGGCAAAAAGCCAAGTAAGCGACTTAAATCCTGGGATTGCATTTATCACTTTATTATGTTTTTATATAAAACTAATGCGATGTCTCTCAATGTTAAGGAAGAATACCATGCTAGCATTCACGATGCAACATCAATGAAAAGAACTTATAGGTCTATCATCTTTATCATTTCTCTTTTGTTTCAATTATGTTATGTTTCATTTTGATGTTTGTAGAAATATTGAGAATAGAAGTCTCTTGGATTTGTATGTTAATTGATGGGACATAATTATGATGATTATTTGTTTAGTTCTCAGGATACATGATATTCTTTACATTACCTTATTTCATTAGTAGTTGACCCAATTTTGGCTATTTACTATATATTTAGTTCAATTTTCTATTCAGGCCAACTAAGCATCCAAACACACCCAAAATGATATTAGTCAAGTTTCATATTTAGCCCTTTTGTTAATGGGATTCTTATTAAACAATTGTAATATATATATATATATATATATTTTTGGATGACTATCAGGTGTAACAGATTAAAAAAAAAACAACAAATCTAATGGTGTGTTTTTTATTTACTGAAATTTTAGCAACGGACCAAATCCGTTGCTAATTTCTGAACAACTCAAAAATCAACGACAGATTTGAGGTCTGTCACTTCTCCTATGATCAGCGAAGGACCATCCATCGCCAAAGTTTATAATAACGAGTTTAGGTAGGTTTTTCAATAGTTTGGCTACGGATTTTTAATTTTTGCAATAGATCCCATCCTTTTAATTTTTGCGATGTAGTAAACAGTGACAGACCAAGTCCGTCGTTAATTTCTTTTTGCGCCAATTCCCGTCGATAGCAAATTCACGATTTTGGCATACTCGTTTACTAGAAAGCAAACTTTTCTCTTGGTACCATGTGACTACAAATGGGGCAGTGAACATGCCACACTTGTGGGCCCCACTTGAAACACATCGTCTTGATCCAAGCCATCCATTTCGTTGATCCGGCAACCAATGCCTTATGCGTGGGCCACAAATTCCAACAGTTGGTTCTTACAATCGCCTGTGCTTAGGAAAACAAATAACTGTTTTTCTTTTGATCGTATATGGTTCTCAAGGCGAAGGCCGTGTCCTAATCATCTTCTAGTGCCCATTTGGCAGATTCACTGCAGATGGGATTGTTCATCTAGCACAACCTACCTTCAATGGTCCATTTTATAAAACATCACGTGACATAACCATCCTAGCCATCCCATTATCTGATCTTTTCCTTGTGATTTGCAACCATAAACTTTACACGCTGCCATCCAATCCAAGGACTTCACCTGAGATTAAGGCTTCATTTGGGTGTGTATTCGATATGCGCAAGCAATTATAATAGAATTCATGTAAATTGGAATCATCAGCTGTGTTCAATAATGTGTAATAAAAAAATCCATGGAATTCAGCAAAGTGAAGCATCTGTATTGCTGTGGAACTATGTCATAGGTTCCTTTGAACAGTGGGTGCAAAACTAACCAGTATAGATGAGCATATATAACTTAAAAAGTGCACTCTTCGAATTTGGACTACTCGCTATCATACTCTTAACCGTTCATTCAATAGCTAATAAATTGGATGGTTAGGATTGATTTAATTTAAATTTTATATCTACGATCCATGCACGATGAACCAGCAATTTGGATGGTATGGATTGATGGTATTTAGGCTTTGTACCACTCTTAGTTGGTAATAGAAAATTTACTTGTCTTTCATAAAACAGTAATGACTATAGCTAAAAAGATGGCAGAGCCCTGCAAACGCACACTTGATCCAAAGTGCAAATCAGATGGCTTCCCCTGTTTTATGTTCCTTGGCTAAGAGTCATGCTCATCCATCATTTGTTGACCCATGTTCACTGGTGGCCACTTAATGAACGACATCGGTGCCGGTGCCAAATTGCCATCCTCTTCAATCTCTCATTTCCATATCAGCTCAACAATTTATTTTTATTTTTTTTGGAAGATAATCAGAACGGCATTCCTCGGTAAGGTTGTCGACGAGGCAGGCCAGGCCAGGCTTTATGTTGTCCAATCCCAGCCTAAAATCCTATAGAGTACCCTAAGCCCCGTCCATGCCTCAAAAAGAAATCCAAAGCATTGCCCATGCCGAGCTCATATAACAGATGTGCCCATGACCAGCTCAGCTTGACTCATGACCATTTGGACGTGCCAAGCATGTAAAAAATAAAACAAACACATTAAACCTTAAATGCAAATCTCAAGTTATATCACTTAAGCTAAATGGAAAAAAAAAAAAAAAAAAAATCAATTTCGATTTTAGTCAATTATACATCCATTCCATTACTCAGATGCACCTTTCAATGGTGAGACATGGGCCTAAAAAATCATGTCAATCTATGACTTAGGTGGGCCAAACCGCATACAACAGTTGAGAGTGGATGCTTGCCCATTGAAACCTACCTAAAAGGTCGAGCCGAGTTCGCCTGTGCAGCATTTTCACAAACACATGGACAACACATTCAAAATTTCACTGTTCAAAATAATAGCAGAAGTTTTATAGGTATTTCATCAAACACCTTGTAGGCAACATCAAAATCAAGAAAAAATGGTATTTGTTTCATATACATACCTTCATTGCCTCCTGCAAACACTTCGTTGAGTCATTTCATCAAACACTTGGTGAGCAACATCAATATAAAAGTAACTGAGTCACCGAACTGGTTCGATCCGAGTTCAATTCGAGTTGGGATTCGATCCGAGTCGAGTTGAGATTGGGCAAGCTTGAACTCGGTTCGAAATTTTTTCGAGCTAAAAAAATCAACTCGACTCGGCTCGAACTCAGTTTCAAACCGAGTCAAATCGAGCTTTTTCGAGCCGAGTTGAGCGAGCCAACTAAGCTAACTCGGTTCGTGTACAACCCTAGGTGTGACCCACTTGAGTTCCGGATATGGCTGATTTTTGGCACATCCCATAACTTAAGAGGAGACCAATCAAATGCACAGCGTGGATGTCCTCGCATCTCAAGATGGGGCCCATGAAGCTTGACCTCTTCCCATACACATGATACAAAACGCAAAAATCTTATTCCGAGGGACTAGGGAATGCTTCTAGTGGGTTTTATATCTTTATCTCATGCTTTCATTTTAATTGAACAATTGCTTAGAGCTAATACATAAATCCCATCATTAACATATATAAGATAACGTATAAGGATTTTGCTAACATCCCCACCTTCAAGAGAAGGTTAGTAATGTCCCATAGCTTTTTAGTACTACATGGGATGCCCAATCATCAATGTGGATTGTCCATTCTTTTATACAGTTAGTAACAAATCATGGTTCAAAAATCATGCTAGGTAAATAATCCTAACCATCTTATCAATAGCATGAAAAACAGATAGTTAATTGTATTGAGCGGAGAAATAAAATATATATGTACAGTAATTTTCTCAAACCATCTATTTGATAGATTCTAAAATAGCACTTGGGTTTGATGATCTAAAAATGCAATCTATAGTTCTCAAGAAAATAAAGAGTTTGAACAAATTGGCATTATTCATAGGATTAGGACCATTTGACCGTGTGATTTTTTTTGCATCATAGCTTGCTCCTCGAGCTACTGTTGAATGAATGAATGGTATGATTAATTAACGCATAGTACATATACATAAATGTTAACACATAACACTCATGAATGAATGGTATGATTAACGCATAGTACATGTACATGATTAATTAACGCATAGTACATGATTAATTAACGCATAGTACATGTACATGATTAACTCATAGTACATGATTAATTAACGCATAGTACATGATTAACGCATAGTACATGTACATGATTAACGCATGTACATGTACATGATTAATTAATGCATAGTACATGTACATGATTAACGCATAGTACATGTACATAAATGTTAACACATGTACATGTACATAATTAACGCATAATACATGTATATAAATGATTAATGCATGTACATGTACATAATTAACGCATAGTACATGTACATAAATGATTAACGCATAGTACATGATTAACGCATAGTACATGATTGATTTTGATTAACGCATAGTACATGATTAACACATAGTACATAAAAAGCTTTTGGAGACATAAAAAGTACATGATTAACGCATAGTACATGTACATAAAAAGCTTTTGGAGACATTGCTAACATTTCCATGAAGCCTGAACATTAGCAAAAGTACATGACATGTCTGTAAGAAATGTTAACACATAACACCCAGATCCATAGCTCAACTGGCATACTGAGTGGAGATACCTCGTTTCAACGCTCGTTTCAACATGGAGTGTGTACTGACATGGATGTGTACTAACAAGCTAACAAAAAAAAAGAAAAAAAGAAGAAATGTTAACACATATAACTAGTTGTACTTGAATTAGCAGGTTTGTTTGGCTCATCATGGTGTTTGTATGACCACTCATCAAACAAGGTTGTCCCACCATGAAGAGCATCCCATTTCATGGTGGGACAACCTTGTGGACATATAAGACGTTATACAAACACCATGGTGGGTCCCACATGCCAACTAGTTGGACTTACCATTAGTTTTGTATGAGCATTTCTCATACCTCTTTGGAGAGAGAGAGCAATGCTCCAAACCTTTTGAAAGACGTGGGATGACCAATTCTCCATTAAGATGGTTCATTTAATAGTACCAATGGGAACAAGCCTTAGTGCAAAAATCATGCTGATTAGGTGATCTTGACTCATTGAATGGGGCTACTTTGTTACAAACGTTTGTTGTCTACAAGCCATAAATCATATGGTTATAATCACCCAACGAAAGTGGTAATTGAAATCATAAGCAATAGAAAATGTGATCTATCCAAGTAGATGTTTCAAGATAGTAATTGAAGTTATTTTGTTTCTTCATTGCATCACTAAAATCACACTAGTATAATTATTCAAATTGTCCAAAGGTTGCCCATCTAAATAAACGGTTAAAAAGTGTTGGCCAGTTGTTCCTTTGTAATATTTAGTTTTGTGGCCCACCTAAGGCTTGGAATTCCTCTGTTTCTACCAAAGTATATATGGGTTTATTATAATCATTTTGTCAAATACCATATATGTACACTAATTTAGAATTTTAAAGCTAATTTAGATAATTAAATTCAGATTTTATAAATATACTAAAATAATTCTATTGCATTCCAATTATAACAGGCGAGTTATTTTTGGATACCAGTGCATTCAAATTCCAAGCTAAGAAACATAATCGAGGATACCAAATCACATTCAACTCCATGGTAGTTGTGATTAGAATTTTTATTCATTCCAAGTACAGAACTCCCAAATATAAGAAAGTAAAAATACATCGATTATTAGTGCGCTTTGTACGTATCTAAGTGTGCATATATGCTAGTGGACATGGTGGAGCTGAACACGGTGGTAAGAAAGTAAAAATTGCATGCATTAAGTGAAGATGTCACCTTTTCAATGCGCAACCATGTACACCCTGATCCATAGCTCAAGTGGTAGACTAAGTGAAAGATACCTCGTTTCAATACTGAGGTCTTGGTATCAATCCCTAACAAGTTAACCGAAATAAAAATAAAAATAAAAATAAAAATAAAAATAAAAATAAAAAAAACTATCCATTTTTCTAGCTCATTTCATGGCATGAACCCATAAATGAAGTAGATTTGAAAACCCAAGTGGGTCATACCACAGGAAACAGTGGGGATAATGATACCCGCCATTGAAACCTTTATCCTTTATGGGTTTACTGCAATGCTTATTTGTCATCCAACAGGCTATAAGGGGGAGTGGATTAGCGGTTACTTACCCTAACCGTGTGAGTCCCACCTCGATATATTTGTTGTATATCCTCACTGTCCATCTGTTTTTCCATCTCATTTTTGGACGCAATCTCAAACCTTAGGAAGATCCAAATCTCAGGTAGACCATGCCACTAAAACAGTGACGAATGACCGTTAAAAACTTTTTGTGGGCTGCATAAGTTTTGGATAAATCTGATCTTTGTATTTCTACTTCATCCAAGTCTTCTTGACATTATCAACAGGTTAGATGACAAATAAACATTAATAAAACCTTACCGTAAGTGCTTTGAAGTTTTTAATGGTGAGGCACTCAAACACCACTGTCTCCTATGGTGTGGTCCACCTGAGATTGGAATCTACATAATTTTTTGGGACCGTGTCCTAAAATGAGCGGGAGAAACGGATGCATAGCATGGATATACAAAACACAATCAAGGTGAGCCCTAGGGAAAGGTTAACATCCACTAAGGTGTTACTCCTCTCTTGATAAGGTCGCTTTGGTGGCTCCTAAGAAGTTTTTAACTGTGGACGTTCAATCACCACTGTTTCATGGTGTGGTCCACCTGAGCTTTATTTTTTGGGTTCATTTCCTTAAGGGGCTGTTTGGATCATAAGTTAAGATAAATTTACTTATTAAACTAGGGGTTGTTTGGCATCATGGATTTATGGGGATTTGAGGAGATTTCAAATTCCCTGTTGTTTGGCACCATAAAGTAAACAGGGGTTTCAAATCCCCTCAAAGAAGGGGTTTCAAATCCTAATGAATGCTCAGATTGCATCTGAAATGCTTCCAAAAGTTGCATGTGTAACATGCGTGTCAATGGACTATTAAATTATTAGGCACATGACCTACTAATATCCCAAAACAACTACATTATCAATCCCATCACTATAAATTACTTTAATATGATGATCAGCACTGTCCAAACATTATCTATGTAAATCAACGATTTTTGTTAGTCACACGGACATGATCTTATGCTTGTGGCCAATCTGATACTGGAATTTCATCAGTTTTGAGCAAAGTATATATTTCAGTGGACTTATTACAATCATTGTATCAAACATTGCGAATGTTCACTAATTAGAGATATTAATTGGATTAAAGTTGATTCCGGTGCCAAACATGATAGAAGGATTTCAAATCCAGAGGGTTTCAAATTTAGGGAGTTATGTGGTTGCAAACCATGCTCCCAAACAGGCACTAAAATGATTAAGTAGCTTTAAGTAAAAAAATTACTTATTATTGATCTTAAAAAAAAATAATTAAATATATATTTTAAATTTTTAATAAATTTTTCTACGCCCACACACACACTAACGCTGTGGCTAGATTTTACCCACCTTGACCCGGTGTTGAAACTCTTATGAGTCTACCACCGAAGCAAGAGCAAAGATCTTACTTGTATATAAAACACATACATCACGTTGGGCCCCACAACCTCTAACAGATCCATACCGCCGGTTGGGAATGGTACTGGCAACACCACTTGATCCGCATCCCTGCCCTATATTGATGAATACTTGTTGGAGAGTTAAAATGAGAAACATCCAACGGTCGTATTTCAATAAAGAAGTGTGAAATAATAAGAGGTTTAGAACTTTCAATCAATCTGATTTTTGGATTTTGACCTAAGAAAAAGGAGGATATACAATTTTTACGGTTTAATCTGATTTAATGTTTGGCAAGTATAAGAATTCTGAGTGCCTGCGTATGAAGCATCATACGCTGCCAGAGTATCAAATAACTCGTACCAATGGCCCGCTCCGGTTTTTACCCCCTGCTTCTCCTCTCTTCTTTCCTTTATCCTTTTATTTTTCTGGGGGTTTTCGTTTTCTCTTTTACCCCCAAACCGCGAGTGAAAAATCGAAGCTTTTTGGGTTTTGTTTTGTTTTTTTTTTTTTGTTTTTTTTCTTTTACCCCAAACAGCAGGAGTGAATAATCGAAGCGGAGAGAGAGAGAGAGAGAGAGAGAGAGAGAGAGAGAGAGAGAGAGAGAGAGAGAGAGAGAGGAGCAAAAGCAATGGGAGCTCCAAAGCAGAAATGGACGTCAGAGGAAGAAGAAGCTCTGCTAGCAGGCGTGAATAAGCATGGCGCTGGCAAGTGGAGAACCATTCAGAAAGATCCCGAATTCGGACATTGCCTCGCTGCTCGCTCTAACATCGATTTGAAGGCACTTTCCTTTACCCCTTCCATTTATGTGTGTGTGTGTGTGTGTGTGTTTTTTTTTTTTTTTTTTGAATTTTCATCTCTGATCTTCAACCTCTTCTGGTTTATGCAATTTTCGCGAAATCTCTCACTGGTTGAATTGTCGTTTTTACAATGTTTGCGGGGATGCTTGCATTCTTGGTATCATGTTTCGAGATTGGTGTGTGAATTTTTAGTGAATTTTTTTTTTTTCTGTCTTTATGCACCCTGTTGATCTTTTTCTTCTCTCTATATTTCAATTCAATGATCTTCAAGCGATTTTTACATTTTCTTTTGTGTTTTTTTTTTCTTTAATATTGGTGCAGCATTCTTGTTTCATTTTTGGTGATTTTGAGCTTTTGTATGTTTTGATGGTTTTGAAGGCAGAGAAATGCTAAGGGGTGGTTTGGAACTTTGGATGGTGGTAAATGGTTTAAGTTGTGAATGATTTACTAGTAAATCATTTATAGGCTGTACATGATTTACAACCTATCTGTTTGGCTTTAAGTTGTAAATGATTGGCTGTAAATGATTTACGGCCTGACTGTTTGGCTTTAAGTTGTAAATGATAAATCATTTAAGGTGTTTGGATAGCCTGTAAATGGTTTATAGCCTGTAATTGTGTTTCACACCTGAGATAGTTTAGGTGAGCCATAGAAGTGGGTCTGCGAATTCAAATGCTCTTTTATGAGAGAGAGAGAGAGAGAGAGAGAGAGAGAGAGAGAGAGAGAGAGAGAGAGAGAGAGAGAGAGAGAGAGAGAGAGAGAGGTTGTAAATCATTTATAAATGATTTACAAGCATTTTAAGGCATTCAAACGTGCCTCGTTCACCACCATCCAAACGACCCCTGAGTGATTCACAAGGACTGATTCAAGAGGTGAATCATGGAAACGTGCCAGTGTCATACATGTGTGCATGATCTCTAACTTGGCACTGGTCCATTTACCAGGTGGGCCACATGTGTCTGTTACATGCAAACCATCTATAATTTCCTTCCAAACCATCCATTTTCTTCAGGCAATTGTAGCCCACCTGATGCAGATTCGCATGATTTGTGGAAGAGGAAATTTTCACAGTTGGCTCCACATAATGATTGGCCCAGATTTCACGTGCATGCCATGCTTGCATGTGTACCATGATTCACTTCTCCAATCTCTCCCTGAGTGCAAATCACAATGCCATCTTCCTGTTGAAAGCATCTAACTTCAGTCAGTTATCTACACTAATTTTACTGCAATACAGGTTGTTGTGTATTTTATTATTATTATTATTATTATTATTTTTTTTACACACGCACACGCACACCCCCACACACTCACGCTGGTGGAAATTCACCACCTATGGGTACTTGAATCCTTGACCGGGAGTTGAAACTCCTGATAGTCTACCACCCGGGCAAGAATCCTTGACAGGTTGTTGTGTATTTGAGTGGTATGTGTTTGATATTTGCATTCTCAACCATCGTAATGGTTGTTTTTTTTTTTTTTTTTTTCTTAGATTGGATGTATACCTTTGTCTGTCTAAGCAATCCAAGGTGGGGCCACCGAATGGATTATTGAGATGGTTGATTTTACCTATTACTATAAAACAGAAGGAAGAAAAATCATTGAGGAAGAGGGTAGGAATTCCCAATCCAAAGTGACTGATAAGCACCCTCTCTAGCCAGGGAACCAGCCTTGAAATTTGCCAACCATTTCTGCATAGGAGCATTTATACATCTGTCTGTGTGTGTACATGTGCGGGTGTTTTTGTTTGTGTTTTCTACTAGCTGTGTGATCGATACAATTCGAAAATTTCTACTGTTAGTTATGAGTAAGAGAAATGCATCATTATGGAAGTTAGGGTTTGATTCATGTATTAATGAATGCGACTCATCTATCATCTTAGCTAGGTTGTGTTTTCTTGAATACTATCTTGCTACTATATTCTAACATAAGTTCCTAGTGAGAAATTTACCTGTGTCACAATATTCTCATTGTCTCTTATGTAATAGGACAAATGGAGGAACATGAGTGTTAGTGCCAGCGGCCAGGGGTCCAGGGAAAGATCAAAAATTCCAAAACTTAAGGCTCTTCCTGGTATTCCGTCATCTGGTGCTCCTACACAAGATGCATCTCCAGCAGCAGTGGTGGACCCTTCAAAGAGCTTACAAGATGGGAAAGTTCCTCCACGGTCTGCCATTCTATTCCTTCAACTTCCAAGAATTTATTAGTTTGTCCTTCTGGTTCTTTTAGTTCTTGTAGAGATTTGGTACAATGTAAATGTAATTGGTGCTTGCTTGTTGTATGATGCATAAGAATTTCCAAAATTAAGAATCTCGAAGGTTTGCGTTTTGTTGCTTGCTAGTTGGCTTCTTGGGCCCTTGGCTGTTGAAAATTAAGAAAAACAAGAAAAAGAAAACAATTTAAGAATGTTCCACCATAAAATGTTGTGGGAAATAATTTAGCCTGGATTAATCACTCAATAGTGTAGCTTTTCTCCAACTACACTTACTGGTGATATAGAAGTGTATAGAGTTGAAAATTCATCGAGTCACTATTTGTAGTAATGAATGTATTAGGAGTGCACTCTTTGGAAAAAGTTCATGAAAACAAGTAATGCAGGGGCATTTTCACACCGCGCTCAAGTGGGGTAGCCTGTGGGATGCGGGGACACACTCGGGGTGGGTGGCCCGTGTGAGGCGGGTGGCTCGTGTGAAGCGGAACTCATGTGAAGTGGAGCCCATGAGAGGGGTTCGACCGACGTCTTAACCTATGTGATGTGGGGCCTAGGCTATGAGATAAAGGGATTGATTTGCCATGCTCTATTAGTTCGAGCTTTTAGAGCAAGTGGTTAATTGTCCTGCATCAAAGTGGTATCAAAGTGGGAGGTCTCGTGTTCGACTCCTCACCGGGGGTGATTAATGTAGGGGCATTTTCACACCGGGCTTGAGTGGGTTAGCCTATGGGATGCGGGGACACTCGGGGTGGGTGACCCATGTGAGGCAGACCCCAATCGTGTGAGGCGGGTGACTCATGTGAAGCGGAACCTATGCGAAGTGGGGTCCACGAGGGGGGTTCAGTCGAGGTCCTAACCCATGCGTGTGGGGCCTGGGCTATGAGATAAAATGATTGATTTGCCATGCTCTATCAGTTCGAGCTTTTAGAGCAAATGGTTAATCGTCCCACATCAACAAGTCATCTCCAAAAGATACAGTGTAAAGATAAATAGTTGGATGGTCTGACCTTGCTCTTCCTACAAAACGTGATAGTTTAGAGGGCAATCTGAAACATGGAGCTTTTGTTCAACAAAGGGATTAGATATATAGTTGGAAGTGGCTCTAGGATTCACTTCTGGGAAGATACTTGTGTAATCATATCTTGCTTGAATTCGGTTCGGAAATCTTTGTAGGTTGATCAATGAAAAGGAAGTCATAGTGAACCAGTGCTTTTATGATGGTGGAAGAGCAGGCGATATGGAGTATGGACCCCCTATTTCAGGAGAGACTTAAGGGTGAGGAGATTAACTCCTATGCACATCTCATACTTGCAAAAGATTACTAGCTTACTTACTGTTCTCCATTGTACCAAACCTCCATAGCCACTTTCTGAGCAATGCCTGATTCATAATTTTGAGGTCCTTGATTCCCACTCCTCTGAGGGATTGGGGCTGGCATATGTCTTTCCATCCCATTAAATAATTTTTTTTTGTCGTCTTCTTGACCTTGACATAGAAAGTCTCTTTAAGCTTCTAGGTTATGTTTTATCAACATTTAAGTAAATCAACGTGTTGGAGAGAGCTGCTTTGATAATGGCGATTCTACCACCCAAGTCCAAATATCTACTTGTCTATGTAGATGACTAATGCAGGGGCACACTCGGGGTGGGTGGCCTGTGTGAGGCGGGTGGCTTATGCGAAGCGGAACCCATGTGAAGTGGGGGCCCACGAGGGGGGTTCGGCCGACGTCTTAACCCATGGGATGTGAGGCCTGTGCTATGAGATAAAAGGGATTGATTCGCCATGCTCTATCGGTTCGAGCTTTTAGAGCAAGTGGTTAATTGTCCTGCATCAAAGTGGTATCAGAGCAGGAAGTCTCGTGTTCAAGACTCCTCACCGAGGGTGATTGATGCATGGGCATTTTCACATCGGACTCAAGTAGGGTGGCCTGTGAGATGCAGGGGCACACTCGGGGTGGGCGGTTGACGCAGGGAAGGACATGATGAGGTCGATCACCGTCTTCCTCAGGGATAACTACTCCGAATCCACGGAGCTTCTCTGGAATCCTCATAGAGATTCCTCGAATCCACGAGGGATGAAAGAAAAAATAATTTCTAATAATTCAAAATAAATTGATTGATAATAAAAAAAAATTTACAATTCTTTAAATAGTGAACTCAATCCTAAGACGGAGTTTCAAACTCAAACTTCCTAAAAACGTGACTTACTATAAATAGTAAACATACTATTTATAGAAGGTCATGATTCCTACTAGACTTCATGGTTTTTGGCTAAAAATAGTAAGTGTCCAATTTGGCCTAACCACATTATTCTCCTAATTTTTCTAAGCCCTTTTCATGTTGGGCACAACTTCTAAAACTCAAAAGATCAAAATTTATGATTGAATTAAAACTTACTATTTATAGTGAAAACGGAAATAAAATGGACTTTCGACCGTCGATCTGATGGAATCTTGCAAATCCGGCGTGGGCAACCCGGCACTGCCTGGTTGGTTGGCTAAAGTAGCTTCTCCTACCCCAAAATCATATATGGTACATCGAAAAACTCATTTCGGTTTGCGAGATACGACTGTTTTAAGGTTCTGACGGTCCAGATCACCTCTGCCTCCAATCAGGCCTTCTTTGGTCTATCTTGGCCATGAAAGTGTCCGCGGCCCGCTCTACATCAGTCCCCTCCACTTCAAAAGAACTCATCCTCGTCCCGCTTCAGTTCATGATACTCAGTCAAGTTTGCGACGTTGTAAGTATGTGAGATCTCCATGTCATCCGGAAGATCAACAACGAATGCGTTGTCATTGATCTTTCGGAGGATCGGTACCGGTCCAATCTTTTTATTCTTCAACTTGTTGTAGGTCTCGGTCGGAAATCTCTCCTCATGTAGATGGACCATAACATGGGTTATCAGAGATTTATTTTTATTTTTTTAAAAAAAACAAAAACAAAAACAAAAGAAAGATACAAAACAAAGGGGTAAACCCAGAAAAATAAAATACAACAGCTACTAAACATTAAAAACCGAGCGAACATCAGCTCAGGGAAGATCAGTGATCCTCAAACACAATCTCGTTTCTGTCCTCCCTACTTAGCTAAAAGATCTGCCTTCTTGTTAGCTTCTCTTGGGATGTGGATGAAAGAAATAGGGAGGCTGGAATAGAGATCATGAGCCTCCTCTACCAAACCCCTTATCTCCATGGATAATGAACCCTGATTCACCCCAGATATATCACTTCTAGAATCCCATTAAATGATAGTGGGGATGAGTGTTAAACTCGGTAACCAAGTTGATTATTTAGAGAAACACATCATCCTTCATGTGAGTCGAGCGCATAGAGAGCCAAAGGATCTGAGAATTGAAGCAATATATGCTTGTGGGATGGCCTCGTATTGCCAGTGAACTCCCGTCGAAACTGGCCTTGAAGACGCCGAGTGGAGGAGGCACCCAAGAGGCTTAGCTCTTTTGCTGCTCCAAACTGCAATCTTGTACCAAACTTAGACGAGAAACCTCTAAATCTTTGATCCATATGGGCCTGATTGACTACCCTTTTAAAGATCTTTCTCACAGTCACATCCACCAATGCAGATACGCATACACCTTTGAAAACTCTACTGTTCCTATCTAACCAAATAAAACATAACACTGCACGCACTGTCATTCTTCATAGAACTCTCCCAGGTGGACCCCAAGCTAAAGAAGGCCAACTGATGATGAGTTCTAGTACTGTGCTCGGAAAACCCCAAGCAATCCCAAATCTCAACTGGACTTTCTCCAGATCACTCTTGAGACTGGACAGTGATGACATGGTTAACTGATTCCTCATCAGTGCAACACAAAATGTATCTATTTGGGATGCCTAAACCTCTGATTTTGAGATGATTGATTGTAAGTATTTTATCAAGACTTGCTGTCATCCTCTGCAGCTTCTGTGGGTTCTAGGGTGAAGAAGATGGTTATTGAATGGGCTGTTAATGTCAGGGAGTTGATTAATTTTGATTTTAGCTTTTTAGGTCGCTAGGGCGCTTCTTTTACCTCAGCAGTCTCGCCTCGCTTCTTTCTTTCTCCTTTTCTCTTTTTTCTTTTGTTTGTTGTTTTCCTTTCGCCTTTTAATAAAATTTTTCCAGTTTGCTGTTGCTTTCAAAAAAAAAAAAAGACTTGCTGCCATCACAAATGCTCTAATTTTCGGTGGAGCAGGAACTGCCTGGATTCTCTTGAAAGCCGCAGCCCATGTGAACTTTCACTTGCAAGCGACCGTCCATAGACTTGACCAAGAATTTGTCTTTTGATTCTGGATTCCAAATCCTTTTTCCACACCTGATGATGGGATGGACACCAACTGCAGCAACTTTGACAACTGAGCAACTGATGAAATCACATCCTCTGAGAGATTATGACTGGACAATGGATACAAGAGAATGCTGTTATGTGTGGCTGGAAATATTGACATATCTATACATGGCTCGGTATGTCCAACTGACTGAACTTACCAGCCAAGGGCACGTCTATGATTTATATACCAGATGTCTTCCCAGAATTTGGCACAATTACCAGAACCCATATGGTAATGTAAGAACCTCACACAAAAATTCTAAGCCAAGATATAGAGCACCATATTTGAGAACCCCACCTCCTAGAAGCAGCCTTAACATCCCACAGATTATCGGCTAGACTATACTTAGCAGGGAGACTGCTGTGAAACTGAGATTCCTCGCCACTCCCTAACGTCCAACACACTTCCCAATAGAGCAATGCTCACCATTCTGATGCTTCTAAGGCCAAGACCATCATTTCTTAAATGTTTAAATGTCCTCCCATGGGATCCGATGGAACTTGTCCGCTTCGTCCTAGTCGTTCCATAGGAACCTCTTCTGAATGGCTTCCATAGAGTTTGCCACCTTAACCAGACATCTAAGAATCGACAATAAGTACATCGGAAGGCAAACCATCACCGATTTGATGAGTGTTATCCTCCTGCCAAAAGACAGGAATTTACACTTCCAGGTTATTAATTGCTCATTTACCCAAGCTGTGGCCTGTGTGTACATTCTCAAGTTATTCAGGGTGGATTGGACAATGCATCATTCTGTGGATAGGTTACTGAAGCATGGAGCTTTGGCTTCAAGCTAACCAAAGGCAAAATTCTTTGGCTTATATTCAAGGTGTTCCATAATGGTAATGGTGACCGTAACGGCCACCTTTGTTACTGGTCGACGCCCCCCCCCCCCCCCCCCCTGGATGCATTGGACGGCTTGGATCATCGAATCAGATGATGAAGATGGGCCATCATCATCCCAACGGTCGGCAGCGTCAAGAAGGAAGAAGGAATTTCCTTCTTTCTTTATTTTTTCGGTTAGAGACGGTCAAATCGTCTCTGCGTTTGTCGTGCATGGCTAGTGCACATGTACACTATGCACATACCACACTAGGTGGGGTCCACTGAAATGTTTCTGCAAAATCTAATCCATCCATTCATTTCATCATCCCATTTAAGGCGTTGGAACCAAAGTTGAGGCATATCCAGAGACCAGGTGGCCTCAGAATCAACGGTTTATGGGCCGATCTGTCAGTTGGGGCACTTTCATAGTGATCCGAGGGCTGAAATTTGATATGTACGGTTAATTTATGTCCCTCATCGCATGTATGAAGTTTCGAGCTAAATGGATGGTTGGAATCATGTGATCTTGCATCTCGGATGACTTTTGGGCCTCTTTAACGTGAACGGCTTGATTTCCTCGGATCTTTGTCATGTAAATCCATCAATCTTGGTCCTCTGGAGTCTGTCCCTTGCTTTGGTGACTTCGGAGCATTAATTTCATGCTTGTAGTATCCTTTTTCAGTCCAAGCTCCTAATTACACTTTGCAACAAAAACACGATTAAAGTATGACGTTAAGCATTATCATGTACGTCAAATCAGGTAATAACTGGGGTCTGATATGCAATATTCGACCCTCATCAGTTACTGTTACGATACGGGATGTAACGGCCGCTCTCTCTGTTTTTTTTTTTTTTTTTAAAAAAAAAAAAAAAAAAAAACTGTTTTTGGACTGTTATAGGTCTGTTACGATCCGTTACGGGGCTGTTATGGCTCATTTTTTCTGTAACAACCGTTTTAGCCTTGTAACACATAACGGTTAGGAATGTTACCATTACGTAACCGATTTGGGGTACCATGCTTATATTCCTTCCAACGATTTCTTTCTCGATCTAGAAAGAGAGCAATGTGGCTTTTTGTAACAAGTTAGAAGGTTCGATCCAAGTGGCAAAAAAATTTGTGGGCTTCTATGTGCAATGAATGCAAGGGTATCTCCTATTGTGATTTAAAAAAGGTTGGAGGTTATTGAAGATGGAAGGTGTCATCATACTCCTCAAGTGAATGATTCATGGGCTTCAATGTGCAATGAATTCAAGGGTATCTCCTGTCATGATCTAAAAAAGGTTGGAGGTCATTGATTATGGAAGGCGTCATCGTACCCCTCAAGTGAGTTGAGTTCCTCCTGTTGGCATGTGGAAGGTTAATGATGAGGACATTACTTCACGTACACCTTTGCGTACGTATCAGAGGAAGAGGTGGGCCGCATCGATTTTCCTATGGCTAGGCGACTACCCGTGATCGTGTTGAAGACCCCATGTGCATGTGCGAGCAATCTGGAAGACCTCATATTGGGAAGATGCACATAGGCTGCTAAATGGAGTAATCTAGACTGTTGGATTGGAGGGACGTGACGATTGGGCCGTTGGATCGCATGGATCACATGATTGGGCCATTAGTCGTGGATTGTCCACATCAGTTTTTTTTTTTTTTTTTAAAGATTTTATCATCTTTTAGGATTTAGTTTTGATTATTTTATGTTTGGACACCTTTATGAGTTATTTAGTAGATTCTCTTTAGACTAGGGCCATTTTTATTAAAATTTCATAAGATATGGTGTTTTTTGTATTTAGTGAAACTTGTTGGAGCTATAAAAAGAGGGTAGGCGTGTGACTCTCTCCCTTGTTAGGTTTTGTGAAAAAAAGAAAAGAATGAGGCTTTTGCTCTTTTCTTCTTCTTCTTCTTCCATCTTTATGAGATTTGAAGATACTTCCATGTGATTTGGAAGGGAGATTGGTGTGAGGCTAATCTTCATCAACGGAGGTGCGAGGTCTCCATCTATCCCCATAACATCAGCCTTTCATTATCCATCAAGGTATTTTCTTTGAAGTTCTTCAATTCTCCCATTCCAGATCTACATCTTCTTCTAAACCTCACCTTCCCAAATCCATCAACAATCCAAACCCCAAAAGACCTAAATCCATCCAACCTACCCACATGTGTGACCGTACGGGCACACCTTGACCCTTTTGGTTTCCCATCACCCTTAAATCAAAACCCTCTTATCTTTTCCCCCAAATCCCTAACTTCCCTTCATCCCAGTGTTTTAAATATCGACGATACCAGCCGACATATCCCACGATATATCTTGTATCCCACCTGTGGGATACGAAATGCATAGGCAGTGCCGATATATCCCATCTATTCGATCCAGTGAGCATTTTCAATTTTTGATCCATGTTTTTGTTGTAAATCACATTAAACCAATGTCAAATGGTTACAAATCTATGATTCTTCATGTTTTCCATGAAAAATTATGGATTGGAACTTCGATTTCGAGATTTGGGGGAGATGGGTCAAGTAGTGGAAAATTGAGGAGAAAAAAAATTTCTTAATTTCTCACAAAGCAGTTGTAATCTTTGTATCCAAACACAAAATTAAACATGTACGTAACCTGATCTAGTGATTGTTCTTTTGCTTTTGAATGTACTAATTGTGTTTCCATACATGTCTTCTTATGTTTATAAATTATATGAATAGACTTTGAATATACTTGCGTTAGTTCAGTTGGAAAGCACATATAATAGGTTCCCATACAAAGGAAATTTCTCACTGTTCCCATGTTTCCTAACAACAACGATACATTACGCGATACAACCGATATATCCCGTGCGATAACCAATATTTATCTGTATCCCAAGGGTGCGATACATTACGCGATAACCATATTTAAAACATTGCTTCATCCAAAACCTTAATTCCCCTCTACCAATACCTAAATCCATCAATCCCCTTAACCAATTCACCCAATTTATTTCTAGATTTCTCAATCTCTTTTAACCCTAATTTCACCATAGGGTGTATTAGGTCTTCTACTTTAAAAAAAAAGGCTTTACCCTATGCTAATTGGATGTCCCTACATCTATTAGATCTTAGTTTCTCTTATTTAATGATTTTGTCCTACGATGTTGGTAACCTAGGCTATGATTATGCATGATGTTCTTATGGTTTACTTGGTATCAGTGATGATAATGGCAAGTTTTATGTTCTTTTGTTAATTACCTTAATTTTGCTGCTTGATCTCACATAATATTTGGTTCATGCATCGGTCTTGCATCAGTTAACTTTAATGGTAGCTCCATTGAAACCCTGGGTCTAGCTGAGATTAGTGTTCAAAAATTTTTTCCTTATTATTATTGGAGACTCGTGATATGGAAACATGTATCAATATTGTCAATAATATCGCATATACCAGGGAATGTATTGCTAACTTGTTGATTGTAATCAACTTATGTAATAGACTATTAGATAGCACTTGATTGTAATCAACCATGTAACAGTGTGTTACATTGCTCCTGTGGGAGTTTTGTGCTCACTTTACTGGTCCCCAACTTGGAGAAAGGAGGGTTGTGTTAGGTTGGTAGCTAGTGTCAAACTTATGTCATAACTTCTAACATGAATCCAAACAATATGACAATCCAAATATGGCCCTTGATAGAGTGGAATGGCAGAAAAAAGGATTCATGTAGCTGACCCCAATTAGTTGGGATAAGGCTTAAATGATGATGATGATGATGACTGGGGAAGGAAACGTTAGATGAAAGGTGGAATTTCTTAGTGAAACCTCAAGAGGTGTTAAAAGACACTTGATTACACACTTGGGACAAAATATTACAAAAAACAACTATATACAATATGTTTCCATTGTATAGGAGCCTAAACTAAGCACTATTGAGCAGAAATATTTAATTAATAAACGTGATTTTAATGCACTAGTTTTTAAGAAATAATACAATAATTCAGCACATATAATGCACTAAGAAGTGATTCCCCTTAAAAAAATTTTAAAAATGCATTTTTTAAAAAATTTCTGAAAATTCTAGGTATTAGCGTTGCCACTGTCGATATTATCGACAATATTGGTGATATTATCATATGCATTGACGATACAATGCATTTAATTCAAAGGGTTGTTGCCTGTTGCTGATATCTCGTAATATAAAAATATCATCCGATATTGGCATGATTGTCGATAATATCGACTGATACAGTATTTTTAATGTTACACTCTATATCTGTATGGTTGACTTGACATGCAATTTGGATAATATTGGTGATATAGGAAAACTTACTGAGATCAGAGGGATCACAAGATACGAGCATGAAGAGATTTGTCATGCCTTTGCCTGCCCCATCGCAATTGTGGATTCCAATGAGGCAGAATAAGAGCCTTATGGATAGTGTTGAAACATGCGTGGGCCTCACATGATAATCAAGGTATTCAATAATTGGTTATGGTGGCCGTAATGGTTGGCCTTGTGGCCATTACAATATGGGCTGTGATGGTGATTTTTTTTTAAGGAAGAAAATGTATCGGCCTTGTAACAGCCCATTATGGCCATCACAATCCCCTTTTTACAGGCCATTTTTTCAGAAAGCGTGTTACAAGCCCGTATCATGTAACAGGTCCCACTGTTAATTTTATGGCCATAATGTAACCTTTTAAAAAAAACATGATGATAAAAGAGTGGAATTCTTTGAATATCATAAAATGGGCGTCCACATAGGAAGAATATTCATGGAGACTAGCGAGATTGGTGGAGGAAATTATGGATTGCAGGAGGGTCTTATATTCATACTCTCAGGAAAGGGACTGACACAGGCACATAGCCGATAGTTTGGCCAAGATTGGACCTAAATCTATTCTGATTGGAGAATCCCTCTGCTCTAATAAGCTGTTTCTATTTTCATAAAACTTATCTCATTCTAAAAATAAAAAAATAAAGAAAATAAAAAGAATGCTGAACTTGGCCCCAGTTAGCACAGATGATGCCACCTATACCCATTCAACCTAGGTTTGCTGCGAGCCTGGGACACCCATCAAAGTTCAATTTCCACATGCACCTCTACAGGAAGGGGGGGGGGGGGGGGGGGGGGGGGGGGGGGGTTGGGGTTGAAGTGGCCAGCTAATGAAGGTTGGTTCCAATTTTTGCATTCATTTTGATCTAGCGATGCCCAGATTTTTAGAGCTCAGGAATTATTCTCGACATGTTCATTTAGGACTTCATTAATATTGCAATTTGTGATATTTGTGTAGGAGTTCATGGGAATCAATTTAAAACAAACAAATCAAATCCCAAGCAAGCAGATGAAAGCTAGGATACTAGGATCCTACCAAAAAAACTGGAACACTACAGTCACGAATCATGATCCTCTACGGGTAAAGTGTGGGAGTTCATGGGAATCAATTTAAAACAAACAAATCAAATCCCAAGCAAGCAGATGAAAGCTAGGATACTAGGATCCTACCGAAAAAACTGGAACACTACAGTCACGAATCATGATCCTCTACGGGTAAAGTGTGGGGAAATTTTCTGCCGCTTAGAGCAGAGGCTTTCGTGTGGATGGCCCCATTTAATAAAATTTTATTTGTGGACAATCTTCAGTGAAGACATTTCTCAATGTTTGCTTGTGTTGGGAGCAGCTGGAGTCCATTGATCATGTCTTCTTGCACTGCTCTTTGGCGTGGGAGGTGTTGTATCACTTCTTTGACCTCTTCAGCATATTTTGGGTGCATCGCCAGCTACTGAAAGTTCTTAGTAACAGAGGGGATGTGGATCTATTCTTAAGCTAAATGAATAATTCTTTGGAAAGAAAATGCTTCCTTCAGCTATTATGTAGGGTCCTTGGAAAGAAAGAAATGGGAGAACCTTTGATGGCACAGTTTTGTCAATTGAGTCTTCCAAGAGAGATGTATAGATGCATTGTGGTGGATTGGGGCCTCAGTGAGGCTAGAGTTGAGTTCTTTGGAGATTAGAGAGGTATGGAATCTGAAGGGGAGTGTAGTTCTTAATGGAGCATACAGATTAGTGGGTCTTCTATTCCTTTGCACTTTCATTGTAATGGGCATATCTTTTTTTTGGGGAATCGATCTTTTGTTTGTAGGCGGTGTTCCCTATATGGAATGGGGTGACGAGAGGGTCACTTGCATTGTAGGCTCCTAGTTGGGTCCTCTTCAAAGTCATGATTGATTTCACCATCCCTCCTTCAATCTAAATCAAGAATGGTAATAACTGATTGGGAGAGAGAGTCATGATAAATTTCGCCATCCCTCCTTCAATCTAAATCAAGAATGGTAATAATCGATTGGGAGAGAGAGTCGTGATAAATTTTGCCATCCCTCTTTTAACCGATTGGAAAAATATGTCACACTTTCATAAGACCTCCCTCCTTTAATCTAAATCAAGAATTGTAATAACTGATTGGGAAAATATGCCACATCTTCTTGCTTTCCAAAAAAATAAAATAAAAATGCCAGACCTTCATAAAACCTGATATGCTATGGAATCATAGGTTTGGGTTTTCCTTGTCTCCCCTTGATGCTCTTGCTCTCCCATTTGTCACACAAGATAGGAGACTAATGTTGGGTTCGTGGTCTGCATAGACCCACCCACCCACCATACAAAGAGAAAGCAAAGCACAGTTGAAGTAAAGTCAAGGTTTCTGTGATGGTGGCCGTAACGGCCACCACCATTACCTTTATGATACGGGTCGTAACGACCGTTAGGTCTCTCTCTCTCTTATTTATTTATTTATTTTTATTTTTTTATTTTAATAATTGAAAAAAATCCTGAAAAACCTGTATTTGCCCCATAATGTTTGATTAAAAAGTATGGAAAACCTGTATCTGCCCCATAACAAACAATTACGGGGCTGTTATGGCCTTTATAGGGGATGTAACGTGCCGTTAACGACAATTACGAGTCATTTTTTCCATAACGGTTGTTACAGCTGTTACGACCCCGTAATGCGTAATGGTTGCCACCGTTACCTTTACGTAACGGCCTTTACAGGCCCGTAACGCGTAACGGTTGCCACCGTTACCTTTACATAACAGCGTTTACGGCCTCGTAATGGCCTTTACGACACACAATGAGTAAAGTACATTTGCATTGGCAATCTTTTTCTTTTTCTTTTCGTTTTTTTTTTTTTTTTTTTAATTTATAATTTTAAAAGAGGAACTATATCTTTAACGTCCCTGGTATAGATAGCCAAGTGTTGAATACTTCTTTTCTGAGATTGTACAAGAGAATCTTAGGGCATGTTTGTTAAAATTGAAAAAAATCATGGAATGGGGAACCTAGAAAGCGCTTGGCGTTAAGTGATGTTTGTTAACACGCAACTTGGAAACTGCTTTGTGATTTTTCCACAATTTTTCAGCAAGGGAGGTTTGGCTTAACGGTGAATATGGGATGTGTTCTGTAGATCCTTATTTATTTTATTTTTTTTTGCTTCCAAATTTGCCCCAAGTGTTGCCAAAGAGATTCTCTCTCCTCGAAATAGATTGTGTAATGCACAACCCAACTTTTAACTAGCAGAACTTCTTTGGGCCCCACCATGATTTGTTTTATATCCATACCATCCATCAACTTTTCCAGATCATTATAGTGCATGAGCCCAAAAAAATGAGGCATATCCAAAGCTCAAGTGGACCAGACCACAGAAAGCAACGAGAATTGAACGAGTACCGTTGAAACCTTCTTAGGTCCACTGTGAGGTTTATTGGCCATCTAACCTCTTTGTAAGGTCACAGAGACCTAGATGAAGGGAAAACACAAATATCAGCTTGTTCAGAGCCTTTTGTGGCCACAAGAAGTTTTCAACGGTAGGCACCCAATTCCCATTGTTTCCTATAGTGTGGCCCACTTGAGTTTTGGATCCGCCTCATTTTTGGTTTCTTGTCCTAAAATGAGCTTGCAAAATGAATGGGCTGGTGGATTTCCCACAAACATCATGGTGGGCCCCACTTAGCATCCCACTGCAGGAGGTTTATGTGAAAGGCTTTAGCAAGAAATCCAAATCAGATTGCGTATGACGCTGCCGGTAGCGGATTCGTATGACGCTGCCGGTAGTGGAAGTGGATAGCATGGTGTGCTACACACCAACAACTTGACGTCACTGAGTTATGTGGGCCTCACCATGACGTATATGTTATATCAAAACCGTCCATCCATTTTGCGAGATCATTTTAGTGCATGAGACCAAAAAACAGGCAGATCCAAATCTCAAGTGGACCACACCACAAGAAAACAGTAGTGATTGAACACTCACCATTAAAAACTTCCTACGACCCACTAATGTTTATTTACCATCCAAGCTGTTGATTAGGCCACACAAACCTGGATGAAGGGAAAACACAAATATCAGCTTGATTAGAGCCTTTTGTGGGGCCAATAAGTTTTCAATGGTAGGCACCCAATTCCCAATGTTTCTTGTAGTGTGGCCCACTTGAGCCTTAGATCTGCCTCATTTTTGGTATGATGCCCTAAGATAGTATGGAAAAATGGGTGGACGGTGTGGATAAAACATATACTTCATGATAGGCCCCACAGAGCCCCTGACAGGACCGTCCGTCTCCAACTAGGTGGAAGCGTGGCTTCAGTGGATCCCTGATCCAGACAGGATTGCCTACTACGCTAGGAGCGGATTAGGTATTACTTGGGTGGTAACACCTTAGGTGTTACCTTTACCACAGGAAGCAGTCGTGATTGAATCTCCACCATTAAAAACTTCAAGGGGGCCACTGGAATGTTTATTCGTCATCCAACCTGTTGATAAGGTCACAAATACCTAGATGAAGAGACCACACAAATATCAGCTTGATCCAAAACTTTTGTGGCTCAGGAGAAGTTTTTAGTGGTTGATTACCAATATTTCTTGTATTATGGTCCACCTGAGATTTGGATCTGCTTCATTTTTGGGATCATACCCTAAAATGAGTTTTTAAAACGGATGGACGGCGTGGATATAAGGCACATACATCATGGTGGGCCCCTCAGTCACGGATCCCACCTACATCTCCAAACAGGAGACAAGGCAAATGTTTCAAATAAACAGATTTCAGACATTTGTTAACAAACGGGCTGTTTCAGATTCCATACTTAATTTTTAGACTTCGGCACTTCTTTCATATAGTTTACTAAACAGGTTTTTGGATTTCAGATTCAGACTTCAGATTTAGATTTCAGATTCAGGCTTTAGCTTTAGATTTAACAAACATGCCCTTAGCTTCTCAATGAGCCGAGGAAAGCAAAATGTTTAACCTTATGGATAGATCCTTGATTATGTCCAAGATGCATGAGTCCTCATGGAACAAAGCTAGCCTTGCTTGCTTTCTTAGACATGGGCATGGATTAGATCTTTACTCATAAGAAGTTACTTATATGACCAACATTAGAGTTGTACACGAGTAGCAAAAGCTTGGTAACTCGCTTAACCCGGCTCGAAAAAGCTCGACTCGATTTGGATCGAAACTTTGTTCGAACTGAGTCGAGCCATTTTTTGGAAGCTCGGAACATTTCGAGTCGAGTCTGAGCTGGGCCTAGCTCAACTCGGCTCGACTCGGTACAGGGTATATATACCCTTTAAAAAAAAAACCCTACCCCCTTTTCAAAATACATCCCGCCCGCACGACCCTAACCCTACCCCATCTCTTCCTCCCTCTCTGTCAGTCCGGCCGCCGAAGCTCTCCTCCCCCTCTCTACTCTCTGACTCTCCCTCATCCTCCGTTACCTGCACGACCGTCTTCCTCCCTCTCCGTCAGTCCGGCGGCGAAGCTCCTCCCTCCCTCTCTCTCTCTACTCTCTCTCCCTCATCCTCCCTTACTCGCACGGCCGCACCGACGCACGACGACGGCCCGTCTTCCTCCCTCTCTTCCTCTGTCAGTTCAAAAACTCGGCTCGAACTTGGCTCAAACTCTGCTTGAACTCGGCCGAACCAAGCACGACAACGAGCTACTGTTCCGAGCTCGTAGGCCGAGCCGAGCCGAGCACGAGCTAGGCAAAGCTCGGCTCGGCTCGACTCGTGCACATCTCTAACTAGCATGATGCTGAAGCTGAAAAACGATCTATCTCAGGAAATGTATGCTATATAATCTCAATATTGGATGTGCAATTATCCTTTGTCCTCTAAAGGTGCTCCATACAGTTTTCATATTTTGTATCTCGCAGTGTACTTTTGCAGCGGTTCTTGTAAATCCCATTTGGTTAATTTAATAAACACAAAGCTCCCTTCACATTTGTCCCCTTCAACACATGCCATGATTCTTGAGGCCCTTTCTGACCTCATAGACTAGAGGACTAATTCTTGCAGCGCACTTTTAGCCATATGGAGGAACATGATCATCCAATGTTTTCAGTATCAGTATTGACAAATGTATTGCATTCTTGGGATACAGATACATTTTATGGGATACAGATGTATCACATGGGAAATATTAGATGTATCCCATAATATCTCTATTTTTAGGAAACATTAGGAAATTGATCAATTTTTTCAATGGAACTTAAGGGGATGTTAAAGAAGACATCATTAAACACTTATAATCAAAATATCACATAAGACAAGTGCACATAATAAGTTTTGTTTGTATAGGGATCCTAGACTATGTGTTGTCTGATAGAAGTAATGCAAAAAAATCCAAAAATCTCCATCAATATATTGATCAACGTCCAACAAGATTGGTGTGGTTTTGCCATACTCTAATTGTAATTTAAATAGGTGAAATGGGGAAAATTTTGGATTTTCTCCAATTTCCCCCATTTTCTCCAAATTTGTAAATTATTATGTAACTGATATTAAGGTCAACCAGCACTCGTAAACACTTGCAAATGAGGCTAAATAATTGTTGATAAATTCAGATTTTCTGAAAAAATTGTCTTATATTATTATTTGATATTTTTTAATTAAAAAATATTTAAAAATCCAAAAACCTTTGTTAATCTATAGAGCAGCCTCCAACACGTCCAATGTGATTTTTTCATACTCTAATTGTTATTTAAATAGGTGAAATGGAGGAATGATGGGGACATCACGCGCACACGCATGCCCCCCTACGCACGTATGCAAGGAGGAGGGCCCCACCATCGATTTGGATCAATGACGATGTCCAGGGAGGGCCTCCTAGTTAGAGGACTGCGTTTTGGTTCGTTGGAGTAGACCCGATAGTCATGTGAATCCCACCATGGGTTCTCATGATCGGGCCCACTATTCTAATTAATCTACTACTTTGGGTTTTGCTTATTATTGTTATTAGGAGTATCATGAACGGTTTAGATTGCTTTGATTAGTTGTTATTTTTTATTACTTCGTTGCCAAGTAATTGGTTGCGCACATGGTGCGAGTTTTGGGTTATAGGGTTTTATTATAAATGGGTACCCCTTGTAGTCTTTTTCATTTAATGAAGATTAATAAAATTGCTGCGTTTTTTTGCTCTAAATTTCTATGTTGTGGAGATTCAATCGGGTGCGAAACTCTCTTCCGCTGACTACCGTGGTGCGAAGCCACACCTATCCCGATTCACCCCCACCTTCTTCCATTCATATTTCTCCTCCTACAAGCATTCTATCTGCAAATCCATCAATATTTGCAGACATTTTTCTCTCTAGTCTCTATAGCAGATTTTCAGAATTTGGCCCTGCAGGAGGGCTGAAACTTCGGCGGAGCACCACGCAAAAACCGTGCGTTGGATCGAATTGAGATTTGGGGGTTTTGGAGTCCATCCTTGGCCGACCAGGGCCAAGGTAGCGTTTTTCTAAATAGTGGGCCTCACACACGTGCGGTCAGGATCACACGCATGTGCGTCTGGGCCATTGCCGCTGTCCACACATGCGGTACTTCTCTGGTTCATCTCTTCTCTCTTTCACCCTTTTCACCCAAAATCCCTAAACCTAACTAAATTGCTCAAATCTCCAATTTTATGTCCTTTCTTCAACCTTAGGGTTTCCCGAATTGAAATTTTTGAATCCCTTGGATTGGGGGAATTATTTCTGTGCATGTGTGGATGAATTTATCCTCCTTTGATTCTTGTTTGGTCTATAATTTTGATTGATCCAGCCCTAGCATGTGTAGGCCTGGATCCGCATAAGATTCCCCTTGATTGAGTGTTTGAACTTTTAATGCAAGGGCATTTTCACACTGTGCTCGAGTGGGGTCGCTTGTGGGATGCAGGGTCACACTCGGGGTGGGTGCGGCCCACGGAGGAGGTCTCGTGTTCGAGACTCCTTACCAAGGGTGATTAATGCGCATTTCACACCGGGCTCGAGTGGGGTAGCCCGTGGGATGCGGAGACACACTCGGGGTGGGCGGCCCATGTGATTTAGGGCCCACGAAGGGGGTTCGGCCGAGGCCCTAAAAAAAAACCCATGATATGTGGGGCCTGAGCTATGAGATAAATGGATTAATTCGCCATACTCTAACAGTTCAAGCTTTTAGAGCAAGTGGTTAATTGTCCTGCATCAAATTGGTATCAGAGCGGGAGGTCTCGGGTTCAAGACTCCTCACCGGGGGTGATTAATGCAGGGGCATTTTCACACTGGGCTTGAGTGGGGTCGCTTGTGGGATGCAGGGGCACATTCGGGGTGGGTGCGGCCCACGGAGGAGGTCTCGTGTACGAGACTCCTTATCAGGGGTGATTAATGCGCATTTCACACCGGGCTCGAGTGAGGTAGCCCATGGGATGCGGGGACACACTCAGGGTGGGTGGCCCATGTGATTTAGGGCCTACGAAGGGGGTTCGGCCGAGACCCTAAAAAAAAACCCACGAGATGTGGGGCCTGGGCTATGAGATAAAGGGATTAAATCGCCATACTCTAACAGTTCGAGCTTTTAGAGCAAGTGGTTAATTGTCCTGCATCAACTTTTGTGTGGGATGTGGAATTTTGTGTAATTGTTTCTGAACTAGTGTGATCTAAAGCCTGAAAATCTTGCACATCATACTTGAATTTCATGTCCTGCATAAAGGAAATTTTGGATTTTCCCCAATTTCTTCCATTTTCTCCAAATTCGCAAAATGGAGGTTGAAATCCATGATTGTGCATGCAAAACATACAAAATCATGGATTTTCATCTTAGTTCTAGTGATTCCAAGTGAACCCCCCCAGGTTTCGATTTTCCTATGAAATTTCCCTTGTTTCTCCAAAAATGGAAGAGGGTTGGTCGGAATCAGATTATGAATCGATTCCAAGCAAGAGATTTGGGGAACACTGTGATTATCTTTCAAAGAAACATGTTTTTCCTCAGTACTCTCATCAACGATCCCATTTCATGATATGGAGGAAGAAGATTATCTTTCCAAATAGACATGTTTTTCCTCACTATCATCAGTGGTCCTACTACAGATATACTTGACCTGATTGCTGCTGAATTGTCTACCAGGTACAATACAATGATTATTGAAGCACTTTCGACCATGCAAGATCCAAATGGATCAGAAATTGGTGCCATTTCTAGGTTTATTGAGGTCAGTGGATGCCTCCATCATCTTTATTGATATGTTTATCTTATAAGATCTTTCTCCTGTATATTTGGTTTCCTGTATATTTGGTTTGTAGATACTTATGCATATAGCACAGGGCAGTTGCTCTTCACTTTAACATGAGTTTGGGGTTCAATTCCAACTTATTCAAAGAATTGCATTATACGTGATTAAAAACATTTATGAGCACCTCGCGGCTCTAGTTACTTCAGGAGATAGCATGCTTAAAGTCTCAAATCTCAATAAAGCACATCAGTTTGCCCTGTTAGCCGGGGGTGCTATCTTTGCTGATTCTTGCTTGGCCAGGTTTGGGGCGTCTCATCCCTACCTTTGCATTAGGGATTCCATCCTGTCTTTTTAGTTTAGTTGATATTTTTTCGCTATTGTCTTAAAAAAATAAAGCACATCAGTTTACATATGATCTAAATAAATATATTTTTTTTAATCTCCTGCATATCCACACTGCACATCTGGATTGCATTTAAGTTCCAGTTATAGTGTCCCCTTGGGTTCTGCATCAATCTTCTGCAGCATATCCATCATTCACCACCAAGTTTAGAAGCAAACAGGAAATCCGATAACCTGATGCGGAGCAAACAGGAAATCTGATAACCTACTGTCAAATTTCATCCTCATCTCTGCTCTAATAGCAGGTGTTCTATCTTAGAGCATGTACTCTCATGGACTTGTGTGAGTTCTGGTAATCCAAGAAGCAACTCTCAACACTTTCCTCCACATGGAGCCATATGTATGGGACATCTGTGAAATGCATCAGGTGGCCCACACTGTCTGGATGACCTAGCCCAGAATCTAGGTTGTTTGATTCACCAGCTGGGCTACACTTGTATGGAAATGATGGATGTTTTTTAAAGAAACGTCAATGGTCCACATTCATAGATAGATGGAGCCTGATTATAAACCACCTATTGATTTCGCCCATCCTCCATTTAATGAGTTAACAGGCTTGATTTTTAGCCAGGTCATCTGTACAGTGGGGCTCACCTGATCCACAGATTGATGTCACACATACATGTAGAGGTGCCTGTGGGCTTAAAGAAGAGTTTGGTGTGCATTTACCTCTTATGCCTATGTTCATTTGTAATCAAAATCTCTGTGAACAGTGCAGTCAATCGTTCTCATCTGTATACAGTGGATGTCATTATGTTCTTTCTGAGCCAATGTTTGAGCTATTTATTAAACAGCATTTGCTGTCTTTTCTGCTCAAAATTTGCATATTGTTTTATCTCAACATTATGTTCATGTCTGTGGATTAAATCTAATCACTAGACCCCTTTAAAGTTTTGGGGGCTATTCTGGAGCCTTGGTTACCCCCATCCCATGATGTTTATGCAATGCATATGCAATTCTGGTAGTCCTTTGGAAGTATTCCCAGATAAACATTGGTTGGATTTTTTTATTTTTTATTTTTCTAAGATATAACATTTGGTTGAGTACATTGTGTGTGGCTGTTTTGAACATACCGAGCGTTCGGAGCAGCAAAGAAAAAAAAAATTGAATGAGTTGTATCAGTTCTCCTTGTTTTCTCTATGATATGGCAATCCCATCCATTCCAAGTACCACATGAAGTTAATGGAAAATTAGTTTGTGAAAAAGCACCCTGCCTGAAGTTTCCACCCACTCCTATTCCCAACGCATGTCCAAATCTATCCTTAATCATAGCTATAATCTTTGGATCTCATTTGTGATGCTAAGCATTAGTAATTGTCAGAATTTCTGCATCAAAACTGCTTTAAGAAAGCAATGAAAATTTTCATATACCATACCACTATCAAGTTTATGTACTCCATTTTACTTCCTTAGTGATTAACCATGGCCGTTTATCCATTTCATCATGATGTTGGTGTTCAGGAGAATGGCTACATTTTATATTATGTTTATGTTTTGTACAGCAAAGACATGAGGTGCCTCCGAATTTTAGAAGGCTGCTTAGTTCAAAGTTGAGACGGCTTGTTGGACAAGATAAAATTGAAAAGGTGAGTGAATTTTCTTCACATCTTGTCAGTACTCATCTTTTGCTTTAAGATGCCAACATATATTCTCTTATTAAGGATATGCTAAGAATTCTGTATCATTGTGTGATTCTCCAGTAATTCTTAATCAGTGGTACTTCTCAAGTCTTATTCAAGGGTTAATGTTTGCTAACAGATTTAAAATTCTGTTCTGTACTTTTTTTAAAAAAAGCTTCGAGTCTCTCAGCCTTAACTTTTTTGCAATTAGCTCCCTTGGTTTTTTTTTTTTTTGAAAGATCACTTGAATTTCATTAAAAGAAAAAGAGACAAAACAAAAGGAAGAGAGTCCGCTGAGGAGGCAGACTCTGCTAAACTCCTAGAAACAGAAAATCAGAATCCTTAACATGGACTACATTAACCGCCCATTCTAACAATAGACGCTTAACATTCGAGACTATAACCTCTACAGAGTTTGCAATATTTTCAAAACATCTGTCATTTCTCTCTTTCCAAACAGACCACCAAACTGCTAGGATAGACATTCTCCAAAGCCGATTCTTTTGCTTGCCCAGGCTGACCCCGTGCCAAGCAAATAGAAGATGATCTGCCGACCCCGGACTGCACCAGTTAATACCAAAGTGATAAAGAAACTCTGACCATATTCTTGTGATGAAAGGGCAATGGACGAGGAGATGATCGATCAATTCTTCTTCCTTCATGCAGCACAAACAAACATTGACGATAGGCATCCCCCTTTTTCTCAAATTGTTGACCGTGAGGATTTTTTTTTCTTTCCAACCAACCAGCCGAAGACAGCAAATTTTGGAGGAACCGAGTATTTCCAAATGAGAGATAACGGGCGAACATCGTTTGAGAAAGATGGGCTATCCATCATATTGTATAATGATTTTACGGAGAAATTACCAGACTTATCCAATCTCCAGACGAGCCTATCAGTGGATAGATGGTCTAGCTTAACTCTATATAAGTGGTCGAGAAGATCGACGTACTCAGTTATCTCCCAATCTTGAGGGTTCCTTCTGCAGGCCACATTCCAAACTGTTTTCTCACCGGATGAAGAGAAACAATTAGCTCTCTTGGTTTGATGAGGTATTTCCACACGCTTAAGTCTGCTTTATCATTTCCTCACACCTACATCAAAGTGCATTTCAAATAACTAGGACAATAACCACCGGGTTAGATTATGGATAAGAAAAGGCTAAGATTTCAAGTCATGAGTTTCCATTCAACTCTCTTTCAATCTTTTATTGTCACATACAGATAAAAGGAAAGCTATTCTTGTTATATCCGTCAAACTTCTGTCAAACAAAGATGACATCGAAATGCTTTAATCCCCATTTTAAGTTGGGATTTGACCACATGAATTGGGCGGAGTTGACAAATTGGTTTCTTTCACTGTTAAAATTTGGGATGCGGATTAGCTACTGACTGCGTCATTAGCGAGATTCACTACTGAAATGATGTCACCAAGTTATGTGGGCCCCACCATGATGTTTGTTCTGTATGCACACCGTCCAGTCCATCCATTTGGAGAGATCATTTTAGTGCATGAACCAAAGAATGAGGCAGATCCAAACTCAAGTGGACCCCACCACAAAACAGTGACGCCCACCATTGAAACCTTCCTAGGGCCCACCATGATGGTTTTTTTTTTTTTTTTGAGATCAAACCTGTTCATAAGTTAACATGGACATGGAAGAAGGAAAAACACAAATATCAGCTTGATAGCAAACTTGTGTGGCCCCAAGAAGTTTTTAATGGTAGGCGTTCAATCCCCAATGTTTTCTGTGGTGGGGTCCACTTGAGCTTTGGATCTGCCTTATTCTTTTGCTCATGCCCTAAAATGATCTCTCCAAATGGATGGACTGTGTGGATACAAAACATACATCATTGTGGGCCCCACATAGCTTGGTGACATCACTACAATAGCGAGATTCGCTACTGACGTGATCAGTAGCTAATCTGCGTCCTAAATTTTGGGAAGAAATGAGAATTTTTCTAATATAGCGTGAAGAAATGAAAGTTTGGTAGTGAGAGTAAAGAACTCTTAGAAACTGAAGAAAAGGACCAAATTATTAGATGCACTTTTTGTACGTCTAAAATATTTACAATTAGTCTTTATGAGATCTTTATATGCACAATCCATGTGGGATTCACCATCTACATCAGTAAATAATCTTGCAAGAACATGTTAGGAGTTAATTTTTAGCTGTAGTCAAACACTACACTAAGGAGTGAATTAATCATGCAGCTTGAGACATTGATCATAAGTTTTAGTTTATTCATAAAAAGAAAAAAAGAAAAAGAAAAAAAACACAGGTCCTAGTTTGTGTGATCATCTTTCTCCATTGCTATCCTCGTGTTGTGAGTCTCGTGAACCCCATTTAAAGCATTTTGGTACTGACCCATGCATGTGCATATTGTTCTACTTGATATGTTGAGAACTTGCTAATAATTCGTTGCGAGCCTGCCATGTTATTTATCATTTGATGCGTAAATCACAGTTGGACGTATCAATTAAAGTGCAAGTATCCAGCTTGTTAGGTCAGCTGATTATTGCAAACTCCTACTAGTACAGGGAACACTCAGTATCGAGTCCTGATGATGTACTGGTTCGGTCTCGCCTGAATCAGCTTTGATGTAATCCAGACGAGAAAAATATTAAGTGCAAGCTTTCCCTACAAGCCTAGGTCAGGCAACGTAGCTTAGTTTCAACTTTCAATTGAGCCTGGAAGGTTGGATATGCATTGCATCCCATCGGCAACCCTAAAAGTCCGCTACAGCAAATGCCTATGGAGTAGGAGATAGGAGGGAAATACCATAAGTTGGGTTCGGTATTTTCATGAATGGGAATGCTAACCGTAGTTTTATATTTGTAGTGATCAAAGTTCAAATCCCATCACAATCCACATGTCGGATGGCACATGTGAGAGATCCAGGTTGTTCAGGCAGGACTCATTCGCTGGACCTGATTTTTGGGAAATGAGTGTCACATTTACTATGTGACTTATCTGATTAACAACATGAATCTGACTCACATCTGACACACTGGCTTGTGTTGGGCAACTGGGTTTGACAAATGCATTTGCACGATCGGTCAGTTTGCCTTCAATTTTTCTGTCAAAACCAAGAAAAAGTCTTGATCATGATTTGAGTTCCCATGCCCAATTGCCTGCAATGGATTTCTCCCTTGTGACTGTACACGACTTGTGAGTTCTACTTCTTAGCATAGAAAAGGACACGGGCCCCCTTTTCACCATCACAATGACCACCAACACATCATGACACCACCATCAATGATTCAGTATAGCCTTGTCTAGCTATTTGAGGCCAGCTTTTCAGATCCCATTTTGCCAAAAAATTTCATGTGAGGCCCTACCTTCGATGTGTAAAAAGCTTTTATCCCTTCTCATAATCTCAAAGGCCTTCATATTCGTTGTTGTAATCTCTATCCAAGTCCTTTTAGGTCCTCCTTTCAGGCCCTTCAACCCCAATCAAACTTCCCTTACCATGTACATCTTTGGTTTTCTTAGCATGTGACTGAACCTTCTCAATTGACTCTACATCATCTTCTCCAAGACTACTCCCAAGTTTCTTTAAATCAATGTTCGAAATATCGGCATTGCGTTACGTATTGTATCCTTAGGATATAGATACGTATCGGTTATTGCATGGTATACATCGTTTGTATCGGTTAATTTATCGCACTTTTGCAAAACATAGGGAAACATTGGGAAAATGGTTGAATTTTTCAATGAAACTTCAAGGATTGTTAAAAAAAAGGCCTTAATACGCACTTTTAAATCATAAGTCATAACATCTTAAAAAAGAAGTGCACATAATAAGTTTCCTTTGTATAGGGTCCTAAGCTATGCGTTGTCTGACTGAACTAATGCAACTATATTTAAATCGAATGCATAATATTTAGTGTATGTGATGATCATTTCATCAAACATTCCTAAATACTTCAAAATTCGTCTCAATTGATAGCTTGTTGAAGGAAAATTTTGAAAAAAATAAATAATATTTTATTAAAAATGATTTTTATTTTCTGAAAATTGACAAGGACTTAGCAAATCAGTAGATCAACCCTCATACATGCTTGATTTCATATTTGGAGTACAACATTGCAAGCAATTTGGGAGAAATTGGGGAAATTTTGAATTTTCCCCGAATTGGACCACCTACACTCAAATTTTGAAATTAGAGTGTATGTGATGATCATTTCATCAAATACTTCTAAATACTTTGCAATTAGTCTCCATTGACAACTGGTTGAAGGAAATTTTCAAAAAAAGAAAAAGAAAAAGAAACATGGAGAATATGAAGAACCAATAGATATCGAAATCAAAGCTCTAACTCCATGATTTTTCATGTAAAACATGAAGAACCAATGGATTTGTAACCATTTGACACTGATTTAACATAATTTCATTAAAAAAAAAAAAGGGGATCGGAAATTAAAGATGCTCACCGAGTCGAACATCTGGGATAATGTCAGCACTATCTGTGCATTTCATATTGCATAGGTGGGATACAAGATATATCGTGGGATATATCGGCCGATATCGTCGATATTTAAAATATTGCTTTAAATGACCTCATTGTTTATTTTAGTTTCTTTTTTTTTTTTTTAAATGGCCCTAAAGTTTGACCATTACAAGGTTTTGGCCCTAGTTCCTTAACTCTTATTTTTTTTGGCACTGGTTCAACTTTTGATTTTTTTCATATGTAATTGCCCTTAATGCCAGTGTACGACGATTGCTTGTCTCGGAAGTTGAAAAGCCTTCTTCTTAAAGGAGTGGGTCCCACTAATTAGAAATGGGCCCACTCCACGGGAGATCCATTTTGCTGGTTATAATTGGCCAATTGTGAAACCACAGAAGGGAGTTTTTCTGTTTTCTTTCGAAACTTTGTGGCCCACAATGGTATTAATATTGTTCGTTTATTCCGAACTGTTTCCTCCGGTGTGGTCCATTTGTGATGAGTTTTGCCCTCAAACTTGGGCCGATGATATGAAATTAAAACCCTTATGTCTGGATAGGGTGAATTTGCTTTATGACAAACCAGTGGGCCCCACATAAGCTATCTAAAAGGCCTTATTGTGGGGACCCTGCTGCAGGAGGGGCCTTATTGTGGGGCCCTCTTTTCTTCGTTTCTCTTTGTTCTTTTCCAGGAGGGGACCACGCACTCACCGAAGCTTCCACGACAGTTGGAAGGTTTTTGTGGGGGACCGCGACACTCTTCGACGACTCTCTGATGACACTCCGGCATACTCACCACTCTCTTCAGGCGGAAAATGAATATTTTTTGAAGATTTTTGACCACATTTTTACTCTTTGACATTCAAGCTATGACGGCCAAAGGTGGGTTTATGTAAGGATAATAGTGGCTTTTTTGGATTTTGTTTTTGTTTTTTTGGTAGGGTATCAATAGTGGGAGTTTGTAAAAGGGAGGAGAGTGTGGTGGTCCTCTATGGTTTTTTTTTTTTCCCTGCATATCTATCAATGGTGGGAGTTTGTACAAGGGAGGAGAGTGTGGTGGTCCCCCTCTATGGAAGCTTGATGTCATTTTCAGTGTCAGAGGGAGTTTTTTTTAGACTATGGAATTTGGATCGCTGATGGGAGGTCTGCGGATTGTTGATAGACGTTGGGATCTCACTTGAATTGTTGATGAGGGGTCTGTAGAGCGCTTGTGGACATTGGGATCTCACTTGGATCACAAATGGGAGATATGTGGATCGCCGATAGGCATTGGGATCACACTTGGATTGCTGATGGGGTCTATGGATTGCCGATGGGCATTTGGATCACAATTGGATAGCTGATGGGGTTTGTGGATTGCCAATGGGCATCGAGATCATATTTCGATCGCTGATGGGGTTTGTGGATTGTCGATGGGCGTTAGGATCGCAAATGGAGCTTTGGATTGCACTTGGTTCACTGTGGATCTCACTTGGACAGTGGGATTGCTGATGGGACATTGTGGATCACAGATGGGTGCTCTGGATTACACCTATGCTCTCTGTTCCCTTGACTTAAGCTAAAGATTCCTTTTGCAAACCCAAGAAAACTTAGTCCTTGCTTGGATTATGTCAATGTAAAGGTGTCCTCGACGTACTTAGTAGTATTTCTAACTCATGTGAATGATGATTTCAGTAAGTGCCATGTCAAGAGAGAGAGAGATATGTTGAGAAAAACCTGCTTTGGCTCTACTGGATTTCGATGAGAGAAAATGGATTGGTCATGAACAATTGATCCATTGCCCAATGCAAAGGCACCTCTGTGACTTCCGGTTTGACTTTCGGGGCATCATCCTCAGATTTAGGGAGATGGACTTCACCTTGATAATGGGTCTGAAGTGGAAACCACTCGACGAATTGAACCAAACTGGTGTGGAGTCTTCTTAAGGAAGGACTATTAAGGAGCGATATTTCAAGGAACGGTCTCTAATTGTAAAGAGTGATTTGCTTGAGGCATTTCTTTCACCCCAAGGGACCAACAAACACCTGGACGCTGTGAAGTTGGCCATGTTGATGTGTGTTGAGAATTTAATTGTTGGATTGCCTGAAAAGAATGGGCGTGTAGATGAATATATCGATTTAGTAAATAATTTAAATAATTTTGATAGTTACCCTTGGAGGAGTGTGGGGTACCAAATATTGAAGGAAAAAGCCAATACTATAATTAAGAAACACTATTCGGACTTGTGCAACTTCTGTGGATGCCCATTTGCCCTAGAAGCAATTCTTTTTTACTACGAGGTTTCGTAAACTATTATTTTTGTAGATTTCATTGCCACTATAATATGCCTCGTATTAATTCTTCTTGTTTCCCCCGTTCAATAGATTTGGGCATATGAGGTTTGCCCCGACGTATGTGGCCTAAAGACTTGGGCCACCAGACGAAGTAGTTCTATTAGAATTCCACGACTTCTGAATTGGACTACGATCAAGGTTGCAAAATAGAACATTCTATCAAGAGTCTTTAAGAATATACAGGTAAGTTGGAATATTAGTTATTGGTTTGTTCGTTGTGTATTACCGTGCTCAATGTTTTTGACATTACATACATGTTGCAGATTAGGACCAGTGGGGAACTCATCCCCACTGCAGATGAGGAAAAATCTGTCGCTGTTAGAGAAGTTCCGACATTTATCTTGGGGAAGGAGATGGACAAGGAGGATGATATGGGAAAGGCAGATGAGGAGAAGAAAGAGGTGGGGAAAGAGAGGAAGAGTAAGAAGAAGATGGATATATAGGAGGAGATGGGAAAGGAAGAGGATGGGAAGAGAGAGGGGTAAGAAGAAGATGTATACCGAGGAGGAGATGGGACATGAAGATGGTAGGCAGGAAGCAGGAAAACCACCGTATGAAGTGTTGATTGAGCAACTATCTACGAATATTATCTACTCAATTTGGAAGAATCAATTACAAATTGAAGAAGTTGTCTAGTAGGGTTACGCGAAGTAGAAAAGATATTCAGGAGCTAAGAGAGGAGAATCATAATACACATAAAGAAATGAAGATGCTACGGGCGGAGCTCGAGGCACTCAAGGTATTTATAAGTTGCAATCATTATGTTATTGTCTTACAATATTATACTGACAAATATCGAGAAACATTGCATGTCATGTATGTTATTTATATGTAGGGGATTAGCCGATCGTTCCAAGGAGGGGAGGCAAGGGACCGACTAAGTCTTGTCAATCATGGAAGGGACCAGGCTCGCTTCGTCGATCGCTCTGCACCTGTAAACGAGACGGGGGGCCAACCCGCACCCGTAAACATGATGGGGGGCCAACCTGCATTATTTGTGACACCTCCCCAGATTCTTCACGAGGTAGTGCAGGGCGGTGAGAAGAGGGTGAAACGTGAAACTTACTCTTCACGCTTCCTTGTCTCTTCTTTCACAGGCCCTTGCGCCGAACAGGATGAAGTTGGTGCTCTCGATGCAGGGTATATGGACCCGTCTAGAAGCCTTACCCTTGAGGAGCACAATTCGGTAAAGAATGCTTATGATAACGAAGGCTTGTCTTGGCTAAGATGCCTATGGAGAGACGGATCTTGGGTTGATGATGAGGTAACTTATCTTGCCCATTAAGTTGCTTTATTTGGGATTGAATATAGTAAATGTTTACGGATACTTGCATTTTGCAGGGTATTAACCTTTATATGGAATTTTTGACGGAACGTCGCATAAAATATCCTCTACAGTATCCCCAGAATTGCCTGTTCGTCAATACCTTTTTCATGGTAATGTATCGTAAAATCCACATCGCTTCTTTGGATTTTATGACTAATGTATATTGAAACAATTAAGCTTATTACTTTTAACTCTTCTGTAACAGCGAATATTGGAGTTTGACATCAAGAAGATATATGAATATGGCGCGGGAGACCACAACAACAGAGAGGATTTGGGAGGGAAGGTTCTTCCTAGGAATATGTTGTCGATGGTTAAAGGCATTCGTGAGGGGAAACCTATGTGGGAGTATGATTGTGTAAGCGTTAAACTTCACTTCCATTTGTATACGTGGATCAATTCATGGCATTTCGTAAGGTGCACTTATAATTTGCTTCGTATGACTTTTGTAGGTATATTTCCCTTTGAATGCACGGGAACGACATTGGTTCCTAGCAGTCTTATACCCGAGGAGACGAAAGCTTGAGTTGTATGACAGTTTGCATTACGAATGGGAAGGAAAGTATGATATGTTCGTCAAAGCATTTCTTGAGGGAGTGCGTTGGATATTTCATATCGTCGACGATGGGAATTCGTACTGGGAAGATCAATGGACGGTTGAAATGATAATGGCTACCCCAAAGCAAAATAACGGGTATGATTGTGGGGTATACGTGATGAAGTACATTGACTTCCTATGTAGTAGGAAATCCATTGACTTTGGCTGGGTAAGTATCGAATATAACCGTCTAAGCAGGCTTTCAAGTTTGTATTTTAATGTCTAATATTTTCTCCCCTTTTTTTACTAAATATGTTACTTTCAATGTTAACAGGATGATATCCCTAAATTTAGGAAGACACTTTCCTTCGATTGTCTCCAAATGTATAGGCAGTATGCAATGGTGCCACGATCTGTTGTGGCCAAAAGGGAAAGTAAGGATGAGGTAGATATTGAAGAAGTAAAACAATTGGTAGGGCCGGAAGTTGAAGTACTAACAAAGAGAAAGAAGTTGGCCTCCAAACCCATTACGAACAGATTTCTTTTCAGAAAGCGTAAAAAGGATGTTTAAATATTGAATGTAATTCTTTGTAGTTGAATATATGTAGTGTACGTGGTTGGTGGATGTAAATTCATTTACACTTGTATCCAATGAAATAAGAAAATGATTCTTTTGTATATTTGGTTTGTTACTGATATTGGATTTGATGGACTGTGGCTTGTTAGACAACAAAGTGAAGTTCTTACATGCGCTCAGTGGTAGTGCAACTACCTTATGAGATCCATCCGCATCTCTATAATGTCATGTGGGCCATGCAGAAACTCAAGCTAAAAGCAATTGTATCCAAGGTGTTTCGTATCCGTTATGATACGCTCGTAAAGGCCAATACGTATAGGTAACGGCCATGATCGTTACGCGATACGGGGGTGAAACGGGGCAGTTGATTTTTTTGGGACCGAATCGGCTGTAAAGGCCGTTATAGGGCATAACAACCGTTACTCCTATAACGGTTGAAAGACGACCACTTTTTTTTTTTTTTTTCTATTTAAATCCATTTTTCTCCTCGTTTTTTCTTTTAAATTTTTAAAATTTTTTTTTTTTTTTTTTTTAAATTTTAAAACTTTTCTCATTCCAAAAACTCTCCTAGATAATTTTATAATAGATTTCGACCACTCTTACTATAGTTTTTAATATTAAAATCGTAGATTGAAGTGATTTAAGCGAATAGAAGCTCCGAGGCCTTTTAAAAAATAAAAAATAAAAATGAAAAAGTAGTATTTATGCAATTTTTTTATTTCTAGTTTTAATGCTTGATTGTGATGTGTAAACATCAGATACATATAATCATGTTCACAAATTCACTAGACAACCCAATACAACACTCTCACCAAAGATTGGACCGTTACACTACCATAAACATGTTCAAAACAAAAAATGAATACATATTTGGAATATTTACATTATTCTTGATTTTCTAAATATTTTTTTTCAGAATTTTTCGGGCAAAGGAAAATTTTCAACCGTTACGGTGGTCATAACAATCGTTACGCCCCCGTATCGGCCGTTATAGCCGATACCCGTATCGGTAATGGTGGTGACCGTTACGGCCACCGTTACCGATACGGAATACCTTGATTATATCATAATTTGAATTATCCACTATCAACGAATGTAATGTGGATCGGTTAGATCACACCTGGGGAGGCTAGATCGCACCTTGGGAAGGTGGATCGCAAATGGGGAAGGTGGATTGCACATGGAAAAGGTGGATCGCCGATCCAATGTCCTAGCGGCAATCCACCTTCCCCAGGTGCGATCTAGCGTCCCATCGACGATCCACCTTCCCTGGGTGCGATCTACAGTATCCTACCGGCAATCCATCTTCCCTAGGTGCGATCGACAGTGTCCCAACAGCAATCCACCTACCCCAGGTGCGATCCAAACTTCTATTTTTCTTTCATACTTCCAAAAAATATTCAACTTCTTTGCTTTTCTTTCAACTTCTCTCTTTCTTTCAATTTATTATTATTATTATTATTATTTAACTTCTCAACTTTTTTCTAACTTCTCTTATTTTTCAAACTTCTACAACTTCTCTCATTTTTCTAACTTATACTGTTGAATTGATTTTCATCCTGAATGGTTGTTCGAACACGACCATCATATTCCGTTTTGTTAATCAATTGTCATCCTGGGATTTGGGCTACAAAAACTTCATCAATGTACATATATTCATCAACGTACATGCAAAAAGTTGGTGAACTACATTACTTTTTAAAAATTGTCCAATCCGCAACATCTAAATCACAAAAAATGGTTTAGAATGAAATTTGCAAGAATAGCACTAAATTACAAAAATTGGCCAATGACACGCACATAGTTTTCTGCATCGAATTTACAAAAATTAATTTTCATTGACGACGGGTAGGAAGGTGCACGTCACCCAAGTGTGTTGTGTTCTCTTGCACCTATAGCATCTTACAGTTGTTCTGTCTTCTCCTAATTATGTTCTACCGTCTTTCAGAAGATTTTTTTTATTTGGAGGACAGATTTTATCACATATCGGTATAACATCTTCTAGTGTGTCCCATTTGCTAATATTAGGAACTGGGTACACCGATTCTTGGTATGTCTGTCGGTAAATATCTGATGAGTAGAACAAGGAACAATACTTGTAAGGATGGAGTTCATACTTATCATAAGCTGCAATTACATGCAGGCTAGACAACAATATCGTTTTGTACTCACCACATGAACATTCCGCAATTGTCAATTTCACCATGTCGCTATTCCCCCTGATTTCGAGATCAATTGCAAATATCACTGTACATATTGTCCTCCGTGCATTAGGAGACCGAGCTTCATCATTTGTATTTCCACCCACGAAGTCACTCGTCTTGAAAAAGCGATGGCATCTTCTCTTCTAACGAGGAAAAATTGTTGCATCTTGTTTCTCTCTTCATCAAGAAGTTCTGTTATCGGGTATTCTCTTGGCTGTTTCCACAATGCATTTGCGCTCTCTGATATGTTTGTAGCTATGATGTTGTATCTTCTGCCCTGAAAGAATGAAAATTCCCATATGTTTTTGTCTATATTACTAAGCCAATGATATGCGGAAGGGTTAGCCAATGCTATACAACACGTGAGCTCCTCAAATATGCCATTCTTGCATGTCTTAGCAGCTAGCCAGTAGTACCTTTTCAACAACCTATCCTTGCATGCATCATATTTGAGAAAACATGGTGTGCACAATGGCCATGTGTTGTAGAAAGGAATACCAATTTCACTTCATTGTTCAATCCTTTATGACGATCTGATATAATAATGATATCCACGATTGGTGCAATTGATCTTCTCAAATTGATAAGTCTATATAGCGCACGAGCTCCTCAAATCTACTATTCTTGCACGTCTTAGCAACTGGCCAATAATACTTTTTCAACAACCTATTCTTACATGCATGCATCATATTTGAGAAAACATGGTGTGCGCAATGGCCATGTGTTGCAAAAAGGAATACCGATTTCACTTCACTGCTCAATCCTTTATGACGATCTGATATAATAACGATATCGACGACTGGTGCAATTGATCTTCACAAATTGCTGAGGAACCAATTCTAACTGCTACTGTTCTTAAACTCTCCAATTTCGTAAGCTCCTAAGAGCATGTGATTATTCCCATCCAACATCGTAGCCATGAACACTACACCTTTATACTTTCCTTTCAAGTGAGCCCCGTGCACACACAACCTTTCAAAAATACTGCTGAAAGTTTCTAATGCTTGTCCAAGTGCGATGAAACATCTCTCGAAGTAGTTGGTTTCCTTGTTTATTTGTAAATCCGTTAACCGTCCAGTGATTTGCCTTTGTCAACTCTTAAAGAAAGGCCATGAACACAATTTACGGATGTTCAAATGATCCTATAACCTCATTAATTGCAACATCCTTACCAAACCATGCCTTCATATAACTGAAATCAACTCCATATTCCCTTGCCATTCCATGCTGTATATCGCCTAGCCTGCATATTAGATCCTTATTCATGCAACTGCAAACTTGTTGCATATCTTACTCCTCGCCTATCAATGATGTCACCATGTCTCTTTATAAGCTGCTTTACATTTACTATGCCCCCTCATCACGGAAGTTGTCTCACTATTAGCTATTGTGTCAGAATGTGCCTAGCAATATGTTATAGCCTTGGAAGACTGGCTACATGTGTATTCGGATATATGTCTTTATTTTGAAAATACTTGCACCATCCAGTCTCGATGCATGAACCCTCCAACGACAATTTTGAATAAGACATTTGATCGTGTATGTTTGCTTGTTTGATGTCAAGACCTTATATTGGAAGTAATTTCGCATTGCAAACTTGCAAAGAGCATCCTTCAGTCGACTCTTGTCCTTGTACATCTGTCCAATGTCTACTTCACTGGGATTGTCAACAAAATCTGGATATCCCAAAAAATCCATGTTAATGAATGCAGTATCATTGTTGCGTATGTTAAGTGACAACATTTCAGAGTTGATGGCCGCTCCCAAATGTCGAGCCTCGGATCATGTATAGGTGCATTTGTTGATGGGCCAGGGATGTCTGCACCAACCTGTGAGAGAATGTCTGTTAAGTCTTCACTATCCAACAATCGGAAAGGTGATGCATCAAAACTGTCGAGCCTTAGATCATGAATAGTTGCATTGATTGATGGGCTAGGGATGTTTGCACGAACCAGTGAGGGGATGTCCGTGCAGTCTTCGCTATCCATCTCTGGAAAAGATGGCACCTCACAATTGTCGAGTCTCGGATCACAAATATGTGCATTGGTTGATGGGCCAGGGATGTCTACACCAACTGGTGAGGAGGCGAATGGAAATCCTATCCCCAAAGCATTATCCACAGTTGATACTGGCTCATTCAGATCTACGAACGCAGGTTCTTAAACCAAACTTATAGGTTTGACTTTCTCTATATACACATGTATTTGAACATTGGGGTTTTGACTGGAGAAAATCATATATGCCGGAACATCTTTGTCATCTCTAATAATTTGTGGACGAAGTGATACGGAACTTTGCGCAGCGTAAATAATCTTCATTCTAACATCGTATTATTTAGGTTGTGTCTTCGTAATCTTGTGCATTTTAGATATGAGCTCATCGTATGTAATTTCAGTGCTCACAATGACAAACTTAGATTCACCACCCTTATCCAACAATTTCTCTTGTTCATATACGTGCTCCCAATCATAATGACAGCGTATGGACCAAGGTATTCCGTAATGGTAACGGTGGCCGTAACGGCCACCATTGTTACCTTTACGACTATTACAGGGGCTATAACGGCCACCATTGTTAACGACTGTTACGGTCTCTCTTTTTTTTCTATTGCCATAATGGCCACCATTGTTAACGAGTGTTATGGTCTCTCTTTTTTTCTATTGAAAAAAACTCGAAAAACCTGTATCGGCCCCGTAACGGGCCATTACTGGGCAATTACAACCTTTACGGGGGACGTAACGGGCCGTTACGGGGGCTGTAACGGCCTTTACGGGTCATTTTATCCGTAACGACATTTACGGCCTTTACGACCCCATAACGTGTAACGGTTGCCACCGTTACCTTTGCGTAACGGCCTTTACGGCACACCATGGTATGGACGGAGAGCCATGACGTTCAAATATTGTTGTATATCTAAAAGGAAAAAGCTGGGGGCTTTAGTCCAAGGATCTCCGTTGTGCATTTTCAAGAGGATCCCCGTTGAGCTTAGTCCACAGATCTCCTTTGTGCATTCTCAATAGGATCCCTGTTGAGCTTAGTCCAAGGATCTCCATTGTGCATTCTCAACAGGATCCCTGTTGAGCTTAGTCCAAGGATCTCCATTGTGCATTCTCAACAGGATCCTCGTTGAGTGTAGTACACAGATCTCTATTGTGCATTCTCAACAGGATCCCTGTTTAGCCAAGTCCAAGGATTTCCATTGTGCATTCTCAATAGGATCTTCGTTGAGCCTAGTCCAAGGATCTCCATTATGTATTCTCAACAGGATCCCCATTGAGTCTAGTCCAAGGATTTCCATTATGCATTCTTAACAAGATCTCCATTGAGCCTAGTCTAAGGATCTCCGTTGTGAATTCTCAACAGAATCCCCATTGAGCTTAGTCGAAGGATCTCTGTTGTGCATTCTCAACATGATCCCTGTTGAGCCTAGTCCAAGGATCTTCGTTGTGAATTCTCAATAGAATCCCCGTTGAGCTTGGTCCATGGATCTCTGTTGTGCATTCTCAACAAGATCCTGGTTGAGCTTGGTCCAAGGATCTCCGTTATGCATTCTCAACAGGATCCCCGTTGAGCTTAGTCCAAGGATCTCCGTTGTGAATTCTCAACATGATCCCCGTTGAGCCTTGTTTAAGGATCTCCGTTGTGCATTCTCAACAGGATCACCGTTGAGCTTAGTCCAAGGATCTCTATTTTGCATTTTCAACAAGATCCTGATGAAATAGACAAGGATATCTGCCTTCATAGAGATATATATATATATATATATATATATATATATATATATATATATATATATATATATATACACACATGTTACACTCACCCTTATGTCGATATTGTCCCAGTAATGACAATGACTATGTTGGCCTCACAGCAGGGACGGTTGTCGTCGGTGAGTGGTTCCACACTCTTGAAAAAAGCTCGAACAAGTAGCCAGAAAGAGTTCAAGGTCCCACAATGGAGAGAATGTCGTCGAAAACACGCCAGAAAAGTGACAGAGGGTCCCACGAAGGTAGGAGCAACAGTCCAACAGCTTGTGTGGTGGTGGTCCATTCTTTCTAAAAAAAAAAGTTTTAGAAAGTTCTACAAATGAAATCCGAGGTTAAACCTTGACCCCTTTATAGGTTTTCAAACTAGTTTTATGGGGGCCATCTGACTTCCTGCTGAAATCCACTCCGATAATTCGAAAGGGGAATTAATTTCAGGGCATGGCCCCAAGAATGAGGGAAGAAGACAACAAAGGTGGAGCACGCCAGATGAAACATCTTGGAAAGAAAGGCTACCATTATCTCCATTTGGGGGCCACAAAGGGCTTGAATTAAGATGAAATCAACATCGGCTTCTGAGTTTTCACGATGCCATGAATAAAATGAACGGATCAGATCTCCCATGGAGTGGGCCCAATCCTGATTTAGTGGGACACTCTCCTTTTGGAAGAATGGTTTTCAACTTCCGAGACAAGCAACCGTCGTACGTTGCAACAACTGGTAGAAAGGCAATTTCGTCCGAATTGTTTTTCAAAAGCTACCCCAAGGCGAAAAGAGTTGGGGAATTGGGGCCAAAACTTTGCAATGGTAAAACCTTAGGGCCATTGTTATAAAACAAAAACCCTATTCTTCAATAGGTGTGTCAATGGGCCGGGCTTGGGCCTGCCAAAATCAGCATTTTGAACAAGCCCAGCCCGTTGACAACCCTACTCTTCATTCTACCTTTCCTAGTCGGCCCATACATCTTTTATCATTGGTTCACGTTTCATGTTAATCACCCAACACTCACGCCCATATAGCATAGTTTGTGTACTAGCTGGCATACAAAATTTCTTCGAAGTTCCTTGGCGATGGAGCAATCACATAGCACTATAGAGAATTGGAATACCTTTTCTTCGTGACCGAGATTGGAATCCTTTCAGGGTGGATTCATGGACGAAAAGATGATATGCTCGCCTATGGGTGTCCTACTAAGATATACTGCCGGGGGAGAGAATTAATACTACCAGAGATTATACAACTGAGATTTATCTCACACCTACCTTTGCACAAGGAATATCTCCGATAAGGCCCCCTACTCTTGATTCATTGGATTCACTTCCACCTTCTTCCTTGGAGGTGTATTATGTTGGGGCTATGGCGCATTTCCAATTTATCCACCTGCCCTAATTCTAGAGAAAACATAATCCGCGATCTCCTGTTGGTTCGAGTGTTTTTTAATTTTATTTTTGATAGAGCCTATTGGTTTGAATGTCGGAGCGGAGATACTATAACATATTACTTTGAGGAATCTCATGGCCATCACTTCTAACTAAAACCTCACTTTTGTGGCTAATATTACAGTTGCATTCTACATTCTGCTTGGTTATGCTAATTTTTAAACCTCTGAATTCTAGACCATTCAAAATCTCCAATTTAACCTTCACAGCTTCTCTAGTCTCGCCAAGTAGTAGCACATCATCGGAAGCAACATATACCATGGATTTTTCCCAAATGCTAGTAGTTAATTCATCTATAGCCAGTGCAAACAGGTAAGGGCCTAAAGTGGACCCCTAGTGGCGACTCATGTGTCTCACCATAGGTTGTCACTCTTAGACAACACCATCATACATATCTTTAATGATGTTGATATCTTAATAATATCATCCTGGATCCCCATTTGTACTCATAACCAATACAAATACTTCCCTGTGTACTCAAATGTATGGTTTATGTAGGTCACTAAAACCATGTGTAATCTTTTACATGAATAAATAAATAAATAACATGTGTATAATCTCCTCTCTATAACTTTTCCATCATTAGTGTAAGTTAAAAATAGCTTTAATAGTTTATTTCCTAGGCATGAAGCCAACTCTGGCGTAATTGTTTATTGTCTTATTCCTTGATCCATGCTCTCCTAGAACCAATGTTCGAAACATCGGTATCGCATTATATATTGCACCCTTGGGATATATCAGCTGCACTGTGTAATATATCGTTGTTGTTGGAAACATGAGGAAACATTGGGAAATTGGACGAATTTTTCAATGAAACTTCAGTGATTGGTAAAAAAAGACATCAATACATGCTTATAAATCAAAACATTACAAAAAAATAAGTACACGTAATATGTTTTCTCTATATGGGGTCCTAATCTATGCGTTGTCTAACTGAATTAATGTAATTATATTCAAAGTCTATTCATATAATTTATAAATGTAAGAAGGCGTGGGGAAACACAAGCAATACATTCAAAAGCAAAAGAAGAATCACTAGATCAGGTTACATGCATGCTTCATTTTATGTTTGGACACAGATTGCAATCAATTTGCAAGAAATTGGGAAATTTTGATTTTTTTTTTTTCCAATTTTCCGCAACTCAGCCCATCTCCAAATCTCGAAATCGAAGCTCCCAAAACATGAAAAATCATGGATTTGTAACAATTTGACATTGATTTAACATGAAAGGATCGAAAATACTCATCGGATCGAACATGTGGGATATATTTCACTACTTGTGTGTTTCGTATCGCACAGGTAGGATACAAGATATATCGTGGGATATATCGGCCCATATCATCGATTTAAAACGCTACCTAGAGCTTCATAGTGTGAAGTTTGATCTCCGGATAGTTTGTGTCAGTGTTCATTGTATTACTAGTATCGGCCAATATTCCGTTTGATATTTTTGATACCCGTCAGTACTGATATGATATATGGTGGGTATAACAAAAAATCCCATGCATCGATGATTATACATGCTGCTCTATTGTAATTTTGTGATATTATTGATATTGCCTCGGTAGGGCCCCTTCATAAAATTATACTTGTGATATTTCGCAAGTGTTGAGCGATACATATTGCTGGAAATCCTTCTTTCTCTCTCTCTCTAAATCATGCAAATTTATTAAAGGAATATAATTCGAAATTCCAAAAAGAAAAAGAAAAGGAGCTTAGTTTAGCAAAAATTTCTGGGGGAATCTCTTCCTAGGTGAGTTATAACAACCTAAGTTATTTTGCTGATAAACACAATGTTGGTGGAGAAATCTCGATCTGAGAGTTGAATCTAGCCGAAACCCGTAAGTGAGAAATTTTGCTTTGAATTAATTTTTTTTTTTTTCCAAATTGGCAAAAAATCTAGTGGAAGTCCATATCAATGCACGAATACATGCATTTGAAGTAAGAAACTTTGATTTTGAAGATGAAGAAAGAAATTGGAGAAATTTGAATTTGTCTTCACCTTTTAACATCACAATGGGTGAAAAAAAAAATATTTTGACGAGTGTTAGCCGATCTACAGATTGACAACACTTTAGCTTTTTGGAAAAAGAATTAGTTTTTAATTAAAATTTATTAAAAAATATTTTAATAGAGAGATGCAGTGGGCAACCCCTATGCATATTTCTATTAAATAGCTGAACATTGTTATTAATTTCTATAAGGGTCTAAGGTGTATTTTTTTTATTTTTTATTTTTTATTGTGTATTTAATTTCTTGTATTGTATGGGATTTGAACTGTATGAACTCATCTTGGATATATTTGCATCACTTATGGCTGACACATAGTTTTCTTCCCTAACAATGGAAAACTATTATACATGACAACAACAACAACAATTATTATTATTATTTTGTTATGCTTTGAGTTGTGTGTAATCATGTGTCTTTTAACATCTCCTGATGTTTCATTGAAAAATTTGATCATTTTCCTAAAGTTTCCCCAATTTTTGTTTTAGACTCTGATACAGTACGTGATACATACGATATTTTCTGATGTTTCCATAACCCAAGGTGCCATGCCAATACATAAAACATTGGTCGGTGCTTCTCCTTTGTTCTTGTAAATAAGTAGCATGATGCTTCTCCTCCATTAGGCATTTTGTGTATAAAAATTGTTGAAAAATGTTGACCATAATAATCTGATCCAGTGTCTTGAACACTTCTGAGTTATATAATTTGTCCCCACAACTTTTCTTCCTTCATAACTGCTAAGGGTACTTCCATTTGCCCAAATTCTACGATAATACACATGCCCTCCCAACCCCTTAGTTATCTCTATGTGCAGACCTTTATTTGTCGACCTCAAAAAGTTCTCCATTTTTCCTAATCTCACCTTATTCCTCTAAAACTCCCCCGTCCTCAGCCTTGACGCATCATAAGTGGTCACATCTATCACCACCACCACCACTAATAGATTTTTTCGCAACAAATTAGGGTTTGTCTTTACATGGTACATTTGCAGGAGTTTTACGAGTAGCTGCCGACTGGACTTCATCCTTCCTGTTTTACCCAGGATCTTGGAGCCAAACATTGCAGAGGCTCCTAGGTCACAAAGGATGCTTCAGCAGATTACAGTTTTGAACAGCAAGGCAGTTCGATTCTCAAGCTGGGCTGATCTGGGTTCTCTTGCCGTTAGTGAAAGGTCAGATTGACACCAAATAAAAGCTAGGCCCATCTATCTAGTACATAAAAACCTAACTGAAGGTCTGGCCGACAAAGCTAGTGCTATTGAGGCATTCTGAAGGCCAAGGCAGAAAATATCATCTGACTGTCTCATGTCGTGGTATGAATCTCTTGCTGTACATCGCTGATATGATACAATACCTTCTGATATTATTGGGCTTGATAGGTTACCAGATTCCACAAAAATAATCTAGGAAGGCATGTATCAATGTTCTATTCTGATGCTGTGCATTCGTATTGAAATGTATTGATGCCATAGAATGATACAATTCACACTTATCAATTATCAAGATACACACATTTATATTGCATCTGATGGATGAATCTATTGTGATAATTTCCCAATACAATGTTATACATTCAGATATTTTGAACCTTGCCAGACACGAACCCTTTTGGCAAAGTGTCAAGCTGCTCCTTGTGGAAGATTGTACTATTGCTTTCCTTCTAAATTTGCTAAATCTTATCAAATGGGCATAAATCAAAACAATTTGTAGGAAAAGTGAGCATAATTTGAACTTCCCCAACTATTCCAAAATTAGTGTATGATCTTAGCATTAATGAAGATATTTGTCTTGTTGTTACGGTTTCCACAAATAGATATTTGCAGTTGATCAGACTAGACTGCAGAAGTTGCTCTCATTGTCCCATTCTTGCCCATTTTATTGTATTCACATCTGCAAATTTATCACGTGTAGTTCCAAAATGGCTACAAGTTGAAAGAATCCTCATTCGCAACAAAAACTCCTACTCCGAAACAAAAGGATCCAGTCCACCGCTCAAGGGCTGCTCAAAACTCTGGGCTGGTTAACTATGGTGAAACGTTAGAGGAAGCAGCAATGGCTGCAGCCTACAAAATCGCAGACGCAGAGGCCAAGTCATTTTTAGCATGTGAAGCAGTTAAGGAGGCAGAGAGAGTAGCGAGGATGGCAGAAGAAACAGATTCACTGCTACAGCTAGCGAAAGAGATATCTGAACAATGTAAGTTCTTGCTCTCTTGCATACATTGTCTTAACTTCCATTGAATTGAATATTCAGGCATTTTCTTCTCTGTCGCAGGTTCCAGAGGCGAAATTGCGATCATGGCTTAAATCCTACATTTGGGCCGCGACTGGAAGATTTTTCGGGAATGGGTCTTGTAAAAATTGTTAGCATTTTGTATATGAAGATCTTTGTTTGGATGTAAAACTTGGATTTTGAGGATTTAGTCTCAGGAAATGTCCAAAGTGGGGTCATTCCCACATCAGTCAGGATGATTCAGGAGTGTTGTTCATTTTTAAGTCGGACTTGTAACAAAAGCAATTGTAGTAATACCAAGAAATAACTAAAAATAAAAAAAATAAAAAAATTAACTAGGAAAATATTGTAATTAGATTTGTGCTCTAGGCCTCGTGGGAATTCAGTTCTGGTGCAATGGCATCTCCTGGTTTTTAATATTTCCTGTGGGGAAAGATGTTCTTGCTTGCATGTTTCCTGTATACAATTAAAATTTGTTTGGTTCACAGTCTTATCCTTGGAAAAGTTTCTATAATTGGTTCACACTATATTTCTGGGCAAAATCTCTTATCAGTTTGGCAGTTTAGTTATGCTGCCTGCCCAGCATGTGGGTCCCACCTTTAGTTGCTCCCACCTTTAGTTGCCTATGATTTTCAATAAACTCTGACCAGCCAGATCATTGACATTGAAATCATTGTCCTTCTCTTGAATTGGGTCGCTTTTAAATGATAGAATGGCTAAAGTTTTACAATAGAAGCTCATATTGAACCATTCGACTTTTAAAAAAAATAAAAATCCAACGGTTCTAGCTAATCATATTAAAAACGTCTGTGATTAATTTGGACCATCTATCTTATAGATCCATTTTTAATTGTCCATTCCTCTGAAAAAGAAAAAAAAAAAAAAAATTACTTTGATTGGGTGATCTATATGATCAATTGCCAGGAAAATGGATGGTCTATCTGACTATTAAGTACTGTTTGTCCATCACGTGTCCCACCTGTGATAGCCCATCCCTCTCATGAATCATGGTGATAAGATGATCCTATTTGTCCAATCAGTGGCTAGGAAAGGGAACAATTAACATTTGATTATGTCAGGTACATTCATTGATTTGGACAATTTTGGACCGTCTATCACGTGGGGTCAATATCTCTCTCAAAAATCACTTGAATTGGCTATACTAGTCGCTCAACCGATGGCTATGGTAATGAGCTATTCAAATGTATCATACCAGAAAAGATTTGATGATCGACGTAACGTGGAGCCCACCTTTGCTGTCATCTCTCCAAAGCCACTCTTACAGTGTCCTAACCACATGATTGATGGCCAAAAATAGGATGGAGCGTCTTAATTAATTAGAAAGGAGCAGTTCCATTAGTTGGACCGTACATCAAGTGGGAACAACTTTTGAATGCATATCCCTCTCAAGAATCGCTTTCACAGTCCATTAGATGATCCTAACCATCCAGTTAATGGCTATGAAAATGAATCCACATCAATTATAATCAAAATGGTCCAATCAGTGATCTGGACTGCCGATCATGTGGGACCATCTCAGGCACCTATACCTCTCAAAAATCATGTTGGTCGTATGATCATAAACATTAGATCAGTTTTCGGGAAAATGAACACCTCTATTTGATTATATTAGGAAATTTCCTATTAGTGTGCCTAATGTGGGGCTTGCAGATACCTATCAAACATTAAATTTGATAGATGATCTTAATCATCGATGCAGTGAAAATGGATATTTCAAATTGATTAATCTAGGAAAGGTCTGATCAGTGATCTGGACCATCCATCATGTGGATTCCACTTTGATTTAATCATCTCATAATTTTCTTTGACAGGGTAATCCTATCCACAGGATTGATGGCTAGGAAAATGGACGGAGTGTATTGATCATACTAGAAAAGGGCTGATAAATGATACGGAGCATCCATCATTTGGGTAATACCTTTGATTGTCCCATCCCTCTCAAGAATCATGTTGGTTGGATGATCGTAAGAAGTTGACCCGGTGACTAGGAATGCCAAGACCCTTTAAAAAAAAAAAAAATAATAATGCTAGAAACGTCCTATAATTATCTGTAATAGAGGGCCCACCTTATCAGTGACCTTAAAATGGATGGTCTACATTGATTATACTAAAAAAAGATCATCGACTTAGGGCAAACATCATGTGGGGGCAGCCTTTAATTGCCAATCCCCTCCATTCACCCTATTGCTAATTATAAAGATAAATATTTGATACTCTGCTAGAGTGTGATGGATAATACACAGGTACAGCGTAATTACTGAGAAACAGCATATGTGGCGCTCAATCAATTCAATCTAAACTATCTAAATTATACATACCCTTATGATTAAATTACTTTTATTGGGCTACCTGACTATCAGATTTCTGTAACTTTATTGGACAGTTAAAATGAAAAATATTCAATGTTCTTGAAGTTGATTGAGTACTGCCTCTGCCTGTACTAACAGCACGTGTGCTTTGATTTGACAGTATGTTACCATCAAAGATGGCCCAGTAGAATAATTTTATTAAAAAATAAAAAATCTACAAATCAGAGCCTAGTATTGTTCCACAGATTGAACTTTTTAGAGTGTAACATAGAAACAGGCTGTTCAACAATTTAGTACATTTAATTTGAGTTAATATGTTTCCAGTATATCATTTCAAAGTGCCTGCGTATCAAGTGTCCTATGCAGCTAGAGTATCAAATAACTCCCCATTTATAAATTCAAGCCGTTAATGACAAAATGTATAGTTTGGCTACCCAATTACAATACACTCTACTATTGTCTAATTTTCGTACGCATGTTAGGCCTTTCCCTTCACATACTGACACACATTCCAATATGCAACATGTGTGACGGATTCGAGCCTTCCATCAGGTTTGAAATAGTTAATTTACATTTTTCTTAAAAATAATATCAGGCCATTTCACTCAAGTGGGCCACGTTTGAAACCTTTTTTTTTTTGGCCATTCTATTTGATTGGTTTCTAGGCCAGCAGAACCGTGAAATGTGGCAGTGATGTACTGCCAGTTATCCAGACCATACAAATTGCGAATCCCATTGTGGATGAGAAATATCTAAACCATGCCGATCAAGCAATCTTAAGCCTAAACCATTCATTTAATGGCCATCAAATGAATGGTTAGAAGTAAAGCACCAAGTGGTCAAAATTCAAAGGGACAATTACATGGCCATCAACCGTGGAATTATTCAACCAATCTTATCCCGATTTTGACCTGAATTACTACATTTAAGAGTGCATGTATATCAACCATGACACACCCGAGTAACAAATAACTCCAATTAGCAATATGCAATAAGTAATCATCTGCCGTTTCTCTCCTCCCCTTTATTTTTAAGCCCACATGCGCCTGCCTGTCTTTTTTTTTGTCTTTTCTGTTGCATTATAAAGAAAAACTTCATGCTCTAGCACAGAGGGATAGATGATACACAGGCTCTTAAAAAGAAGCTGCACACGTGTTGTACAAGTAATTCAAACTAAACTGTCCACATTACTGAGTTTAGATGTATTCAGACAAAAAATTATACTTATTTGGTTATCTAACCATTGGATTTGATGGGCATTTATTAGACGATCGAAAATTGAAAACATTAAAAAAAAAAAAAAGAAAAAGTGTCCTCGAATTAAAGGTGAGGATTCTTCAACAATCTAATTTTTCGGACGTTAACTTATCAACAATGACTTCCAAAAATTTGAGTTAATTACGTGACACGTACAATGTTAAAGTGCATGTGTATCAAGCGTTGTAGTCTTTGAGAGTATCAAATAACAACCCACATTATTGAGCGGGAATTATGGATGTTTGAGAGTACAGAAAATTGTATTAGAATTAGAAAATGCACCAGCACCGATTTCGGGGCGGATTAGGTGGTGAACCCAGCACCACCTGTATCCCTGGGAACTGAACATCTCTCAGGCTTCAGTTTGTATACGTGGAGTCCATATCTCAGATTCAGTAATCCAAACAGTTGATGCTGTGGGCACCACTGCGTATGGCCCATGAATACATGGTTTAACAAAGAACATACAGTAATGATCAGACATTCAACCAAAAAATGCATAAATGTTTGATGGCTTGGATCTTTCAATCTGGGAGATTTTAGCTGCATGAGACAACCATGGTGAGGCCCATAATATCAATGCCTTGGATCACTTAAACCAGGGCCCTAATTGTATAAACTGAAACTCTCCATGGATAGGTACTGCTTCATAGTCTGGTGGACCACGGCCATCCATATGCATGCATACAGCCACCGTACACGTAGAATAGATTTACCTCAACTCAAAAACCATCCAAATAGTGGGACCCACCGTGAATAGGTGTAATCATACAGAACAGATGATCCTAAATGTCTAATGAGGCCATCAAGCGAGCAATAAACATGAATGATTAATGGTCCAAGTTCACCCAAAAATAATCATAATAATAATTTAAGGATCATCCAGTAGATCTGATTTTGGAGGCGTATCCCTCACTGATAAGGCACCACAATTCTGATGGTTTGGATTGTGCCATGTGTATGCATGCATATGAGACTAATGGAATCATTAGTGTAGATGGGCCACAATGTATAGGGACCACAGAAAAAAAAAATCCCAATTCGGGTGCGGCTTCGGTGGATCCCTGACAGTGGGGCCCACGGTGATGTATGTGACTTACATCCACGCCGTCCATCTGTTTTTAAAGCTCATTTTAGGAAATGATATAAATAATTAAGCACATACAAATCTCAGGTGGACCACAACACAGGAAACATTAGTCATTGATCATTAAAAATGTCTTCTGGGCCAAGTTTTGGGTCAAGCTTATATTTGTGTAGTCATTCCATCCATTCTTTGTGACCGTATAAACATCTTGGATGGAAAATAAACATTCTGGTGACCCAAAGAATAACGGTGGGTATTCAATTACCACTGTTTCCTGTGGTGTGGTTCACCTGAGATTTGGATCTGCTTAGTTATTGGAATCATGCCCTAAAATGAGCTTTCAAAACGGATGGACCGCGTGGATGTAAGGCACATATATCAAAGTGTGGCCCACAGTCAGGGTCCACGGATCCACCGAAACCGCGTCCTCCCAAATCGTCGGGTCATCGGGTCAATGGGCATTTTCCCCGTGGATATTAACTGTCGGCCATGTTACTTTCCAGCCCTCCATTCGCATGTTAGCGAGATCATTGGTCCCAGCCACGTCCATAGGTGGGGTCCACCGGATGAACCATACAGATTACCGAACTCAATCCCTACATGTGGAAAAGGTCACAACAAAACAACTTAACGTGATTTGCATCCGTTAATCGCGGAGCTCCAGGCATTCTTACCTCATTTGAATCCATTGCACACGTTCGGACGGATTTAAATCACTATGCTTTTGAGTTTTGTGGGTGTTCATGTGCTATCCAAACCGTCCATCCGTTCCTTCCTCCAATGTTAATCCCAGATACGAAATATAAGCCTAATGGTCAGGCAGGAACACAGTGAAAAACTGGGTACAAGGTAGCAGTGGACGGTCATTGTAGAAACTTTAAGATTGTGTGTGGTATACGAATTATCGTATATATGACATCCAATCGATTCATCGTATCTGACCCACAAAGATAAATGAAAAAACCAAAAATATTTATATTTAGTAACTCAAATAGGCCACACAACCTGACTTTAGTGGTTTACACGTGTTTTTACAGTTTTCCATGTAGTATGGTCTAAATAGCTTTTGGTTAGGTTTGATTTTTTTGGATTAGCGGTGGAATGAGTCGTCACACCTGATGTACGGTTTGAATTCCTCATAACATAACGGTGGGCGCCAGAAAATCTAGAAAGCATGGAAACTCACGTGGATGGATGAATTTGGAGGGCTTACACCTGCAGTATAAGCCACCCGAGGCTTTGAACTGTGTACGTGGTTTTCCATTTCTGTCAATTGGATCTATGTTTTCGTAATCCGATCCATTAGGTTGGTGGGTCCCATAGACGATGGATCATGATCGTTAAAATCTCCGAGATTCCGAAGATCCTAGACCCTCATCTTTGTACTTATTTCAGTTGAATGCTGGCGGTTGCTGTGTCTCTCTTTTTAGCTCTTTATTTCTAGGTCACAAATCCAAAGGCCACAATTGTGGGTAATCAAAGTTTTAGAATTTTTGCGTTAATACCTCCCTTATCCAACGGCCTGGGATTACGAATCCAATTATAGCCGTTGGATTACGTACACCTTTTCTCTAGGAACTATATGATCCTTGGCCAAGGATACGTATGATTCCCTTGGGTCCTGAGTTCTTGCAAGTGGGGCCCACGATTTTATATTTTTTTTAAAATCCAGACTGCTGATCTGGTGGATGCCACGATGGATGGGAATGTCTAAGCTTCAAAGATATAATGTTTGAAAATTTGACGCGTCAATCCACATTTGAAGGAAGAAAGGATTGGATGGATTGGTCTTTCAATTTCGGAAGATTTTTGGGCCACAGTCCATCCCTAAACCATAGGCTCCACTTGTAGGAACTCAGGGCCGGAGGAAAATATACATTATAGTTCTATGTTATTTGATCGCTAGAATGTCAAGCATTCCAGTAACAACTCTCAACTAGGGTTGTAATCTGTCTAACTTCGATTTATTGGACCGTTAAAAATGAAAAATATCTAACGGTAACATTTGATTGAAGGACACTTACCATTAGATGTTTTGCATTAAAAATAAAAAGTCAAACGGTCACGTTCCAAAATCAGATTCGATTCAACAGGACACTTGTTGAAATATGACTATTAGATATTTTGTATTTTTGACCATCCAATAAATGTGTTGGTTGCTCGCTTTGTCTTTAGTATGGTAGAATCCATACAATGTCTCCATCCAAATCAATTAACTTTGACTCTAGTACCAAAAATAAGCAGATATATCAAATATGAACATGCATGATTGGATTCCCATTTCATTAAATTCTACCGAAAGCATCTCCTTTATAGAATATTGTAATCACATTTATTGTTTGATTCGGCTAGAAGATCGGCTGCATTAAATTGTTCATAATTGGATCAATCGTGATTGCTGCATACTGGATTCAGATAGACTTATCTTATCCTGAAAGCAATTCTCTTATAACCCATCAACAATTGATAAGGGAGCGAATCACACTTTAAGAATAACGTATATTTTATGTGATTCAGACTAATGAAATAATATAATTAAACTTTATGTTTTATTTTTCAGTATACCAACATTTTTCTAATAAATATCATAGGTGAGGTGAGAATGGGAAACATGCAGTAGCATAATGAAGATGAAGTTTCCTCCTCTTACTCTTCTTCTCTCTTGCAGCACGTCTCATCCACACATGTGACATATACTTTGCATTAATCATATGACATGAATACAGCTTAAAAATGTTGGTGTATCATTTATCATTAGACTATACTAGAGTACTATATAAAGTTTTCCTAACTAACTCATAGTAATAACCCTCGGGGGCGCCAATTGCTTGTCATGGGGCCTTTATAACTTTGACGTGGCTCGATAAAAAAGTGCCACATATCAAATTCCGTAAGGAAAGTAGCCTATAATGAAAGCAAAGTTTTTTCATGCATTAAATGATGGTGTTGCCATTATTACTATGACCAGGTCTAACCAACAATAACGACTTTTTCATTCGACCGTATCAAGGATCAAAACTCAATTTACAATTTAGTGAAGGAGAGCCAAAAAGTCATAATAACGTTGTTAAAAATACACTAGATGATATTACTGCAATAAAAATAGCAGTAGATTTTAAAATATCACATTTTATTACAATATTATTACAAAACATAATAAAACCTTAAAGAATTTGTTATATAAATATATTCAAAATTTAAATTTATTTCTAATTTAAAATAATTTTAATTTCTGGGAGATTTTTTCAGATCATGTAAGGAGAAAACCTCAAATTTTGAACATCTCCCAGGTATAAATTCCTGAGAACTAGGACCGCCGGGAGTACTTCGGAATAAAGAAAGTGTGGCCCTTTTCATCCATTCACGTATTGGAGTTGAAAAATCATGGCCCAGTTCTGACCCACTGACCCAGCCTCCCAACCGTACATTTCGATCCACAAACATGCCTACAACGCATCAGTACGGTATAAGATACTATGGCATTGTCTGATGTTTCATGCTTACAGAATTTATACCCATGGCATAATGGTAATCCCAGATAAGCCGTTCAAATCTTGAGACCCACTGTAGATAGGTCATCTGCCCAAAATCAGATTGATTGATAGATACTACGCTATGATTAAGGCACTTTTGCTTGCTTAGTTTTGACCGTTGGATATGTTGGGGATTTTGGCCTGCGGAATCACACAGATCTAGATATAAGATAGCAATCCAATGACACCAAGCACACACAAGAGAACACAGATTTAACGTGAAAAACCCTTGCGGGAAAAAAAACCACGGCACAAAGCGACAGATCTCCACTATGAAAATAGAAATTACAGAGAGAAAGGACTTACCCGATTCGAACAACCTCGAATCTCACCCTTGCTACACCCTTTAGAAACCCTAAAATCCCTTTAGGAACCCTTGAAACTCTTTTAGAAAGCCTTAGCATACATCATGCTTCTCCAATCCCGGATACACCCCTTTATATAATAATAGAAAAAGGTAGAATCCAAATAGGAAACAAAATCCGCAAAATCTGCGTTTCCGCAATCGCATTTGCGGAACTTATCGATGTCATCGAGCCACTCTCGATGACAGCCTCGATATCATCGACGGTCTTTCGATGATATCGAAACAGGACCAAAACTGTCCAGCGACCAGGGGTGAAAAATACTGTGAATTATTGATGGCATCGAGACCCTGTCGATGACAGCCTCGATATCATCGACGGACCACCAGACAGATTTAAGACATCTGTCTATAACAATCTCCACCATGTCTTCAATCTTCATCCGTGTAGTTTCTTGTCATCCTCTTATTTCTACACCATATCATAGCTTATCTTGCACACTTCATCTTCCTTTTACGCCATCGCCAAGTCCAGAGAAGTTGCACAGAAATTGAACTTCTCTGCAGGAACATTCTTGTTGATCATGTCTGCCGGATCTACATCTACATGCCCAACCACCTTTGCTCCTGTCTTCCCAAAAGAAAAGACGTAGTCTTCTTACCATCTCACCGCTACCCAATATTGCTTCTCGGGGGTACTTGCTTACAACACTGATAGCCTGTGAAATAACCGGTCTAATCCAGACCATGGCATACACTGCCAACCGCATTCGAATAAGGCTCATGAGATATCCTGCTTTTTCTCATCTGTTTTAGGATATGTCCTCAGGAAAACTTGAGGAGAGACGCGTAGGGAACGCTCTCCGGCTTTACCTGGCCCATCACATCCTTGATCAATACCTACACACAAAGTATTCCTCCTGTGATTACCAAAGCCTACTCCTCTTTCAGTCTCAACGCCAAGAACCATCTTTGCAGCCCCTGATCCTTCATCCTGAATGTCCAACTTAACCGAGTCTTCAGTACATTGATTTCAGACATGTCATAATTAGCGATTTACATGTCATCAATTCTTGACTCACCATGAAGGAATCAAACCACTGCCTAGGCGACAGGTCGAACTATGACCTCCTGCAAAGTCTTTTCTCAGCCCCTTTAACTTTGAACCGCTCAGGTTGCTTCATGTAGATCTGCTCTTTACTTTCCCTTACAGAAGTGCAGACGCCACATCCATCCTTCCAGCTCAAGATCACATTGGCCAACCAGCGCCAATCATGGATCTAATAGACACCTGCTATATCGTCGACGCGAATATCTCTGAGAAGCCGAGCCCTTCTCTCTAAGCATAACCCTTCGCTACCAACCTCGCCCTGTATCTATGCTGTGTCCTCCTGAAGATCCACCTGCATCCAATCGCTTTCCGGCCCACTGGAAGCTCCACTCGCTCCCATATGTCGGTCTGGTACAACGAATCCATCATATCGCCCATAATCATCTTCCACTTCTCAGCATCAGGCTCACCTAGAGCCATCTGAATAGAAGATGAATCCCTTGTGATATTGGAGTCGTCCATGTACCTCACCGATATCCAAAGATCATGCCGTGTGATCTTCTCACAGGTGGTTGCTTCACCTGCTCTGTATCCCTGTCCGCAAGTCTCAGCCTTCCTGTCATGCCCGCTCATGTGGCCATGTCCAACATGCCACACATATGCAGAGGTGGAATCCGCTACATCCACTGCAACTCCACCTTTTGAAGTGCTCCCGATCAACCTGTACAAGTTACCGAGTCGTTGCGCTTTCATGATTACCCGTGCCCCCTTAGATACCTTAAGAGCACTATCAATACTTGTGTACTTGCATCCTTTTGCCTCAAGTACACTAAGAGAAATCAGATTCTGCTTCAAATCAGGAACATGCCTGACATCAGTCAGGGTACACTCCACCCCATCAAACATCCTGATGCATACCGAATCAACAGCCACAACATTACAGGCAATATCATTGCCCATAAATACCTGTCCACCATCGCACTCCTTGTAGCTGGTGAACCAACTTCGATGAGGAGTCGTGTGAAAAGATGCCCCTGTGTCTAGCATCCACTTGTCCTTACGATCATCGTATGGCCGCCTGATAGTAGACACAGACAAAACATCACCATCACATCCACTCGATCCATCTGACGTGACAACATTTGTCTCTGTACGAAGCCTTAGAATCTTCTCTTCAATTTAGGATTTCCACAATCCTTCTTCACATGTCCTTCCTTCCCACAGTTCCAGCACTTTACCTTTCCTTTGCCCTTACCCTTGGATTTGGATTTAGAATCTAAAGAACCTGTACCTTGTCCAGAATTACTACCCACTGTAAACAGTGCATCAGAAGACGTCCTCATGTCGCTGTTTAGTTGTCTCATAGCCTTCCCTTGAAGAGCCGAGATAACGGTATCGACACTCAGGGTTTTGTTCGTGCTTCACATAGTGTCCTTGAATACCTCAAAAGACGCCGGGAGAGAATTCAGCAACATACATGTCTGTTCTTCATCTTTCATCACTTCCTCCATATCCAGCAATTTGCAAAGCAATTTATTAAAGTTGCTGATGTGAGCCTCCAAATCTCCACCCTCTGCCGTCTAGAAGTTATACCACTGTCGCTTCAAGTGCAGGCAATTTTCAGAGGATTTCTTCGCATAAACATCCTCTAACTTCGCCCATAACTTAGCCACAGTTTTCTCCCTCATGACGTTGTAGAGAACCTCATCCGTGAGACATAAACGGATCGATGGTAATGTCTTCTTATCAAGAGTATTTCATTCATCATCTTTCATAGTAGACTTTCGCTCCTCAAGAGCACCATCTTTGCCTTGCTTGATTAAGGAACTCATCATCTTGATCTTCTATAACTCAAAATTATTTTTCCCTGAGTACTTCTCAATCTCATATCTGGTGCTCATCATTATTACTAATCCTGCAGATTCAGATCTGTGCCCCAACCGATTGCTCTGATACCACTTGTTGGGGATTTTGGCATGCGGAATCACACAGATCTAGAACTAGGATAACAATCCAATGACACCCAGCACACACAAGAGAACACAGATTTAACGTGGAAAATCCTTGCGTGAAAAAAACCACGGCACAAAGCGATAGATCTCCATTATGAAAATAGAAATTACAAAGAGAAAGGACTTACCCGATTCGAACAACCTCGAATCTCATCCTTGCTACACCCTTTAGAAACCCTAAAATCCTTTTAGGAATCCTTGGAACTCTTTTAGAAAGCCTTAGCATACATCATGCTTCCCCAATCCCGGATACAACCTTTTATGTAATAATAGAAAGAGGTGTAGAATCCAAATAGGAAATAGAATCCACAAAATCTGCGTTTCAGCAATCGCATCTGCGGAACTTATTGATGTCATCGAGCCACTCTCGATGACAGCCTCGATATCATCGACGATCTTTCGATGATATCGAAACAGGACCAAAACTATCCAGCGACCAGGGGTGAAAAATACTGTGAATTATCGATGGCATCGAGACCCTATCGATGACAACCTCGATATCATCGACAGTCCTGTCGATATCATCGATAAACCACCAAACAGATTTAAGACATCTGTCTATAACAGGATATCCACCCAACAGGGAGTTGGGACATCAGTATTTATAAGGTAGGATCCCCCAATTTGGACGGTTTTATTTGAATTAGAAGTGTGTGAAGAGAACTATCTTGAGTGCACGCGTATGAAGTATCACCCCTCGGCAGAGCATCGAGAATTTTCTCGTGAAGTGAATGGTACCGTAGCTTGTTTACATTTTCCATCCATCCATCAGGTTGTATTAAAGAGGTTGTCTGCTTGGTGCGAGGCACGCTAGCTGTGCAGCCCGTGCAAAGCTACTTAAATATTTTCTGTCCGTTGTCCAATCTATACATCCATCGTAAGATCATGCAACCATGAGTTTATGGACTGTCTGATCACAGATCTGAACCATGCATCTGGTTGGCCCCATCTTGGATCACTCAAAGTTCAAATATTGCTCCTATTGGATCATTGTAACCATCTTACCTATGGATATTTCGCTGTTGCATATGGACCCTGGATCGCACTACTCATACCGTCCATCTATGGGTTATTTGATTAGATGGTTACCATCATCTAATGAAAGCATTTTTCTGTACCACTGCAATTCAAGGTGGGGAAAAGGAGAACAAATGATATTGTGTACGGATCAATGAGAGGTCACTCAGTTGTACGGTAAGATGAACGTTGCATTTCAAGATCGGTGATCCAACCACTAATCTGTTGTGATCCGCCGCGGTGAACCATGACCCAAAAATCTAACAGATTTCAAGATCGATCCGAACCAGACTCTTTGGCCTTTTCTCGGTTGGATAGAGCCTGTTGATGTACTTTCGCTTGTTAACCGTCCATTTGTAAAGCCAACGTTTGGGTCCTTCTATCAATGAGATTTTCTGAACAAAGCTCCATGGACATGGGGCAGTGGACCGATGGTCAGAAATTACTGAATCATGGCCCCCAGTATACATGATCTTGATATCTGATCGATATGTCTGATCTTTGAGAAACCCTCAAATTGCAGTGCACATAAAGCAACCGCTCGTTGCTATTTCCAAAATTTTCCCAATGTATGGGCTATCAGCAGATCCATAATAACACGTGCATACATTTATTTATTGAATTTTATTAGGATTGTATGTATTGTGTTTATGTGTGGATGTGATTGTTTGGGATAACATATACAGGTAAATATTTGAATTGCCTACAAAAATATGTGTCCAACATTCATTAATTACAAGGTTTTGTTGTAGATCATTACACTCAATGTACCATAGAAGTGAAGCATATTGGAATGCATGTGTATATGATGAAATGTATTTTTGCCTTGATTTATGAAAGAATGAAGATGGGATCTCGCAACCTTACGACACGTTTTATATATTGTAGTAATAGAGATAGATAATCGGATGTGTCTCACATGCATGATAGTTTGCTTAGATTATTAATGCTTGATTATTCATGACGTGTGAATTGAGTTGGACTATAGTGAGACAATTATTTACAAGTGGGGCCGGGGACATTTCAATCCAATTGTTGTGCAAGAATTAAGTCCCGTGATCGTGAGTGATTCTTCTGTCATTATCAATATTCCATGAAATATAACAAGATTGTGACATTGTGATGCTACTTTAATCTACGTTCTCAAAGTCATCAACTAGGTCTACACTTGGATTTGGCTAAGTCTATACTCGAAAAGTGGCTGAGTTAAGATTAGGTCATAGAGAAGGATTGGAGAAAAATATTAGATATTTACATGTTGGTAAGGATGTATATGAGCCTCATTTAAGGCACCGGATTAAATGGTCAATTGGATTTTATTGTGAGTGGTATGTGTGCGTACACACATATATATTGGAAATGGTACTATAAAGTCCAACTCATGGGAACTTTCCATGAGGTCGGGCTGTGTGGACCCCACCGTGAGGTGTGTTGAAAATCAACACCGTGCATTTGATGGGTCCCCTTTAGGTTATGGGGTATACCAAAAATCAGCCATGTACAGAATTCATTTGGGCCATACATCTAAAATCATGTGAAGACATGCCTAAAACATATAAAAGCACTTTGTGGGGGCCCACCTGAGTTTTGGATGGGGTTGAAACTTGGTTTGATCCCTCATTCAATTGGGACATACACAATGGATGGGATGGATTTGTGAACCACATCTCAGTGGCCCAAAAAATGATTATGAATGTTTTAATGGAGGGTAACCCCTCTCAAATGTTGCATGTGGTGTGGCCCAACCAAGTCATGGATTGACTTGATTTTTAAGCCCATGGCCTACCATGGAATGATGCATCTGACTGATGGGGTAGATGTTCGACACAAATCACGGTATAGACCACACAGCTCGACCTCATAGTACCATTCTCGCACGCGTGTGTGTAGTGATCAAATCAATACTCTAGGACAAATGGTTGGGATTGGGACATTGTTTCTAGCAACTCATGAATTTAGTACGATGTTATTCCATATTTAAGATTATAGTTACAAACGTCTAACGTTAGATTTATCTAATTAAAGAGTGTAGATCAAGTTTCATTATTAGGAGGGAGTAGGAAAATTCAATACAAGTCATTAACACATTAATATAAGAGATATATGATTTTGTATTTAATTAGGATTTATCTAAATTAGAGTATGTTTGGATACCACTAAATAAGTTGCTTTTTTTTTTTATGTTACTTTTTTAGGGCTTGTTCATTTCTTCCAATTACAAAGTAATTTGCTACAAACGGGTAATGATTACTTACCCATGTAATTTTCCACTGATGTTAGTGCAATTTGACTATAATGATGAATAGTGGGGCGTTTGTTTTGTCCATTAATCACTGTAAATAAGGTAATTTTATAATAAAAAATTTTGTAATAATTACGTTTTTCTCTTTTTTCGACTACATTTGAATAATGATCCTCATGCCATAATTCCTTTGTTAACAAACACCTACCAATAATAATGATGGTTCATTTAGTTATAATTATACTCAAAATTGAAAAAAGTTGCCATCTTAATAAAAAAAAATTTATAAGCTTTTAGACTGATTATTTTTAAACCCCCGGCTCTCTCTCATTGTCCATATCAAAGGAGGCCACACTTGATGGATTGTCCACATCAAATGTGGGGCCCACATGATGGACGGTCCACATCAAAGGTCGGCCACATATGATGGATGGTGCCATATTAATTTGGGGCCCATATAACGGATGGTCCACCTTAAAGGTCGGCCCCTAATGATAAATAGCCCACATCCAAAGCAAGTCGGTTCAATGGATGACGCACTTCAAAGGTGAGGCCTGTACGATGGATGGTTGACATCAAATGCGGGCTTCATATGATGGGCATTGAGGTTGGGCACCATGTGATGGATGACGCACATTAAGATGGGCCCCGCATGATGGACGGTCCACATCCAAGGTCAACCCTAATTGATGAATAGCCCACATCAAAAGTGAGCCCCGCATGATGGGTAACCCACATGGAAGGTTGGCCCACATGATGGACGGTCCACATCAAAGGTGGGATTCACGAGATGGTTAATTAATAATGAAGGTGGGTCCCACATGATGGATGGTCCACATAAAAGGTTGACCATAATGATGAGTGACCCATATCTAAGGCGAGCCCCACATGATGGATGACCCACATCATAAGTAGGTCCACATGATGGAAAATCCACATCAAAGTAAGGCTTCACAATACAATGATAAATATTGAAGGTGAGCCCCACATGATGGACAATAACATTAATGGTGGGGCCCACATAATGGATGACCTACATTAAAGGTAGGCCCTATATAATTAGAGCTGCACACGAGCAGCAAAAGCTCGGTTACTAGCTCGACTCGACTCGGAACTTGCTCGACTCGAGCCGAGTTCGAGCTGATTTTTGGAGCTCGAAATGAGTTCGAGCCGAGTTCGAGCTTGCCCCTGCTCAACTCGACTCAAATACTGCTCGAAATTGGCTCGACTCGGTAACTCGGTACAGGGTATATATACCCTTTTAAAATTAAAACCCTACCTCCGAAAAAACCCTCTCTCTCGTTCGGTCGTTCCCCTTAAAAAAAAAAAAAAAAAAACCTCCCTCTCAAAAAACCCTAACCCGCACGGCCACGGCAACCGTCCGACGATCCCTGCCCTGCCCAGTCGCCATTTCCCTTCTTCTTCCCTCTCTCACTCAGGCGCTCACATTGCCCTGTCCGGTGGCCACAACGACTATCCGGCGCCCCTGTTCGCAGCTCGTCACTGCCCTGCCCGGTGCCCCTGTCCCTGTGGACCCTGCCACAACTCGTCTCTGGCTTGCCCGGCGCCCCTGTCCGCAGCTCAATATCTACTCGAACTCTGCTCGATATCTGCTCGAATACTCTACTTGAACTCGGCTCGATATCTGCTTGAACTCAGCTCGAACTCGGACAAGTCGAGCACGAGTTGGGTATCCAAGCTCGAAGGCCAAGCCGAGCCGAGTACGAGCTGTGACTCGGGCAGTGCGAGCTGAGTACGAGCTGGGCAATACTCGGCTCGGCTCGACTTGTGTACAGCTCTATACATAATGGATGGAATTACTCACATCCAAGGCGTGGGCCCTATATGATAGATGATCCACATCAAAGGTGGGGTCCACACAATGAACGATCCACATCAAAAGTTAGCCCCACGTGATGGACACTGAATATGAGGGTGAGCCAGACAAACTTGAGGGATAAATACTTATGTGATGTTGGAAATGAAATATTTTTTAAAAAAACTTTTTAACAGATAAGTATATTGTTTACCAAACATACTTATTTGCTTAAAATGTAAAAATCAAGAAAAGCGACTCTGAGCATAAATAGCCTGTCTAAAGTAATTTACTATCCAAATGCTCCCTTAAAGGCTTACCTAACGTAATAAATAAATAAATAAAAAGAGTTTAAGATAGAGAACTTATTGATAGGGATTTTTCTCCTCATTGTTGATATCGATGAAATTGAACAGATTTCGATATCATCGATAATTGCGGAATTTTTCACTGCTGATTGCTGGATAGTTTTTTGGTCCTGTCGATATGACTGAGAGACTTTCCGATCATATCGAGGCTGTCATCGAGAGTGGCTTGATGGCATCGATAATTGTTGAAATTTTCATCCCTGGTCGCTGGACAATTTTTGTCCCGTCTCGATATGATTGAGAGACCTTCAGATGATATCGACGCTTTTATCGAGAGACCTTCAGATGATATCGACGAGTTCCACAGATGCGATTGCAGAAGCGCAAATTTTGTTTCCTATTTAGGTTACACCTCTTTCTATTCTTATATATATGGGTGTATCCGGAATTGGGGTGTATTTTTCAGGACATTCTAAGTTTTCTAAAGGTTTTCTAGGAGGGCTTAGGGCTATTAAAAGGTGTGAGAGAGAGAGAAAGAGAGAGAGAGAAGAGAGAGAGAGAGAGAGAGAGAGAGAGAGAGAGAGAGAGAGAGAGAGAGAGAAAGCTTGTGGAAGGGAGATTCTGCTCGTAGAGGTGATCTACTTCGCAGTCCACGTCTCATCGCTTCTATGTCATCGTGATCGGTGAGATCTCTTTGTTTTCTTTTGTTTCTCTTATTATTTATCCACTCCTGCGTGAGTGAAGAAGGTTTGATCCAAGCAATGTGTGCTTGTGATCGGTTGTAACGTTCTACTTTATAGTGGATTGTTGATCTGGACGAAGTCCCGTGGTTTTTACCTCTTTGAGGGTTTTCCACATAAAAATCCCTGGTGTGGTGTGGTTTATGTTTTGATTTAGTTCATTACATTATTATTCCATAATTCTGGTTTGTTTCGGAAGGCTAGATCCTAAGGTTTTATGCAAGGCCCCCAACACTTATTTCTTCTCCTAAGCTTTAGTTTTAAAAAAATATCTACAATGGTAGAAATTCTAATATGCCAAATTTAAAGATCTCATGACGTGTACAATAATTCTTTTTACCTTTTATAATTGAGAATCAACATTTGTTTACAAGCTTTCCTTAGTTCCATGCAAGAAAGAAGGTTAATATGATTATAAATTTGAGGTAAATTTATTGGTAACAAATTTTAAAATTAGCCTATTATTCAGCACTTCTCTTTTCAAATGTGTCTCCAAACACTTATCCTAATCAATTGTCAAACTGCCAGTCATTAGAGTATCTTTTTTTTTATTTTTTTTTTGGATGGCATTTTCTATTCCCTAATTTCATCTCCCGTTAACATATTATATTTCCATCTCCTTGATGTTTAATCGCTATTTTGCACTGTGGTCCGTTCTTTGCCCGAAAATTCATACCAATTCCCTGAATTTGACGACCATGCCGGATTTGTCGCGACTGACTGTATATTGTCACCGTCAAAGCTGTATGTAAATTATTTATTGCTTGCCACTGCTCAGGCTTCAAAAATACACATGAAGAAGTATTCCATGGGCAAACCTGTTGCAGACGGTACGGTGGCTCACCATATAATACTACAACGATGCATTCCCCATCTTATATTACCTTAATTTATTAGACTCAATTGATTTTGAGGAACGGCATCTTGACATTTGGGGCTGACGACCATCAGACGGCGAGTATTCGCAGAGTTGCGTGTAACACAGAGTCAGTGTCACCCAAAACTCTGTGGGGCCCACTGAGATTACCCATGTGACATCCAGGCCGTCATGTCAGGATGTGATCCCAAACAATGAAGCAGATCACGGTGATGGACAGAGTTGGATGTCACATGGACATGGCAGTGGGAAACAGCGGTTGCACGCAAACTGCATCCGGTAAGTTTACGGTGCTGACGACAGAAAGATACGTGTGTATTGCAGAGATCATAACCGCTTGATTAGGACCGTCTAACTTATACTTTTGACATGTTTTATTTTCAACCGTTTATTTTTGCACCGTCCATACTTTCAGTTGATGTTTTATACTTTCGATGACCGACTATTTGGATTGTTTGGATTGATGCACCTCCACATGTACGGTGGATGGATCGGATTAGGTGCGCCCTGGCCTCACACAAGACGGTGCAACCCTTGCCCTGGACCCACCTCGATATATGTATTCTATATCCATGCAGTTCATCTGTTCTTTTGCCGGATCATTTTAGGATACCAATCTCAGGTGGGCTATACTATATATAAAAAAATAGGTGATTTAATGCTCTACCATAAAAAAAAAAATTTTAAAAAATTAAAAAAAAAACAAAAAAAAAAAAACTTACCAGGGCACACAGGAAAGCTAATGTAGTATTTATTTGTCATCCAACCTGTTGATAAGTCACATGAACCTAAATGAAGGGAAAAAAAAATAAATATAATTTTGATCCAAAACTTTCATAGCCTGTTAATAGCCAATCACCTTTGTTTCCTATGGAATAGTCCACTTAAGAATGGGATCTACTTTATTTTTGGGCTTATTTCCTTAAATAATCTGGATCCTCTTATTCCATGAGCAGTAAAATTCTACTTGCTGCAATCTAATTAGACCACATCATCACACACTGCATCTAATGCAACATTGTTAACAATTAATCACGATGCAGGAAAGCAGGATTTTCCTATTGTGGCAAACAAAGGATCTGAATTCATCCTAAAAATGATCTGGCAAAATGAATGAATGGCCTGGATATTAAATAAATACATAAAGGTGGGCTCAGGAGTTAGGATAATGGTGCATCGTCGTGGATGAGGCCCGGGCGCTGATTAGGAGAGGCCGGCTCATGCAAGGTGTGGCCAGGCCTACCTTGATGCATATATACTACATCCATGTGCTCCATTTATTTTTCTAGATAATTTTAGTGCATGAGCCTATGATTGGAGCAGATCCAAAACCCACGTGGACCATATCATAAGAAACACTGATTATCGAAGAGCTTACCATTAAAAACTTCTTAGGGCCAACCGTAACATTTCGGCAATGTTTGTTTATCATCCCACCTTTTGATAAGATCACATGAAAATGGGTGAAGGAAAAACTAAATATTAGCTTAATTCAAAAAATTTTAGGCTTATGAATATACAATCACCACCTTTTCCCAAGTATAATCCATCAAATAACTGAATCTGCTTCATGTGGAGTGTGTGGATATAGCCCTACAGTATTAAGGGCCGCACTATCTCGGGTGTGTCGGTGTCTCACCTAATCCCCTCCCCAGGCGCACCTAATCCGTTCCCTAGATCGCAGAAGGTGGGCCTGCTTTTATCATTCTTTGCTCGAATCAACTACCGTACTTCTGCCAGCCTGTTTTCAGGTCTTGACTCCCTGGGTCAAACATACGAGGGAGCGGATTAGATGCGGCTCCAGCGCACCTTACACCGTGCGGCCCTGACTGTGGGGTCCATATTGATGCACGTATTGTATATCGTACCGTTCATCCGTTTTCCAACTCAATTTAGGAACTGAGGTGAAAAAAATAAGGAGATCCAATATCAGATGGATCACACCATAGAAAACAGTGGTGAGTTATTGCACACAATCAAAAACTTCTAGAAGCCCACGTTAATGATCACTGTAATGTTTATTTTTCATCCACACGGTTCAAAAACAAATATATTTTTGATCCAAAAATTTTGTGGTTGATAAGAAGTTTTTTTGACGATCAATCAGCACAGATATTTGGATCTGCACAAATATATAGTTTTTTTGACAATCAATCAGCACTGATATGAAAAAACATGGCTGGATGACGTGGATATAAAATAACTATATCAACACGGATTGTGTTTGGTGATTCCAATGCCACACATAAAATGTGGATGGGTTCAAAATGTGGATTGTTTTACTTAGAGACAACTTTATGGGCTCAGCATAAGATATGAACCGGTTCAAAATGTGGGGCTTTTTTCATACGAGGGCTATATAGTCATTTCTTTCTTTTTTATTATTATTTTTTTTTCACGGGAGGGGAATAGGGTGTGAAAGGAAGGATGATATTTTTTTTGTTCCCTTTATTCTTCATATTCCTTTATTCCTCCTTCTTTCCTTAGTTTTCTTTATGGTTGATATTTGGTTTTTTTTTTTTTTTTTTAGGTATGAATAATGGAAGTTTGTGAAAAGAAGAAATGTATAGAATAATGCTATAATTGATGAATTTTTATAATAGAAGGATGTTATAACGGATGAATATTGTAATGTAAGAATATTGTAATTGATGAATGTGATGAATGTTAGAATGAATGAATGTTTAATGGTTGACTGTTGTAATAGATTAATTTTGGCAATGGAAGAATGTTGAGATGGAAATATGTTGTAATGGATAAATATTATATGGTGGATCATCAATATTTATTTTGGATCGCCCATATTCACCATAGATCGCCAATCTTAATAGGGGGATTGCTAATAATATTTGTGGTTCACACCCTAGATCACCAATCTTAACAGGGTACTGCTAATATTATCTATGGTCCACAACGAACATCAACAGAAATTATCAGAGGACCGCTTATATATATTCATTGTGGATCATGGATATTAACAAGGACCACTGATATTATTTGCAGTTCACAGTGAATATTAATGATCCTCTGTTAATACTGGCAATCCATAGTGAATTCCACTAATAATATCAGTAGACTATTATGGTCTTGGCTGATTGCACACTGTGGATCATCGATACTCACTGTAGGTCACAGTTATTCGATTACATTAAAAGCGTTATGCAACCGCCTAAACCCTTTGTGAAAGAAAAAATCATTCTGGAGAACCAAACCAACTACATGCAATCAATCAGGAGAACCAAACCACCCACATGCAACCCTCATTAATCACATCCCTCTAATTAATGACTTACAATTTTTTTATATATGCTTTGTAACCATCAACCTTCCTTAATCACATCCTTCCAGCTTTGTAATCTTCTTATAAGAATTAATCTTGTAACCATCAACCAAGTGGGGGAATATAGATAGAGGACCGTTGGTATTAACTATGGATCGCGAATATTAACATAGGACCGTTGATATTCCTTGTAGATCGCCGATATTAGCAGAAGACCACTGATATTATCTGTAGTCCATGATGAATATCAGCGGTCCTCTGTTAATATCTGTGATCCACATTTAATATCAGTGGTCATCTACTAATATCGGTGATCCACAATGAATATCAATGGTCTTATGTTAATATCCGTAATCCACAATTAATATTAGTTGTCCTCTGTTAATGTTGGTGATACACAGTGAACATCAGTGGTCCTTTGTTAATATCTTTGATCCATATTGAATATCAGCGGTCCTTTGTTAATATCATTGATCCACATTGAATATCAGCGATCCTCTGTTAATATCTACAATCAACAGTGTAATTCATATATTTTGCAATGTTATAAATCAGAACATTAATCCATATACTTTCCAATATTATAAAATATGACTTGATGAACATTACTTTTAAAATTTTGGCCATACGTGTTGAGACTCAAATATTACATATTTATACCTTTATATGCATTAGTTTTCCGTGTAGTGAAGTATTAATTTGATCTATATACACACATACACACACACACACACATGGGAGGTGATTTAGAACCTAAAGATTAACATGTGCTTAAAATGAGGAATCAAGGCCGGAAAGAATACAATTAAAGAGTTAAAGATATGGAAGCTGAAATTGAAGACTTGAAGATTCAAAGACTTAAGGAAAAGAAGTACCAAAGTGAAGAAAGCAACTGAAAATCAAAGGGTGAATATCAAAAGAAAATCAACATTTATTGATTAATTGACCAAATCCCTTGATCAATCAATAGAGGAGATATATCAGAAAATATCGAATTATCTCTGGAGTTCATTGGAGACTTTTTGGACCTGTTAATCAATTGATGGATGTTAAGCAAAAATCTTTTATTTATTCAAAAAGCTTTTTGGACATATTTTGCTACTTGTGATCCATCGATAGACTGGATTCGATCAATCAACCCGATATCCAATTTTAAAAATCAATTGATGGACATTATTGTGATCTATCTATTTGATTAATCGAGCATCGATCGACGGTGTCGACAACTGCGTACATTCGAGAAGATTTTGAGGCAGTGCGAGAGTTGGGTTTCTAAACCTATAAATTAGAGCATTTTAGACGTCTCTAATCATCATCCTAGGGTTTATAAGAGAGAGATAGTAGAGACGAAGCTTTTTCGGTGCTGTTCTTTCGTCCAAACTTCGGTTATAAATTGATTTTCTGTTTTTCTTCTTTTATTTTATTTAAGATGCTAGCCATGATAGGCTAATCTCTTAGGTAAGGTTAATGGATGAATCTCTTAATAGATTTTGATATTTAATTTATCTTTAATTCAAGTTATTGGTTTTTTAAGTTGAATCGTGATGGTGTGTGATTGAATTCTTAAATTGGAGAATGAATCAATCTATAAAATTGATTGATCTATTGTGAACTTCGAGTACAATATATGTTTTTGATTCCCTACGATTGATTACCTAAATCTCCATGAGTGATCACTCTATCTCAATTATTATCTTGTTGAATAATTGTTAATTAATTTCACTGAATTATTTTCCAATTAGAATGGATTGGAATCCGGTTCTAGTTGAGTTATCAGCTTGAGAATCTGACTATATAATTTCATATTCTAATAAGTGTGGATTCTTGGAACTTTAATTATTTTTTAATTAATTGTTCAAACTTTTTTTTACTTCGCTAGATTAAAAAATCAGACCACCCGATTATTTCTTAATGTGTTCTGAACCCAATTCACCGTGGAACGATCTTGGTCTCACCGGGTTATTACTATTGTGCAGTCCTATACTTAAGATTATTCAATATTAAGTGAACATTACACTATACATTTACAAAAAAATGGATACATCATTACTCCGAGCTTTGCGTCATCTTACAACAATCATGCATATATTTTCCAATCAAATCCATAAACCCTATATAAAAAGTGAACGCATTATACATCGCTTCTTTTTGGCTCTCTCTTTCGGAATGAATATCTATATGTGGTTGACATCTTATTGGGAAATCTTGAATGTATAAATTCTACCTCATTTTCCTCCTCTTCAGCATCAATCGGTTTGGATTTTTGTCTTTTAGTCTTTCTAAATTTTTGAAGACAATCAAAATGCATTGCATTTCTAAAATAGGAGACTTTGTCCTGCATGTTAACTTACAGGTTAATATTATTCATGACATGACCAGTAAACATTAACGAATCAGACTAAGAAAGATTTTATAAGAATTTTATCGGGTTAAATATGATTTTCGGTTGCTACATAGGAATTCAATGTATTTCATCATGAAGGCATACGCTTTTATTGGTCTGTTTTTGGATCTCGCTTACTATTTCGAAAAGCCATCCAACTTCCCAATGCTTATTGCTCCCATCACATAGATGGAACAACCATATCAGCCCCTTCCTGTAGCCAATTATAAACTCATCATACTTCTTCACACATCTAGTATAGATGCTATCGAGCAATTGAATCAATTTCTTTTTGGGTGCATGACAATCAAAACTCATCGTTAGTTTTGAATATTGTGTGGAAAGTATACGTACAAAACATATAAGTACATCTAAACCAAACACAATGTATAAAACTAAATCAAGTAAGTCACGTATAAGTACAATGATAAACTTACACAATCAAAATTTCACATCTCTTTTTGTAAGCGCTCTCCTATAATAATAGCCAAAACCTAAGAATTAATATCATTCAATGCGTCATCTCTAACTCTATGTACATGCAGTCCGACACCATATTCCTGTAGTAGCTCAACATTACCCTTAAAAAGTTTTTGTCTCCAATGAATCTAAATACTATAAGTTAGATTGGTTCCAATATGAGTTAAACGTGCATATCAGTAAATAAATATTACCTAAAATAATACTATTACAAACATGCATTAATGATGATACATGTCAGGATATTATAAACGTTGATCGGTCAAAAAATCCATATATAAGTTGATTCCCTTCGCATACCCCGAATTATTAGTAAAAATATACTGTAAGACCCGTATCGTAGCCCGTACCGTTCCGTAGGTCTCTGCGGTCCTCCCGATCGAATTTCGGCGACCCGCGATTTGTTATCGGCGTTTACGCGTGATCCTAAGTTGTATTTCGTATATCAGAGTCGGCTCGACCCGAGACTTGTATCATTGCGACCGCGCCGTCGCCGCGGTTCCAACGCTGCGATTGGCGCACCGATCCGATACCCAGGTCAAAAGATGTGGGCCACGTTTAGTTCGAGGAAAACACCGCGTGTTGCAAATACAAAGAGAATCTCTACGAAACATTACATCAATCCATCAATCAAGTACAAGCAGTCCAACCCATCTCTCTCTTACACAACCTTCCGTAAAGTCAACTCTCTCCCTTACACAAGTACACATCCATCACCCATCACACCCCATCACTCACCCATCCTTCTCTCTCTCATTCTCTCTCTCTATTTTCAAGCAACTCCATGAGGTCCAATGTCCATGGCTCCCATGAGAGAGCTAGTGTGGCCCACCTTCCTACCTCTCATCTCTACCATCCAATGATCATCTCCACCGTTGAAATGCATCCCTCGGAGCTCTAGGATGCGTTGATGGAAGAACAAGTCCAGAAGAAGCAAAGGTGGGTGAGTTTTGTGTGATTTTGACAATTAGAGGGCCCACATATGGTGGGACCCATCTTGATGTATGCATTGATTAGAGAGGGACTCATAGTGGCGGGGTCCCTCCGCTACTCACGCTCCTTTCTCTTTCCTTCTCTCTCTTTCTTTTACTTTTTATTATTATTTATGTTGATGATGAGGTGTGTGGCCCACCTTGATGGATGATCCACGCTGTCCAGTGGGACCACATGCTGTCCAAATAGTGGGACCCACCATGATGGATCCTTTTTTTACTCACACTGTCCGAGGCACCCTGCTGCCATGCAGACAACCTGGATGAAGGGAAACTACAAATATCAGCTTGATACAAGCTGGTGGGCCACACGTGTGGACCCACCAGATGTATGCATTCCATCCACCCATCCACCGTCCATACGTTGGAACCCACCTTGATATGGGATTGTCCACACCGTCCAATGCAGGACGTGTGATGGACGCTGATTGGCTGACCCACCCCCCTTTTTGTATTTTATATAACATGATATATATAATACAATATGCATAATATAAGATATATTATAATATATATCTGGTGGTCCACCACGTGGTCCCACCTTGATAGTGATGAAGCATCCAAACCGTCTAGCGTCCCTGCTACTGGACGCTGGACTGGATGATATATAATATATTATATTTATATTATATTAATATTATATTATATCAATATATACAGTGGGTGGGCCACACCCACGTGGACCCACATGATATGTGTATTGCACCCAGACTGTCCAGCAAAGGACGGTGGGGCCACTTGATGTTTGTATTGTATTGGACGATGGGAAGGTGCTGACGCACCTGAGGTATTGTTGCATCCAAACCCTCCTGCCACATGTGTGGGGACCACACCATGATATATGCATTTTATCTTGGCCGTCCACCATTTCCATTCATCTGGACGTGGACCCATGATGCATGCGTTTCATCCAACCGTCCATCTGTGCTAGATATGGATGGACGATGCTGTGGGTTGCATGGCCCTGACACGTGTGTTGCATCCCTGCTGTCCACCGTCCAGCAAAGGACGGTGGAACCACGTGATATACCAGCTGTTGTTGCAGCTGGGTCTCCCAACTGGTGGGCCACCACGTGGCTCCAGCTTAACATTGTGTTGTATCTAGCCGTCCATCAGGGACGGTGGTACCCACCGTAATCTATGTATCTTATCCACACTGTCGGTGGGTCCCACTGCTGGCTGACATCACTAAGTTCCGTGGGTTTGATCAAAAGGTATGTTGATCCAAACCGTCTATCAGGTGGACCACATTCCACTGATCAGTGGAGGAGTGATTGTCTACCATTGAATCTGTTTGGGGCTCACATAGGTGCTACATCATGCTTGCACGGTGCCGCGGGACCCACCATGATGTATTTATTATATTTGCACCGTCCATTCATCTGGACGGTGGGCCACCTTGCTGTATGTACGTATCCCTCACCGTCCAGCTGTCTGGACGGTGGGCCCTACTAAGATGTATGTGTTTTATCCACGCCATTCATCTATTCACCTGGACATGGGACGGTGGGGGCCCACCTACTGTGTAATCGCATTCCACCATGCTCCCACCCGTCAGTGCACCCATCAGGTCCAGCATGCAGCTGGGCTGACCATCCAAAGTGGCCCACCTGTTGTACAATTTACATCCATGCTGTCCATATTCATCTGGTGAGTCCCATTTGAGAGGTACAGGTCCACCAGTTGTGTATATGGGGCCATGAGTGAGGCCCATTATGATATATATTGGGCCTTTCTGTGAGGCCTATGTGATGAGGTCGGATGTGATGTTTATGTGGCCATGAGTGAGGCCCAATGTGATGTTTATGCGGCCCGTGTTTGAGGCTCATGTGATATATTTGAGGCCCATGTGATGGGGCCCACCTGTTATATATTTGAGGCCCATGGGTTATGGCCTGCTGTGAAGTATTGAGGCCCATGGGTTGTGGCACATTGTGATGCATATAAGGCCTACTGGTGCAGTCTAGGTGGGACGTGGCCCAATGAGATGTATTTTCGGCCCATTTGGTAAGGCCCAATGAGATGTATTTTCGGCCAATATGGCATGGCCATTGTGATGTTTTTATAGAGACCCATTATGATGTGCATTAGGCCCATGGGTTGTGGCCTGTGTGATGTATCTGAGGCCCATGTGCAAGGCCCACCTGTTGTGTATATGCGGCCACAAGTGAGGCCCATTGTAATGTATTTATGGCCCATGTGCCAAGGCCCATTGTGATGTATATACGACCCATGAGTGAGGCCCATAGTGATGTATATTAGGTCAGGCCATGGGCTCACGATACGTTTGGCTCTATATGGGCCACTCCTTGGGAGCAATGTTGGTTAAATGTCCACATTGTGACCTTCCCTTAGGCTCTTTATTAGGCCGATTTCGATTGTCGAGGCCGAGTATCGAGGTCGATTGTCGAGGCTGAGTATCGAGGCCGATTCCGATTTGTCGAGGCCGATTATATAGGCCGATTCCGATTGTCAAGGCCGATTGAATAGGCCGATTCCGATTTGTCGAGGCCGATTGTATAGGCCGAATCCGATTGTCGAGGTCGAGTATCGATGCCGATTCCGATTTGTCGAGGTCGATTGTATAGGCTGATTCCTATTTGTCGAAGCCGATTGAATAGGCCGATTCCGATTTATCGAGGCCAATTATATAGGCCAATTTCGATTGTCAAAACCGATTCTGATTGTCAAGGCCGAGTATCGAGGCCGATTCTGATTTGACGAAGCCGATGTATAGGCCGAATTCGATTGTCGAGGCTGAGTATCGAGGCCGATTCCGATTTGTCGAGGCCGATTTCGATTGTCGAGGCCGAGTATCGAGGCCGATTCCGATTTGTCGAGGCTGATTGTATAAGTCGATTCAGATTGTCAAGGCCGAGTATCGAGGCCGATTCCGATTTGTCGAAGCCAATTCCAATTGTCGAGGCCGATTGTATAGGCCGATTCCGATTTGTCGAGGCCGATTGTCGAGGCCAATTATCGAGGTCGATCCCGATTGACAAGGTCGATTCTGATTGTCGAGGCCCAATGTGATGTATATGCGACTTGTATTTGAGGCCCATTGTGATGTGCATTCAGTCCGTGTTTAAGGCCCAATGTGATGTATATGAGGCCGATGTGATGAGGCTCATTGTGATGCATTTGAGGGCCAGGCGATGGAGCCCATTGTGATATATATGAGGCCCATATGAAAGGCCCATCGTGATGTGTATTAAGCTCTTGAGTAAGGCCCATTGTGTTGTATATTAGGCCCTTATGCGAGGTCATGAGTCCACTATATGTTAGGCTTTATGTGAGTCATTCCTTGGAGGCAATGTTAGTTAAATGTCCACATTGTCGAGGCCGATTGTTGATGCCGGTTATTAATACCGATTATGAGTATATGAAAGCATAACATCATGATACATGCCCATACGCATCATCTGCATGTTTGTTATGAGATGTGGTTGACCATTTCATATGTCATTGGGCAGGTTGTTATGAGCTCCGTGATAGGCGGAGGTTATTTTACATGAGCGCACGGTATATGTAGGATTGATGCATGACTGGATTGCATGACTTATGCATCTTGCATTGTGTGTTGTGACTACTGTACGCCCTAGCGATATCAGGGTCATAGCCTCCACAGGCATATATGCATGATTGATGCATGACTGGATTGCATGACTCATGCATCTTTCATTGTGTGCTGTGACTACTGTACGCCCTAGCGATATCAGGGCCATAGCCTCCACAGGCATATCGTGGATGGCAAGATGAGACACCAGAAATGTTTGGTTCTAGCATACGGGCGTCATAGATGTCCCTGGGTGAAAATCCCTAAACCTCCGTGGCCAGGAGAAGCCCCAACATCGAGACCCAGTGGATATATATGAGCGCATGAGGGTCGAATACCAAGAGACCGCGTCTCCCACGTCGTGGTCGGTTGGGAGGGGGTGTGGCCTTACCCGCCCGAGGGTAGGGGGCATAGTTAGGTTGAGTTTGACCAACTCGTGAATGGGTCCACTATCGACGTGTTAGGTAGATATTGGCTGCGGATGGTAAGGTCTCTTCCACTTGCATGGTCGTGCGTCAGTGGGCGACAATTTACATGTAAAGTGTACTAGACCCCAGTGATGATCCCAGAGAGAAACCGTACTTATATGTGAACTTATCAAGTAGGAGTTGTATATTCATTCATTCATTCATTCACTATCCACTCGGATTGGTGGTGCGCAACTAATTGTTGTGTACCTTCATAATGACAATGATTTCAGTTGGGCGCACGACTAACCTGAGATCAGGAGTCTACTACATTAAGTCTGACTATCCAAATTTAAGTATGAGACTGGTTTGGATAGAAGTATCTTGTGATGGACCCCATAGCCTGCGATATTACGTACTATCATCCCGACTTCACACTCCAACATGGTCATTTCATTCGCACCACATATTACATATTGCATTACATCTTCAACATATGACATTTTGGGTTGCTATGTTTCTGCATTTATATGACCTATATGAGGCTGATGCCATTTGTAGCTCTCCCGAATTGCATATTGTATTGCATCCTCGATATCTGATATCTGGTTCATTCTGTTTTCGCATTACATAGTTAATTTACATTACTTTCTCAATATATGACATTGGTTTTCTATGTCTTTTCATCATATATCTTAGATGAAATTGATGATATTTTTATGAATTTTCAGTTTTTCTACTTACTCTGATATTGTATGGTTTGTGGACTTATCAGTATCTCCGAGCACGCATATACTGCTTACACACTTACACCACCCCCTAAGCTTTCTATAAGCTTACGCACGATAGATGCATGCAGGTGGCATTAGGTTGCAGCAACGTTGAGCTTGGAACGTGCAGCTGTCTTCTGGAGCTTTGATTTTCGATACAGGTATTTCCCTTGCAGCATTGTATTCAAATGTTTATATTAGTAGATATGTGATGATGACGTTGCCTTTGTGATTTGGGTATACTTGTGGTTATGCTTCTTATGAGACAAATGTACTTTGAAAAATCCTCCTTGTAGGATCCCAGGATCGGAACCTGACATATGGGCGCTGGGAGCCGAGAATGGGGCACGACGGAGGCTGTCGGCACCGGATTCGGCGATCGGGATTCCTGTAAATCCGATTTCCGGGTGTGGAGCGTGACATATATTATCTAAAATGAAGTACATAAAAGACTTTTGTGCCAAAATTTTACATTGTCATCAACCTACGCATTCTCTCATAGCCATTTTATCCAAACTTGAACACTGTCAACATAGGTCGCCTCATCAATTTCATATTCCTCCAAGTAAGCTTTCCTAACAGGTCCATAAATACAAACTTATGGTGGGTCGAGCCCACTTTCTGGACCTGCATAATGACACTCGCTGACGTGGGACGTGCACTTTGCGTGCGCATTACATATATTGATTACATCACAATTAACAATACTTGCACAGAATAACAATTAAAATTTTAAATACCTTCAACGACTTCACCTCGACCCGTAGAAAGTTCATTTCATTGCATAGGTGGATATTCTTATTTTCCACATTCTTCAATTTTTTTGATAACATCTTAAAGCGGGAGTCTATTCTTCTCCCCCCGCTCTCCTCCCCCGACTCTCTCATTCAACTACTTGAGTTTGATAGTGGCTCTTTTTCCTCATTTTTATTCTTCTTCTCACCTATCTCCATCTCATTAACATTTTTCCTTATATTCCTCTCCTTCACCACATCTCCTTTCTCGACCTATTCCTTTCATAAAAGAACGACGATATTTTTCTCGTCCATTATGGGGATGAGTTCGCTGCTAATTAGTTATAATATGTATGCAATGTCGGAAACATTAAAATACAACATAAATAAAGTAAGTTTGAGGTGATATTTTAACTTACCCGCGCATTTGTAAAAACTTTTGTTAGAGCCCTATATTTTTTCACCTTAGTTGCCTTCCAATTTAGAAATCCGGAATTTAGAAATCACGGAATTTCTTCAGGTGGCAGAAACTGGGGATGGCCTCATATGCCCAAACTTGTTAGACGAGAGAAACAATGAATATTAAAAATAAGGCACATCATAGTGACATAATAGTTTATATAAATTCATAGGAAAAAAATTACCTATAGGGCATATGGACATCCACGGAAATTGTAAGAGTTCGGAATGTGTTTCTTAATCATAGTATTCGCTTCTTCTTTTAGGATCCGGTACCCCACACTCCCATAAAGGTGATTATTAAATGCATCCTGATTATTTGATACATTTATATACTTATCTACATATACGTTCTTTTTGGGCAAATCAACAAGTAAATTCTCTATGCATATCAACATCATCAACTGTATGGCGACCACATCATCGATGCTCCCTCATCGAAGAGATCGAAATGTCATTAAAAAAAAAAAAAATCATTATTTGTAATATGAGACAAATTCTTAAAAAGTCGATCATTAATACTCTTTCTTCTTGATGATCATTAACCGGTCTACTTCGATTTGTCTGGTGTTCCCCACTTCAAATCCATAATCAAAGCAAAATCTATCTCCCTGAGTTAGAGAATGGTGCCACCGAAGTCAAAGCGGAGGTCACTGAGGCGCCTCTACATTAGGCAGTGGAGCAATGGTCCATTTGTCCTTCATCCTCCTTCATCGAAATCAAGCAGATACCAAAATTGGGTTCTTCTAAACATCTCCCTCCTTATAAGTACCTTGTTGAATTCATCTCTTAAAATAAGTAGAAATCATACTAAGCACTTGGTAGTGACCTTTATATTGAAGTATTCTAAGTAAGGGTCAGGTTCCCTCACCTTGCAAGAGAATTTTGTAGTATATGAAAAATAAAGTATTAAATTTAAAATTAATCATTTATTACAACGTTCTCTAATATTGACAAAGGACCACTGATATTCACTGTTGGTTGCCAATCTTAAGAAGGAAACTCTGATATTATGTGCTATCCACAGTGAATATCAGCAAAAATTAGCAGAGGACTGCTTATATTAATAGAGGACCGCTAATATTAACAGGGACCACTAATATTATCCGCGGTCCATAATGAATACCAATGGTCCTCCGTTAATATCGACGATCCACAGTGACTTCCACTAATATTCACTATGGATGCCCTGATCTTAATAAGGGACTGCTGATATTATCTATGGTTCATAGTGAATACTGACGATCCTCTATTAATATTGATGATTCCCTCACCTTTCACAAACTTTCATCATTCATTAAAAATAAATTAAAAAAAAAAAAAAACTTTTAACATCTATAAAGGAACCACTATACCCTTTCACAAACTCTCATTACACTTTCTCTTTCACAAACTCCCACCATTCATGCTCATCAATGGAGACAAAACAACGAAACATAAAAAACTTACCTCTGCTCATCACAACTTCTACTTCAAAGTTTGTGGCTGAAAAACTTTAAAAAAAATATATTCTTTTAGTCGGAGAGCGATCTGAACTTCGTCAGGGCTTGCTTGGAGTTTTTTGTTATCACCTAGAGGGTGTGGATTCCGATCATACAACTACCAACCGTCGAAGATGGCTTCGTCTTCGTATGGTCCCAAGACAAGGAAGAAGATAAGACGAGGAAGATAAGAGAAAACAAAACGACTAAATAGCCTTGTGTGGTAAGGGCCTAACGTTTTGAACTCATCTCGATCTAATGTGGGCCCACTGAATTATTTTAAAGCAAATTCATCCATTCCACATGTAAGATATTTTAATTACATATAATCTAAGTTTGAAGACAAATCTTATTACAGAAAAAAAAAAAATCAAAATTAGCGCACATATTAATGTAATATTAGGCCACATATATTTTCAAACAAAAAAAATAAAAAAATTACGTATGTGGATTCATGGCTATCTAATTAAAATAAACATATCAAATCAATTAATAGGTGAGTAGAATTTTATTTTTTCCGGGCGCACGTTACTTATCAGAAAAGACTTTTCATATGTAGAGACGATAGCCAGCTGCAGCGGATGAATATTTTCACCCTGGACAAAATGAAAAAGTAATTTTTGGGGCTACAAAATCTTAACTCTGTCCGTCCGTATGGGCTCCTGGGGCTCCCAAGTCAGAGTATGAGCCATCACCCAGATACAATCAAACCATCACGGAGTGAATGTTCCGTATTCGCGGACCCTGAAATTATACACGTGGCATTTATGTAACAAAAATCAAACCATCCAAATCATGGTAACGCCGTACACAAGTCACAAACCCAAGGTTAGACTAGACTGATCGAATGATCCTAACCTCTGGTGAATGGACAATCTGGATGGATGACCACATTTCATATAACCGTCATCTAACCGTCCATTAGATGCCTACCAACCCGCATATTAAAATACAATATCAATGTAATTTTCGGTTTACGACTGCGTAAAAGTGGGACCAGCCAACGAGATGGACGGTTCAATTTACTCAAATGTGTGAAACGTGTACACTTACCGAGTGCGAGCGTATGAGCGGCCACCTCATCTCCATAACCCATACCTGCAAGAAAAAAAATCACTACTCCTTTTTAACCATTTACCCATGCAGCAGGACGGAGCTCAATCTCCAGCAATCCAGACCATTGATCTGATAGGAAGATCCCAGCCATGCAAGCCAGCCTTTTTAAGTGTCGCAGCTGCCAGCCATTGATTGAAGGGTCAGTATCGTCCAATCTAGGAGGTGCTTTGGGAATCCCATCAGATCAACGACTTGATCTGGAAAATGGGCCCCATTTGTACGGAACATGGGATGATGCTCAGGACCCAACAGCCTCCCCCACCCACCAACAACACTACACCACTACCATTTCATTTCAGTCAGCATCAAAATCACCACACGGTAGAAATATAACCCACCAAAACTAGCAATAAATCTATAGTCCAGACCTGAAGTATTCGCGAATTCCGAGTCAGAAATTCTCTCTCTCTCTCTCTCTCTCTCTCTCTCTCTCTCTCATGGAGGACTGGAGATCCAAGTCGTGTGGGGATGGAAGGATGCAAATGGAGGTATATGGGAGCCATGATCTGAGATGCTACAGCGCTACTTACACCTCATCTGCTCCCCAACAAACCCAAAAGGACTTGAAGAAGCTCAAGAAGAGCAAAACTAGTGGTGGGTCTTCCTCCAAAAACTGGAGCTTCAACGATCCTGAGCTGCAGAGGAAGAAGAGGGTTGCTAGCTACAAGGTCTATTCTGTTGAAGGGAAGATGAAAGGCTCTTTCAGGAAGAGCTTCAGATGGCTCAAGGACAGATATACACAGGTGGTTTATGGATGGCGGTGATTCTTGGCTGCGTGGGTAGGGCCCACCTCCTTTTGTGCCTCAAATCTTTTCTTCTCTCCCCTTTTCCTTTGTTGTCTTTGTGTGTGTGTGTGTGTGTTGAGATCTTGGAAGATTGATCTCAATCAACGAATTTCTGGGCCTTATATGATACTATGATTTGGCTTCTCTTTTTTTTATTTTTCAACAATTATAATTAACTGTGTTTAGATATGTTATATGTATTATGTGGAGTTGTATATGTATTTCTCTTTGTTTGTGTGATTTGGGTTCTCATCAAAATCCAATAATCTTGGTGGTGTTTTCTGATTTGGGGTGGTTGATTTTGGAATTATGTTTTTTTTTTTTTTTTTTTTTTTTTTTTTTTTTTTTTTTTTTTTAAATAATCTTTTTGTGGTTCTCAGCTGTTGGATTGGAGGTTTGAGTGTTTTAGCATATGCGAGGGCAAGGTTCCTTTTTGTCTCTTTGGTTTGATTTGTGTAGGGATTTGCAATGTTTGGGTTTCTGTCTCTGCATAAGATTTGTTTTGTAGATTGCCGATTGTGGTAAGAATTTGATAGTGTTACAATTTTGCTACCTGTTGTGTTAGGACATTCGAATGTGATATTCTGGGAGGTTATAGTAATTGAATTAGATCTTAGGCAGGGTTTAGGTGGTGCTTTCAATAGCGAATTTTGAGGGATCGGTTGAACTGCTTTGTAGTTTTGAGGGGAAATCCTATTAGTTCCTTTTGCGCAAGCAGTTATTAGTCATGAATCCGATGCTTCCTATGATACTAGAATCTTTGATGAGTTTCGCTCAGCATTTTAGCCCATGGAAGTGTTTGGATTAAAGAAGACAGTCTTTCAGGAAGTTGCATACCTTGGTGTTTGTTATTTTGTTCTTTTGCACAGCACAAAAAGGAAATGTCCATGGCTTCCATCTATGGATTTGAATTTAGACTTCGATACCTGAAAAAAGGGTAGCCTTTAGGAGGAAAGAGGATCCCACCATACACATGTTCTTCGATATGTATTAAGAAAGGAATCGGACACTATGGTGACAACAGGGTTTTCGACATTTCAATGTTGTAACGTATTAATTTTACCAGAATAGCTTGTATTGGAATCATAATTTACCAAGAGTTGAAATTGACAGTCTTCTTCAGATCCTTCTGATTGTCCATGCAGGATAGATGAGATGATAGATAATGCAGCTTTACTTCTACATGTGAGTTAATGCCTTTGAAGAGTTACACTTACTCTTATGGATTTGGATGTTAGACTAATACTGGAAATCAGTTCATTGGGATGAACATAATTGGCTTATGCAACACTGTTGTGATCTGTTATACAGAATTGGCCATTTGGATACAATCATTTCCAAAGTCCTTCATGGTTGGAATTTTAGCAGACCAAACATTTAGAGAGATTCTTATTTCAATATATTTTCACAGTATCTTGAATTGGTCCCACTCCTCATTGATAACTTTTCGAATTGAAGACTCATATGTACCCATCTGATTACCACCACAAGGAAGACTCATATTCTCTAGGAAGCTTGTTTTTTTGATTATATCATGATCATGAATGACAGCGAAGTTGGAAGGGTGCAGTACACTGTCTAGTCTAGTTAGATATAGAGACTGAGTGAAAATAGATTCACGTGGTGACATGTTCGTTCTTATGAATCTTATGATAATACCATTATCACGATGGCTTGTCTGTATCCTTGACATTAAGTGGATTAATTCAGTATGCCTAATGATGAAGCTGCCAATCTATTTCTTCCATAGGAAATTAGCATCATCTAGAATCTTCAAACCTTTCTTTTAAAAAATTGTTGGATGGTTGATTGGGGAGGTTAAATGGACCCTACCATCAATACACACAATGGTTCCCCAGTCCTCGTACGTCGGAATGTAAAACTATATTACCAACAAAGATCACATTCTTGCTAGTAATGGAGTAATGATGACTTGCACGTTGTTAAGTAGCTTTTGTAGATTGTTCAAGTAACTTTATTGAACTGGGATAGGTGCTTGGTGATGTATACTTGACAAAAAATTAGGAAGCATGCACCTTATGCTAACCTCTAGGCATGTCTGTCATCAGCTTGTGTTGTTGTGTGGTTACCTTGGTTTCCTCCCATGCTGCTTTGATGAAGCTCAACTTCTGGGGGTAGCAACAACAATCCCTGTGATGTGTGTTATGATGGTTTGTTTCTGTCAATGACATGGCCAATCTTATTGTCAGCGTCCTGTATGGATTAGGGAGATTACCTCACTTTCATTTGATAAGTTGAAAGGGATTCATTTCCCTTTTCTTTTCTTTTCTTTTTTCTTTCTTTTTGAACAATAACCATCAATTTGACTCGTTGATTGTAATCAACCTATGTAATAGACTATTAAATAGCGCCTTTGGGAGTTTTGTGCTCTCATTGCTGGTGCCAAGCCTGGATTAAGGAGGGTTGTTTCAAGTTGGCAGCCAGCATCAAACTTTTGGCATAACTTGCATCATGAATCCGGTAGTTGTGGCCCCTGATAGTGGAATGGTGGAATGGGATTCATGTAGGCAACCCCAGTTAGTTGGGATGAGGCTTAGATGATGATGATGATGAAGAATTACCATCAATTTATTAAATAGAAAGAAAGAGCACAACAAGAAAAGTCAGGGGGGAAAGGCACCATGCAGCCAACAAAATGAGTGCCCTTCACTCCCATCTTAAGCAAGAGAAAACATTCCTTGAAAACTCTCCCCCCCCCCCGAGAAGCTGAAAACAACAAGCTGCAAGAAATCGAAACTAAGAGGAAAAATAAATACTAGATTCCACAAATATGGTACCATGGTTTCAAATCTGTTTCAAATGTCCATATTGTATCAGTCAATATGGGCGTACAGCATCCAGATCAGCCAATTCCAATTCCCTAAAGGGGGTGAAACTGTCCGATCCAGACATCAGAGGCCACATTGCCCTTACTGATGCGTGCACTCTGTATTGTTTGCAGGCTGATACACATAAGAAGGCTTATTTCCACTTTTATTTCGATTTTCACTCATAGTTCAACCTTTTTCCATCATTTCAACCTCAAGAGGAAGCTTAGATATTTCGATTTGATTGAGGATATTTTGAAGATCAAAACATAAGATTTGAGCAGGATTGGATGAATTGAAGCAAAGCGGACCATTTTGGGGACATATTGGTAGTTAAGTAATTATGCTTTGTGAAATTATGTGCATATGCATTAAGTTTGATAGACTCTAAATTCTTAGTGAGTAGATAACAGAAAACTTGTATTGCATCATGATGCTAATTGTTAGATCATGTCATGATAGTACTTGCCTACTTGGCAGTAAGGGCTCTTTGGTCTTTATAGCCTACGCTTTATAAGATGATTTTTAGTAAAAAAAATTTTAAACATTGATGATTTTATTGCAACGAGGCCGAAGCCAAGAATTACCAAAAACAAACAGAAAACAGAAAAAACTAGTTACAAATCTGCCCAACTATCAGGGAACTGAGACAGCACTATTGCCTTGGCTGCCCATTCCTAGACATGGTCTTTGGCCAAATTACAACACCTCCACAATATATCTTTTCTAATTCCTGAAACAATGATGATTCCTTTCCAACCACATTGACCATATCCCAGCTAGCAAACATAGACGCCAGATCTCTTTCCCTTTCTTCCATTTGCCCCCACCATGCCATGACAACAAAAGAGATTCTATGGAACCCAGCAAAACCCACCAAGTGCTAAACATGATAAAGAAACCTTCTCATATCTTTCTTGCAAATAGATAATGGATGAAAAGATTGTTTGCTGTTTTCTCATGCTGATAACATAGAAGAGACACATTCAGAAGAATCATTTGCCTCGTGCAGATTGTTGACCGTGAGCACTTTGTTCCTTCCTACTAGAGGTCAAAAGACAACTCAGCTTTCAACAGGTCAGCCCAATAGACAACTTTTCCCCCCAGCCCAATAGACAGCATATTTACCAAAGAATGGTCTTATAAACTTTGTCTACATGCCTAACACACAGAAGTATAGATTCTTATGTTTCGTTTTTTTTTTTTTTTTTTTTTTGGTTTAAAAATTATTGACTGGTCCAGGTTGATATGTGCTCTGATATGGCCCATATCAGATTGATTTTGGGTCAAGGTTGCTATGCCCTCTAAAACCAATATTCAAAACTTTGGATGGCACCCCCAAGGAAGAGGCCATAAAAGAGCTTAAGCATTCGTCATGCCATCTTCTTCTACACTTATCCATTCATGGAATAACTCCGCTCTCAAAACGTCATGAAATTCAGGTCTCTCCATTGCCCAATCTACAATCGAAGCTGCAATTCTTATTTAATGGCCTTGGTGGACAAAATTTTGTTACTGATCCTCCCATTTCTTTCTTTCCACATGCACACACACCACACAGTGGGGTGAGAGGCATCCTCTCTCTACTTAGAAGGTTGCAAACATTTCCGAATAGGTTTTTTATACTCAACCTTTGTACCTTCTTAAGTTCATCAAGAAATGAATTCTTTGACTGTTAAGTTGTCATCGTGGGACCCTTTAAAATAAATTTGTAGTTCTCTGTTTTTTTTTTTTCTTTTTCTTTTTTAATTCAACCTCAGACTTTTGGTATAAATGGATTTACAACCCAATTGATCAAGAAATGCGAAACAACTGAGATGCTTTGTCGGATTATCTTTCTTTGAATGCATTAACATATGATCTGAAAGATGCTCTTATGGGGGTATGTAGTTCATCCTTTTATGGCAATTATTTGTTCATGCTGCAAAATTTCTAATTTCTTACCATTCCCAATGCTTACCTTGATTTTATAATGCACTACATGTTTGGATGGAGTTTATTCTAGTGCTTCAGGTTTGTGACATCCATAGGACCCATCTCTCATAGCTCCTACATTTAGGAGCGCAAGTTGTCAGGCTTCAGTTGAGATTTTTGAAATGCTACTGTCAGGCTTATTCAATTAAAGAAGAAGAAGGAAAAAAAAAAAAAATTGTGGAGTTTCATTCCACTTTAAAGGAAATAAACTAAGGATATTTCTGAGCATTTGTTAAGAAGCATGGCCCAAATTGTAGTTCTGGTGAATGTAACTATAGTTGCAATTTGGAGCCGAAACCATCGAAATAAATGCCAAGGAAATTGCAATTTGGGGTGCCTCCAAACGTACACAAATGAGATGTTCCTCTTAAGATTGATGAATTGAGTAAATTTTGAAATGACCAGGGAGCTGCAACAGTAGGCAAGCCCCTAGAGTTATGCTTCTTTATTCTGCTTTGATATTTGTTCAAGGAAGGTTTCATTTTAGATGCCCCAGAAAAACATTGTTGCATGAAGAAAGATGATTAAACAAGTATTGAGGTCTGTAGGAAATATCCCAAGGCTTCTGCCGGATTGTTCATTTTCTGTATCAGCGCCACCACCATCACCAAACCAACATGTAGCACGGGCGATCGATAAATTCATGCACTGCATTATGAACCTTGATTTTACTAAGTAGGCTGCCATAACTCTCATGATTGACTCACAAGTCCCTCGAATTGTGGTGTAAGTTAATTTAACCATGCAAAGATATGTTTGTCTAATCCAAGTAGGGCTGATTGGCCTAGGAAACTGAAAATTTAAAATGTGACTGCCTTACTAGTTCAAAATGTTGGCCAATTCCAAGTGCCACCCGCTCGGCTGCAGACCAACAGCCCACCCACCGATCCCAAGTGGTGGATCCCACATTTCACAACTGTCAGATCAGAGTCTCACATCCAAAGCTCATTTGAGACAGAAATGGCTAAACACATGCTGCTCTGTCCATTGATTTTTGTTATTTGCAGCATATGGACAAGAAGTGAATCCTGGCGAAGGGAACAGAATCAAACATGAACTTTCTGTAGAGAGAATTTCCAAGATCAAAGTTCTAACTAATACCATTCTAAGCTTGGGAAAAAAAAAAGAACAGTCAAAACTGCAAATGTCAGTAGCGCCTATTACAGTTGTGTCATTAATATCTCTTTTGAGGAGCCTTAGGATGTGTTTGGAATTATTTAACTTAATATCAACGGTCAGTCTGATAACGGATAAAATAACCAAATTGTGGCATTCCTACTGAGGGTAAGAGTGTCATATCACTGTCATCCTTACTTCCAAGTTGGCTTGAAATGAACATGACTGGAATTTGTGGGCTACTTCCTAATTACAAATACTGGATTTATCATTATGTTCGTAATTAAAGGGTGATTATCTGATGGGGCCAGAAGAACCGGAAGATGGTAGATCATATCTGCCATATGCAGGTCCCTAGCTTGGTTTGTCTCATTGTACAATCCTGTCCACCATAGTGGCAGCGGGCTACCACCAAAAAAAAAAGAAAAAAAAAAAGAAAGAAGAAGATTGAAGAGAGTAACGGATAGGATTTTGGGTTTTATCTTTACAACGTAAGCTATCTGTCCGGATGCCAGTATATGGATGGACCCAATGGAAAGATCACCCTGCCATATCCTGTGAGCAAAGATGGCTCTACCATATTAGAGTTCTTTCGGCTCCACTATATGATCCATCATCCATATCATCCATGATTCAATTCATTTGTACATCCAAACGGATCAAACATTAACTTTGAGGGCATCAGAACCGCATAAGGTTATACATTATTTTGAAAGCATCAATAATGCCTACCACCATCCTGTATTTTGCTACCAACTGTAGTAAATCCGACAGTTTGATTTGGGGCTCACCTTGTGGATGAGCCGCAGATACCGTTGCTTAAAAACTGCTGTGATAAGTGATAACATCCTCAACCAATCAACGCGGAATTGATCTTTTTTTTTTTTTTTTTTTTTTTTTTTTTTTTTTTTTTTTACTGCTGTGATAACATCCTCAACCAATCAACGCGGAATTCATCTTCTTCTTTTTTTCTTTTTCTTCTTTTTTATTTTTATTTATTTTTTATTTTTTATAAACTATTTAACTGTTCACTTGCAGACTTCCTATGCAGTGACTTGATACTGTTACCGTGATTTTAGGTAGCTCATCTACAGAGTTGCCCACTAGATTAAACAGTCTGACATCCTGATTGTGGAGCCCTGCCATTTAAATGGACCTCACATTTATCCACCACTACATACCTGCCAAATGATGAATTTCATCTAAATTTTATTGACTTGTCAACCTAACGCCCAATGAGTAGTAATTTAACAAGTCCTATACTTTCAATGCGTGGTATCCACAAGACATCCAGATACAGCTTCGTTGGTCGTTCGTTTCTTTAGATTTTCCTCTTTTCTATGCTAATATCACAGACATTACAATGTCACATGCTCCTCCATATAAAACCCATGGGACACATTAAATTCAAACAGATCATCTGGTGGACCTTCACCGTGGATGGACCATATCCCGAAAGTTACTACAATCAGAAAATCATAAACGACTGAATATGGGCCCGTGTCCATCGAATGTTTTGGACACACAAACTTCTCTTTTCCTACAACACAAACAGATCATTGGAAAAGCGTGACTATTGGACTATAGCCCATTTCTGAGCCTGCCAGATGAGCGTCTAAATATTTATATAAACACCTACTATGGGGGATCGTGCCCTTTCCTCACACTTCCCGATGGAGTAGATTTAGGGAAGGCCAGAATGACTGACGGTCTTGGTACCCAGGGATAGCCCTTTTTTAACATCCAGACAACTGCATGCCATAGTAGCATTCGTCATGAACAGACTTTCGGTTGACCCTTTTTCCAAATGGCATTTGTTTGTTGGGACGCAGTGCGAATCAAATATATGCCCGAACATGACTTTGAAACTTTATTTTCTAATTAACACTCAGATGGGTTTGGTTGCACCAAATTTCATGAAAATATCATGAATTTTTGCATGTAGTTAAGACTGATTGATAACAAAATATCAAAAACAAAAAACAAATATTTGGTGCAACCAAAGGCAGCTGACCCAACCTTTCACATCACCAGTCACTGATACATAAATGGAGGTTAGAAAATCCTTCCCAAACCTGATCATTTGTTCATTCATTAGATGCTTTCTTGAAGAACACTCTTACAAGCAAAGCATGAAGCGTGAAAGGTAACATCAACTGCATCAACCCGTAATGAATTTTCAGGGCAACAAATTGACCCACAAAAGTTCATATGCCTCAAAATCATATCCCTTTTTACTCAAAAAGAAAGGTTCCGTACACTTTAGCCCAGCTCAATGGCCAAAATAATATAGATTACTTTTGGCCTTGCGTTAATAAACATGTTCACCAGTTTCTACAGAAAATTCATCAGATGGGGCATGGTTTGGTTATATATGTACATTGCGCCTCATGATGAACAATAGCAAGATATTAATTGCAACAACCAGTGCAACCTTGCACCAACAGTAGGGGGACTGGGAGATGTATACCTCATCTTCAATTGCAGAGCTTTCTCCACCAAAGTAATCAATGTACATCGAATTGGTTTAGATTACGATGTTCTCACTTTACTACGATTCATCAAGTCATGGTAATAAAGGAGGACACACATGGGTTGTCCAAGAATGCTGAAAAAGAACCAGAAGACCATATTCCCCACCTGGCAAAGGTCATCAATTCATCCAAGATTCAGTTCAATCAAATACCAAAACTGAGGAATTGCAATGTTCAGAATCTGGTCGACAAAATTTTGGAAACTGGAAAGTTGCGATGGCATTTCTATAATCTTGACCACTTTAGTTTCCAACCTTTATTCGCAAAAAGTGCATTTCAGGATGACTAGTCCTAAAGATGAAAATGCTAGGGCAAAATTGCCAGAAAGAAAGACATACCATGGTGTTTTTGAATTTATTTTGGAGGTAATTAGTCAAGATGACCAAGGGGACCTGTTACAAAATAACAAGATAGCCATCCAGTGAATATCGCATGCAAAATCCCCATGGGTATGAAGATGATATGACTCTAGGAATTTGTGGTTGAGAAACATCCTCTTAGAATATACATGAATTAAACATAAATGATTGTAAGAGAATGATAGGAAAGTTGCTGTCTACCTAATATTCCATTTTAGAAAGGGGGAAAAGATTAAAAAACTGAACTTCTGTACGTAATAGCTGTCAAAATGTTATTAAGAACTAAAGAAAGAAACATCAAAAGAGGGGCATTGAGTCCCCAATACAAAGGTGAGCTTTTAAAACTCAGAAACTCTGCAATATCACTAGCCTCTATATACATGATTAAATGAAATATTTAAACATGATGAGAAATCCGAATTTTTGTTAGAAGAGTTTTGGCGAGCCCACAAGCACGTGGAGCCCTGACCATCCAGACACAAGTATACATTCCAATAGGGCACATGTACGAGATCTAAGCTTTCCACATCAGGTAGACAAAAATCTAATCACTGTGTCCCATCCATTGTTCGAAGTATCCTCGATACCATTCGTATCTCTAGCTCGGCAATATTGATAACACTAGTGGCAATACCAATAACACTGGTAATACCAAAATTTCCAGGTATCGGTGATATATTGCCAAGTATCGGCAATGTATCAATATCGGCAATGTATCACTAACATTTTCGATTGTAAATTTCAGGTGTCGCTTGTATCGCTTATATATCGATAACGCCAATATTTTCTCCTATGTAAATTCTAGGTGTCGCTTGTTTCGCCAGTGAATCAACGATATTTCAATAATATCACAAATGTATCCATATTGCCAAAAATCTGTTTATTAAAATAAATTAATTAATTAAAAAAAAAAAATCCATCTAAATTGTTTTATTATGGGCGCATGGTGGTATGCAGTGTTCAATGTCTCGATGACAATATTGATAATATCACGAGATTATCATTATCGCAACATGGCGATATCGAGACCACCGTCTTTTGTTTCCTTTTCAGTTGTCGACAATTTCTCTGGGAAATATCATTTGTTGTCAATATTCTGAAATATGATGGACGTTCGGATGGAAGGTTAGATGGTTGGATGCATAGATGGGATGGTTGGACTAACTTCTTACAACAACACATCCTTTTAGGCCCCCATTAAATGGAAACTTATTATGTATACATTTTTTTCACAATTTTTTTATTCCTAAATATGCAAATATGTGTATTTTAGCATCTCCTGAAGTTTCACTAAAAAAATCCACCATTTTCCCCATGTTTCCCCACATATCCATCATCAACAATATCGATATCGTTTCCGTATCCCTAGCCACCGATATCGATACTTCGAACACTGGTCCCACTTGATTGAAAGCTCGGATCTTGTACATGTGGACAAGTGCTTGTGTGTAGATTGGCAAGGCTCTACAGACTGGGCTTAGTAGACCCCATAAAAAATAAAAGTTAATTTCCATTGCTCCAAATTCACATATGATGCCGACCTGATAACATTTTTTGGAATCTCCTTTGACAATAAGACTCCCATAGAGAAGGAGAATATTCCACCCATGGAGCAAAAACCCTACCAACTTCAACTAAAATGAACTTTAGGTAGTAATTGAAGATTGTCTACTAGAAGTTTGTCAATAGACAACAAGAAGCAATATATATATATATATATATATATATATATAGGGAAAAGGTACTATGCACTCGACCGTAGTATACCTTCTATAAGGTCGACTGCTAGCGGCACCTTATTCGTTGGATGGTGAAAATTTTAAACAAACTGGGAAATTTTATAGGGCCACAAGCAATTTATGTGCGAGCCTTTCGTTGTTGGAAGATCATGTGCTAGGATTCTGTGTAGGGCCCACTATGATGTTTGTGATAAATCCAACCTGTCCATCCGTTTTTCAAAATCATTTTAGGACATGCAACCAAAAATGAGGAGGATCCAAATATTAAATGGGCCACATGAGAGGAAACAGTGGGGATTTAGTGACCACCGTTGAAACATTCATATGACTACAAAAGTTTTGTATTGGTTTATGTTCGTGGTGTTTTCATTTCATATCAGTGAAAATGACCTTATAAACGGTTTGGATGGAATATAAACACCAAGGTGGAGCCTAGGAAGGTTTCAATGGTAAGCATTCCTTTCTGCAGTGTTTCATCTCGTATGGCCCACTTGAATTTTGGATCCTCCTCATTTTTCGTATAATATCATAAAATGATATCTAAAAACGAATGGACGGGTTGGATTTCACACAAAGATTATAGTGGGCCCCACACAGAATCCTTTCCCGAATCTTCATGGGAAAGGCTTTAGTAGAAAATCCGCTTCCCTGGGTCTGGGAAACGGACTGGGTACTCCCCCGCGACCGGGCAATGGCGGGTGGTCGGTGTTATGTGGGCCCCATTATGTTGTATGTGTTTCATCTATGCTGTCTATATATTTTTCTAGATCATTTTATGATAATGAGACCAAAAAAAGGGTATATCCCAATCTCAAATGGACCACATTACCGGAAACAGTGTTGAATGGGCGTCGACCATTAATTTTTTTTTTGGGGGCCATAAAAGTTTTGGATCAAGTTGATCTTTGTTTTTTTCCTTCATATGGGTCTGTATGACCTAATCAACAGATTGGATGTCAAATAAACAGCACAGTGGGCCTTAGGATGATTTTAACTATAAGCATCACTCTCCACACTTTTTTCTATGGTGGGGTCCATTTGAGCTTTGGATATGATTCATTTTTTGTTTAATGGTCTAAATTGATCTCAAAAAATGGATGAAGGGTGTGGATATAATAAATAAATCATTGTGGGGCCATGTAACTTTGATCTCCTTTGAACCGTTCGTGCAACTCGGAGCTCAAGGAGCGTCGGCACTTGTCTTCGTGCGACACGTATCTACACCAGCTATATAGCTGGTGTGTAGTACACCAGCCAATCCGCTTCCCTCCTAGACGGAAGGGGATTGCTCAGCTTACTGAGTAAACTGTGTGAGGTCCACCATGATTTATGTATTTTATCTTCTCCGTCCATCCATTTTCCCAGATAATTTTCTGGCTGAATCCCAAAAATGAAGTATATACAATGTTCAAATGGACCACACCACATGAAACGGTTGAATTGAACTTCTATTGTTGAAAATTTCTCGGGGGGCCACATAAGTTTTGGATCAAGCTTATATTTTTGTTTTCCGTTCATCCATGTATGTATGATCTTATGAACAGGTTGGATGACAAATAAACATCACTATGGGGCCTAACAAGGTTTCAACAGTGGAAATCATTATCCCCACTTTTTCCCAGGCATGATGGACTTGATCTTTGGATATGCTTCAATTTTGGGCTCAACCCCTTAAATTAGATGGAAAAATGGATGGACGGCATAGATGAAACACATACATCATGGTGGGGCCCACATAGCACCGACCACCTGCCATTGGCCGGTGGCGGGGGAGTAGCCAGTCCGTTTCCCAAACTCAAAACCCAGGGACACGGATTTCCTGCTAAAGCCTTTCCCATGAAGATCAGCGGAAGAATTCTGTGTGGGGCCCACTGTGATCTTTGTGTGAAATCCAATCCGTCCATTTGTTTTTAAATATCATTTTAGGACATTATACCAAAAATGAGGAGGATCCAAAATTCAAGTGGGCCATACGAGATGAAACAGTGGGGAAAGGAATGCTTACCGTTGAAACCTTCCTAGGCTCCACCTTGGTGTTTATATTCCATCCAAACCGTTTATAAGGTCATTTTCACTAAGATGAAATGAAAACACCATGAATATAAACCGATACAAAACTTTTGTAGCCATATGAATGTTTCAATGGTGGTCACTAAATCTTCACTGTTTCCTCTCATGTGGCCCATTTAATTTTTGGATCCTCCTCATTTTTGGTCGCATGCCCTAAAATGATTTTGAAAAATGGATGGACGGGTTGGATTTATCACAAACATCATAGTGGGCCCTACACAGAATCCTAACACATGATCTTCCAACAACCAAAGGCTCGCACATAAATTCCTTGCGGCCCTATAAAATTTCTCGATTTGTTTAAAATTTTCACCATCCGACAAATAACGTGCCACCAGCACTCGACCTTATAGAAGGTATAATACGGTCGAGCGTATAGTACCTTTTCATATATATATATATATATATATGAGAATGATGCAGTAATCAGTTCGTATCTTTCTGACCAGGAGGCAATGAGGTGCTGCTACCTTTCTTCAATCCCATGACTGAAAAATATGTGACTGTGTACTGACTACTATGCAGAGTCAGGCCTCGCTATGCTAAAGCATGGGTATCCTACCCAGTTAAAGGAAACTAGGAATACAGGCAAATCAAATCCCCAATGAAGTGTTTCATCAATAGAAGATGCAGCAAGGCTAAAGCAGCAGCACAATTGAAAATAGAAAAATAGAGCTAATTTTGATACGGCATGACCAAAAACAAAACAAAAAATAAACCTCTGACAGGCATTTACCTGAAGCATTATCCCTATAAAAGCCCACAGCTTGAAAATGTGGCAAGGAATACCAACACAAAGCTGCAGATAAAACAAAGACAGCTGAACATCAACACATCGTCATATAGTTCAAAAATGTGAGTACATAAAATAATAAAGGGTATAACAATAATCAGATGGCATAATAACTATTCAGTGCACCACGATTGGCCTTCATTAGCTTGAGAACTATGCACATTAAGGGTATTATTTAAATAATAATAAAAAATCTCATTAAGGAGTGAGATGAAAAATGAATTGTTAGAACAGGATAAATGCATAGATAATTAGTTGTTTCTTGCGACCAAGATTGGATTTCACTTAGCTCAGGATATATGCTCATTAAGGGTTTTTTTTTTTTTTTTGAAGATACACAAAGAAACTTATATTAACAAAAGAGAAAGCATACAAGGGGGGACTGCTGAGATAGCAGCCGCATAGGACCCTAAACACCTAAGAAAACAAGATTGTAGTCTTTTAAACCCAAAACATTAGACACCCATTCCCAAATCAACTTTTTGGCGTAGGATCCCACTTCTTTTGCCGAAGACTGAGAGTCATTAAAACACCTATCATTTCTTTCCTTCCAGACGGCCCACCAGATGGCGATAATCGCCATTCTCCAAATACGCGTTAGCACTTTACCGAGATTATGGCCCTGCCACGCTGCTAAGAAGGATGTTGTGGAGATTGGATTGCAGGTAACAATATTGAATCTAGGCTAGAAGTCCCACCAAATCTGGGTGATGAAGGGACAATGGACGAGGAGATGGTCGACCGTCTCCTCACTTCTCATACAGCATAGGCAAATATTAGGCAGTTGCATACCACGCTTCCTTAGATTATCGATGGTGAGGATCCGGTTCATAGCTGCAAGCCAACCAAAGCAGATGAACTTAGGGGGGGCTTTATAATTCCAGATAAACGGGAAGGCCAGCCTGGTTGAGGACGGAATAGGGGCCAGAACCGAGTATAGAGATTTGACGGAAAAGTTGCCGGATTTGTGACGACTCCAGGTCAGATTGTCTAGAGAGGCGAGATCCAACGACACCGTAGAGAGAACATTGAGCAGATCGACGTATTCCTCTACCTCCCGATCATGAAGATTCCTGACACAATTAATTTCCTAGACCCCTCTAGATCCCATCTGCAAGAAGTGAGAAGCGATCGTACTCTCTTTGTTCACTGCAATACAATAGATCATAGGAAATCTGCTTTTCAGGTTACGATCACCCAGCCATTGGTCTTCCCAGAACCTGATTCTCCTACCATCCCCCCCCCCCCCCCCCCCGATCGAGATGTGAGAAAAAAACGTCACCAAATTCCAAATGAAGCTCGCTACCTTTCAATGGCAGGCAGACTCACTCTCATTAAAGCCGCGCTGTCCAAGCTTCCTCTGTACTTCATGTGTCTTTTCAGATGTCCGTCTCCGGTGTTGAAACATATAGATGCGCTCAGACGCAACTTCCTTTGGTGTGGTAAGGAAAATCAAAATATATACTCATTAAGGGTATTATTTACATAATAATTTATATATATATATTTTTAAATCTCATTAAGGAGTCTGAGATGAAAAATGAATTGTTAGAACAGAAGAGAAATGCATAGATTATTAGTTGTTTCTTGTGATGGCTTGCATGGAAGTACGCCGAGGCTTGGGTCATTTGCATTTCATGTTTAGTTGTGAAGACTTTAACATCCACTGTATATATCTCTCAAGATATGAATATAACCTATCAGTATTTCAGTTCTAACTAGTAATATGGCCCAAGACCCCCACAGATGTGGAATGCTTACAGAAAGTAAGGTGTTTACAATAAACAGTTATCCAATGATTCAAACAGGAAACCACTTAGCAGCTGCTCTTATCACAACAATGTAGTTGGATTTCAGTTCAATCAATTGTGCCTAATTCAGACTATTATGTGATTCTTGAGAAGCTGAAGAAGATAGTATGGAGCATGTTGGTATCTCCAGAACAGATACCAGAAAGTGAGATCAAATCACGTGCAGCACAGAAGCAAACATCTGTGTGGCAAGTCAAGTAATGGACAGACAGATTCAGAGGGAAACTGGGTGGCCATTAGGAAATCAAAGGCCAGAAGATAAGCAAACAGATGTCCATATTTTCATATTTGTTCATAATATCCATTTCGATTCCAGTAGTGATGGGATTTTTGGTGCCTTTGGGAGCGTGAGGATGTGTTCATCCCGTGGGATCAGCAGTCTGGTAGGGATCAAGAGCTTCATGTTTCTGAGATTTTGATACAAAGATGAGGTGAGGAAGGTCATTCAGGTGATGAACAGCAAGGAGTTAGATGGAAGAGTCATTGAGGTATGCGAGCCTCGTAGTGGTTCTGGTACTAATTGGCAAGGGTTAAGGCTCTCCTCCCAGAGTGTGGAGGTGGTTCCTAGGCGAGGGAAACCTAGCCAGGTTCTGTCAATTGGCAGTTTTCTGTTGTCTTTCCTGGAGAAGATAGCGGAGGATTCTAGGCTTGATGTTTTGTTATGAAGGTTGGTGGGTATGTCTAGAGTTCTGGTGCCCTTCAATTGTGGCTCTGAACTTCCGTTGTTGGATCAAGATTATCAGGTTACTGATTCACACCTGGGGCATAGATTTCTGGCCTGAGCCTGGCCCTCATGCCAATTTTAGGGGCCCAAGCCCTAGCTCAACAGGGCCTGGCAGCCTGCCCATTTCCAAGCCAAAACCTAGCCCTCCAGTGTTCACCATCCTTGAGGTTCCTGGGGTGACCCACTCGGTCCATCCACTTGCAGGGGAGGCATTCTGCAGACCTCTAGAATCAGTGCCCTTAGATTACATGGCCATGGGATCCATTAGCCAGGTGGAGTCCAATGGGTGGTCTGGAAGCCATCCTCTTAACCTCGTTGAGCATGAGGGCTGATTTGGCAGATCTGAATGCTCCAATCCAAAAGTTCAGAAGTTCCCAGACATCAGTGGGTGCAGCTAAGAGTTACATAGCAGATAGGATGGTTGTGATGCATTGCGCGTTAGGGTTGGATGTATTCAGTTGTCCTCAGAAGCAGTCATGGTGGCAGTGAGGTAATGATGCTTTTTTGCGAAACAAAGGGGTGGGAGCAGTCCAAGTGGTAGAAGATCCAGCCCTAGCAACAGTCCTTATTAATGTCTCTTGGTCACTTCGATCTGAAAAGTGATGTGTTGGAGTCTTCGATAGTGACACCTATTGCTTGTGGTTCGAAACTGGTCTTTCAATTGAAAGACCTGTCCATCGGTGGTGTTTTTTCATACCTTCAGGAATCTTTAGCTCTCTCCGTGAATCACCACTCATCAGCCCTCAATCTTTCCTCCCATCAGGCACCCTCTTCCAGCTTCGACCCGTCCATTGGTGGTATTTTCTCGTACCTTCAGGAATCTTTAGCTCTCTCCATGAATCACCCATCAGCCCTCAATCTTTCCTCCCATCAGGCACCCTCTTCCAGCTTCGAGCAGTTGAATGACACATGTTCTCTGAACCACTAGCTGGCCTCCACCCCGAGGCCACCAAAGCAGGTTCTGTATGCTGGTTTTTGTAATACTGGGGCAAATCCAGTATTTGTCCCTAGGAACATCAATGGGAGGAAAATAATACCAAATATCAATGCTTTCTGGTTCAAGGGTGTGGTGATGGGGATCGGTCATCCTACAGCTAGGATCTTGGACCTATATTGCTAGTAGTCATGTTGGACTGAGGATTCCGTCCCTCATTACTAACTTGAATATATTAAGTGTTTTCTGACTTTGTTGTGTCACCAGAGGAGGAATTAGTTCAAATTGGGTCCGATCCTATCCCTTCTGCTCTAGAATGGGCTTCATAGGTCGACAATGAATAGGATCAGTCAAGGAGGGGTAGGCATCATATCCACTCTGCTTGGCAAGTGGTTATGGCCTATGGGGATACGGGACAAAAGGGAATAGTCTAGAGAAGTGAGTTATTTCCTGCAAACACACAAATCATAATGGAGGCTGGTTCCCAAAATCTTCTACAATATAGGAACTTGAGCCCATGGATAGTGGTGTTTCAAATAGAGGTGAGTTCCCTAAAGCAATAGCAGGGTACATAGGAGTTGTAATGCAGTGATCGTGCTTTCTACCAACCTTTCCCCAGGTTATGCCACCAAATTTAAGTTGACATGGGAGAGATCAGGTTGAATGATCTCCAAAATTCAGAAGAAAACTCGGAATGTCAGTATGATGGGGTGTTTGAATCTCTGCATATTGAGACTGGGAAAAACAGATGGCTGCAGGAGCCAGGAGGGCCACTGAAAAAGATGGAGTCTTCTTAATGAAATCTTTCTTTCCTGTTATCGAGGGACTCTCACAGGTAGAAAAGCATAAAGAACATTTTTGTGGAAATATAGCATCCTCCTGGGGTTTATTGCTTTCAGTTGGTTGGTTGGAAGGAGGGGAAAAAATAACCATTCATGACTTAAGGAAGAGAATATGGTTATCGCTAAAGTTGGCGTTTTCTGCAAAAGGAAAAAAAAAAAAAAAAAACTGAACACTTATTTATACACTGCTTTTCCAAAGTAATATAGTGCAAATTTTGGAGGCTCTTTTGGCCTTTGGGTGGACGGGGTGATGCCACAGAGAATCCAATAAAATTTTCCAAGGGCGACATCATGTTAGGCCGGGAAGGAAGAGTGAAAATTTGGAGGCTCCCGTCGTTAGCAGTCATGTTCTTAACTTGGCCATGGGGATAAATTAATCCAATAGCAACTCTAGGGAGATCATACAAGGAGTATGTAGATTGGAATGATTGTACGACGTTAAGATTATCTCTGATCATCTTTATATGTAACTGGTAACTAGATTTTGGATTGTACTATTTGTTCCTTGGGGCCCTATATATCAAATTTCACACTACTCTTCTAAGAAAAAAAAATATATGTCAGCGCATTCAAATTGCATGTCTGAATTAATGGATGCTCGACAAGAGAAAAAAAGGCAGCAACACACCTCATGGAATACAGCAGAAAAAAAGAAGGCAATCACTACAGCAACTCCCTGCAATTGAAACCAATCAAAACATCATTAAAATCAGCATTAGCAAAAATGAAGGCCATCCAAAAATCAAACCAGTCAACATATATAGGAATGGAGCCAAAAGGATGTTGAAAAGATTTGGTCCAGGAAAAAGGAAAAAAGAAAGGAACAGGAAGAGGAGAAGAGGAGAACAACAAACATTCTAGCTAGGCAACAATCTTGAAGGTGACTCATTTCTCTTTATCCCTTAAACAAGTCCTGATATTTAAAATTTAAAGAAATTTAAACTTTCAGGACTTATCTACAACCGCTTAATCAAAATGAGCCATACTTTATTTGATGAAATATAGGAGCAATAGTAACCATGACAAATCATTGTGACTCCTTATATCAATAGCATTCCTAATTGAAATGCATCATGATACATGTTAGTCTAATGAACTGTAGAAAAAGTGTGCATCAAGCTGTTATGGTTCATTTGTCTTTCCTGAATCCTCTAACTCAACAAGTCACGGTATCTATTAACTAAAGAGAAAATAAGAACTATGGTGATTGATGTCATCTGTGAATCCTTTTAACTCAGATCACACTACTCAAGCAATTGTCAGTTTTCATTAATACTCCAATTTTTCTTTAAGGAAATTACGTCAAAGATCAGCAAGATTACTATGACTCATTGGTGATGACTGATGAGTTACTAGAGAGATTTCTAAACATCTTTTTTCTTTTCTTATATTTCAAAATATGATTCAACAGTTCCGGAGGGATATCTATAATTTTTCACAACAATGTTAATTGGTGGCAGTCTTTTTACGAATAAAACCTGGGACATGGTGAAGGTCAAAAGATACCAGATCCTATGTTGTGGCAGTGAGTGCCAAAATAGAGGTTGTAACTGTCACCCACAGTCTCAACAAGCATGGTGATAATGGTTATTTGGACACAATTGCCTTTTGAACAATGTAAGCTGCATGGGGGTTGGGGCACTTGAGCCTTCCTAGAATAGTCTAACATGCCCTAATGAAAAGTAGGCAGTCGTGGTGCAAGTTAAGTTTAGATAATGGTCTGCAGCACCTGTCTCTAAAGCTTATTTCCTTTATTTTTATTTTTTTACTTTATTTATTTTTATTGGCATAACATTGCTAATATCAATTATTTGCTGTCCAATGTGCATGAGTGATTAGATTAAATGATTTCCAGTCTCAAACATACATGGACACTTTGACACTTGGCACCTGCTTAATGAATTCAAGTAAAGAGTGATGGTGATCAATCAAGGTTGCATAAAACTGTATCTGATTTCTTTCGATTGCAGTCACCAGGGAAATAGTTCGAGCCACAGCTCGTAAGTGTTTTTTTAATGGCATTGAAGGAATTTTACCATTTGTATCCATCATATCCAAGCTTTACTACTCATTTTAGAGGCTGAGACCAGTTATAACACTTCCGGTGAGCTTTAGGTATAGAGAACAGAACAGCATCGTATCCATTGAATGAAAAATAAAAAGAAAAGGAGGGCTGACAACAGAATAGTATAAGAAAAAAGAAAAGAAAAGAAAAGAAAAAAACAGAGCAACACTGCTTGGCAACTATAATCGTGTTGGTGACAATGTGTATAACACCTTGTAAACCTAAAGAAAGAATTACCTTTGGTATCCCATTACGTAAGCATGGAAAGTAAATGTGACGAACCATCCATTTATGAACAGGCTGCAATCAGTAACACTTATCATCAGTGAATGTTTTTACCCATTATTTCATGTTACCTGCCTCCCATGTCATATTTTTCATTAATAAATATAGAAGCATACTCTATGTTAGTTTTTCACAATATAAAAATTGGTAATGATTCATCAATCCTCATATGTGCAGTGATGTACAGCTATTAGACCATCCAAATGGTCCGTTCCGTTGTGGATGGAGCATCTCTATAATCACACCGATCAAGCAATCCCAACCATCTAATTAATGGCTATCAAATGGATGGTTAAGAGTAAAATAGTAAGTGGCAATTTTGGAAGAAAAAAAAAACCTGATGGTTAATGTATTCTTCTCAGTACAATGTGTACAGTAGAAGAGTCTCCACCATTTTTTAAGCAGTGCAAAACTAACATCCAACTCTGAGTCTAAACCATAAACATATCATGTTTAGAGAACAGATGATGTAAAGAAAAATTAGAGACAGAAGTAAATGAGGGAAGGAAAGAAAACTAAATCAGCAATAAACCTACCACAAGACACACCGTGCTTAATTATCATTTTATTTTTTTTCGTGAGAAAAATCATTTCTGGTCAGATTTACAACATATTTATTCCTTCTCAGCAATTCGCGATATTTGTACTAAGTTGCTTCCTCAATATTGTCGTCACTAAATAAGTAGTAAACTGGGACCAAACATAGTTTCAGGGAGTGTCAAGAAATAGTGGTACAATTTCTACGAGGTATTCTTTTAATTTATATGCACTATGAGGGTAATTCTTGTATGCCACTCTACACAAGCTTGAAAAGATTTCTAGAATCTTATTTCGGCAAAAGATCTCTGGAATATTCCTAATGTAGTTAAAGGTGGTACATGCATATCAGGCACAAGTGCCTCAGGAACGCCCGAAATGCCTAGGTGCACACCTGGAGAATCTAGGCGCATGTTTTTTAAATTTATTTCACATCATAAATATTTATATATAAATATGAAGTGAACTTTTTATCAGCTAGATGCCACTTTAAAAAATATACAGGCGCTAAAACATTCCAATGAATCCACAAAACGTTAGAATTTCAAATTCCCCCAACTTCCTGAACCAAGAAACCCTAATTCCTTAAAATTCTCAATTCCTCTAAGCCCAAAACGGCAAAACCCCAAACACAAATTTTTCATAAACTTCCCACAATTCTAGACCCTGATTTGTCATTTTCCCAATCCTAACCTAAATTTCACAACTACCCCAAATTCCTCAATCCATCACAAATTTGCCAAATCCCTAAATTTTCAATCCAACTTTTCATAATTCCAAATCCACAATCCTAAAATTTTCAATTCCCCCAAAATCCCAATTCCCTAGTCACTTGTAAAGCACAAATGGAGGGTGAAATTGCTTTCAAGAAGTCCAATGTAGTATTTAAAACACTAATAGAAGAAAGAATCAACAAAAAAATCTAATGAGCTCATTAAAAATACAAGAAATTTGGGAGAAGAGGTAATTTTTCATAAATCAAGCTTTGATATAAAAGAAATGGAAAAAAAAAAAAAAAAAAAAAGTGTTCAAGTGTGTTTAGAAGCCCACCCATGTGCTCACTGGGAGAAGAGGCCCAATTCACAATGAACTAAAGAATGATTGATCGTTTATGACTCATGAATTCTGGTAGTTTCTAAAATTTAAGATTCTGTATGGTAGAATGGTCCATGTTCTATTCATTGGGCAATTGTCCAGGCTATTTTGGGCTTTGTGACCCACCTTGAATCCATGCTTCCCCGCGTTTGCACGCATGCATGGGGTGTGGACATGTTCCTTACCATTCTGTGTATGTGTCCGTCTCCTGGACAGACATATGGGTGTATTTTCTTAAATATAGGGTAAAACTCTTGAGTAATGAAATTATACAAGAAGCCCATTCAACAACAAAACTCTTGACTTTGAGAATAACTTCCCCTTCTTTGGAAGCCTCGTGCCGAAAACATCTACCATTTCTTTCCCCCCAAATGGCCTAAAGAACAGTTGGCAAAGACAATTGCCAAAGTTCCCGGAATATTCTCTCTAAGCGAACGCCATGTCACACAAGAAGAAGCTCCTTAGGCAATTCCAATAGACCAAGAGATGCCAAACAGACTAAGAATAGAACACCAAATTCGACTAACATATGGACAATGAATGAAGAGAAGATAAATTGACTTTGCATCTGCCTTGCACATACAACATACATTCAGGAGAATCATGCCCCTCTTTTTGAAGGTTGTCAATGGTAAGGACCTTTCCTCTTCCAATGAGCCAATTGAAAGCTGCCACTTTTTTTTTTCTTTGTTCCTTTTTTTTTTTTTTTTTTTTGTGGGGGGGGGGGGGGGGGGGGGGGGGGAGGCCATATGCCATATGCTCACAAGAGTATTACACCTAAGGAGATTGTAGGAGGACCGAACCAATAACTGCCCCGTCTATATCTTTCGATACCAACAATCTATCCCTTTCTTCTCTAATTGGCACACGATCTTGAAGGCACCCAAGAAATTCTTAAACTTCTATATCGAGCATATTGCCACCGCATGGAGGATTCCACACCACTTGAGACCCGATGAGGCTGAAACACTTTGCCACCATGATATTCTTCTTCAAAGCAAGGTGTGCTAAACAGTTTGGAGAGAGCTCTCCCCAACCCACGCATATTCCCAAAATCTAAAACTCCATAACCAACCACAAAAGCTACTCCTTCCTTGAATCTTAGAGTAATGTGAGCTATACTTTTCCAAATCCAATAAGCTTTGTAACAAGAGGATGCCTTCTTTTCCCAATCGCCAATCTCTCTTCCATATTTTCCTGCAATTACCTCGTGCCAAAAAGCATCTTCAATTCCATATCTCTACAACCACTTTCCTAAAAGGGCCAAGTTCATCGATTCAAGATCTCTAATACCAGCCCCCCCTTCTGCATACGGTCTACACACTTCTTTCCAGACCAAAAGATGAATCTTTTTCTCCTGCTCTGAACCTTGCCGCAAAAATCCCTGCACAACTTATCCAGCTTGGTTACGATCGACATCAGGCATCAGAATAAAAACATAAATTAAAGTGGGAGATTTGACAAGACTACTTTGATTAGAGTTATTTGACCACCAATAGAGAGATACCTCCTTTTCCATTTGGATAATTTTCTTGCAAATCTTTCCACTACTACTCCCCATGGGTGTTCAGCTGGTTTCCCTATAAAAAGGGGAAGACCTAGATAGACCGAAAATTCCTGCTAATCTCTCTAAATCAATTTAAGAGATGTGCACCCCAAGCGTCTCACTTTTTGCAATATTGACTTTGAGGCCTGACACCATATCGAGGCTCAAAATCACCATCCGCAATCTATCAACCATATAGTCATCTCCTTCAGAAAATAAGAAAGTATCATATGCAAACTGTAAGTGCAAGATAGGAGGAGCATCCTTCCTTGCTTGAAACCCTCTAAGAATGCCCACCTTTGGACCTTTCGCAAGCATTCTGCTTAACGCTTCCATGATCGCAATGAATAGGAAAGGAGATAAGGATCCCCATGTTGAATCCCTCTCAAAGGTTTCAAATAACTTTGTGGCACCTTTTTTACTAGCACTGAAAATCTGGCCGATCGAACACATTCTCCCATCCATCTAATCCATTTCGAACCACATCCCATCCTGCGAAACAAATATACCAAGAACTCCTAGTTTACGTGATCATAAACCTTCTCAATATCAAGCTTACAAACCACCCCATTAAAGCCTTACTTAGACCTCAAATCAATGCACTCATTAGCTACAATGTTTTAAATATCGACGATACCGACCAATATTTCCCACGATATATCTTGTATCCCACTTGTGCAATACGAAACGCACAGGTAGTGATGATATATCCCTCATGTTAATCCGGTGAGCATTTTCAATTTTCAATCCCTTTTTTTTTGTTGAAATTATTTTAAATCAGTGACAAATGGTTACAAATCCATTGGTTATTCATGTTTTGCATGTTTTTTTTTTTCAAAATTTTTCTTCAACCACTTCTCAATTGAGACTAATTTCGAAGTATTTAGGAGTATTTGATGAAATGATCATCACATAAACTCTAATTTCGAAATTTAAGTGTAGGTGGTCCAAGTTGGGAAATTTTTTAGAAAATTCAAAATTTCCTCAATTTCTCCCAAATTGCTTGTAATGTTGCTCTCCAAACATGAAATCGAGCATCTATGAGGACTGATCTACTGATTTGTTAAGCCCTTGTCAATTTTCAAAAAATAAAAATTATTTTAAAATTAAAAATTAATAAAATATTACTATTATTATTTTTTTAAATTTCCCTTCAAACAACTGTCAATTGAGACTAATTTCGAAGTATTGATGAGTGTTTAATGAAATGATCGTCATATACGGTAGATGTTATCCATTCGATTTGAATATAGTTGCATTAGTTCATTCAAACAGTGCATAGCTCAGGACCCTAAAAAATAAAACCTATTATGTGCACTTCTTTTTTAAGATGTTATGATTTAAAAGTGTGTATTAAGGTCTTTTTTAACAATCCCTGAAGTTTCATTGAAAAATTCAACTAATTTCCCAATGTTTCCCCATGTTTCCCAAAAAGTGCGATAAATTACCCAATACAAACTATATATACCGTGCAATAACCGATACATATCTATATCCCAAGGGTGTGATACTTAACACGATACTGATATTTCGAACACTGATTAGCTATTACAACACTATCCAGCAATTGTCTTTCCTCAATAAAAGCGCCTTTATTTTTGGAGATGATGGAGTTCAACACAACTCTAAACCTGATCACTAGTATCTTCGCAAGGATCTTATAATGGCACCCGATTAAACTGATGGGCCTAGGCTACCCACACCTGAGACCTTGGAGATTATCGCGATGAAAGAAGCAGCCAAGGTTGACAACAAAGGTTCCCTCTCATAGCACTCTGCCATGAAGTCCATCAGATCACTTTTTACCACCTCCCAAAACACTTGATAGAAAGCCATTGGGAAACGATGTGGCCTCGGAGCCTTGCCCCTTCTTAATGAATCCACTGCCACTTTAACTTCACTAACCAAGAAAGGCTTCTCTAGATTGAGTGATTCATCCTCCGACAAGCTATTAAAGCTTAGATCATCAAGAGTGGGGAACTTCCAACCTTTATCAGAAAGAAGATTCTCGTAATATTTACAAAGAAGATTCTTGCAATAGTTTACCACTGCTTTGCACACCTCCTCTTTCTTATCAACCCTTCTTTCCCCCACTACCAAACTGCCAATTTTGTTATTTCTAGCTCTCGCACTTGCAACTTTGCGGGAGGGGGGGAACGTGTTTTTATCCCTGTCTTTCAACCAATTGTTGCTTCCACCTCCTCCTTAAGGAGAGTAGAATAAACTTGAGCTAATTTAGTGCTCTTTTTTGCAGTTAACAGACCAGCTTCAGAAATCATATCAAAATCCCGAATTCCATTTAAAATTTCATCTAGTTCTTAATTCCTAGCCCCCAACACCTCCTCTTTTCCTGCATAGGAATTTCTTTTTCAGAAATTTGAGTTTCTGGGATAATCAATATTCCCTTAATCCAACGAACTCCACCATTCACTGATCAAACCATGAAATCCTTCCCACTTCCAACCACATGAGCTCGAAACGAAAAGGTTTTGGACCCCCCAACTATCTGTATCAACTAAGAGAAGAACGGGGCAGTGATCTGACACTAGTTTTAAGAGAGCTTGAGTAGCCACAAGCAGTGTTGTTAAATGTGACTGCATATTCGCATATGCCATGATCACATATGCGATCGCATATGCTAAATGTGCGAGGATATGTGATCGCATATACAATGTATGTGATTGCATACAGCATGTGCGATTGCATATCTGCTAGTTGGCACATTATTATTATTATTTATTTATTTTGCAAAAAATCAAACTTTTCCCTACAAAAAAGCATCCAAACCTCCTCCAATTGCAACATTATCACTCCGAAACTCTCTTTTAGTCTTACATTCTTACTTCAAGTGCAATTATAATCTCTCTCTCTTACATACTTCCTACTTCCAACTTCCAACCAAGTTCCAACATTTCCACACGCACACACACCCCACACACACACTCACGCTAGTGGAATTTCACCACTTATGGATACTCGAACCCTTGAATGGGTGTTGAAACTCCTGAGAGTCTACCACCCGAGCAAGAGTCTACCACCCCCAACATTCAAGTTCCTAGTTCCTACTTCCCTACAAGATTAAAGCAAGGAGATCATTCAAGAAGAGAAGTTTCCCACTCTTGGAAGATCAAGATTCAAGCTTCAAGGAAAATTCATTTATTTAGATTTTAGACTATTAGTATTATTTATTTATTTTGAAACTTAAGTTGTAACTTGTAAGAAGTGTTAGTGATATAGTGTATAAATAATAAACATTAAGATGTAACTTCAAAATTGTATTTGTACAATAAACAGCTTATTGATGGTTTTGTTACTTAACTACATTGTTGAATGTTGAATGTTGAATTTGATGTACTTCATTCATTTTTTTAATTAATTTTATTTCTCACAAACTAATTTTATATAAGTAAAATTACTATATTAGTTATCTATTAACTTAGGGAAGTTTCCCCCAAGTTATATTTTTCTACTTTTTTTAAAAAATTTCCCCTTATTTTTCTTTTTCTTTTTTCTTTTCAAAAAAAATAATAATAAATTTGCGACCGCATATGCACACAGTCACATGCGATCACACAGACCACATACGCGGTTTGACAACATTGGCCACAAGCAGGAATCTCTCCTCCCACAATGGCGACATAAGAAATCCAACCTTGACATAACTGGATCAGCCTGTCCGTTGGACCCCGTAAACCTTCCTCCTAACATGGGCAAGTCAATCAGATTGCACTAGCTGACCCACATTGAAAAGCCAATCATGCTTTTGGTAATACCTCCCCTACTAGTCTTTTCAAAGAAAGATAGATAGCAAAGACAATACTAAAATCAAAACTGAGACTAATTAGCTCGCGGTTACCTTTAGGAGATCTCGGAGAATTTGTCCACATATTAGCAGGACTAGCCATACCACGATCTTTCACAAAACCAAAATAGTGCGTAATAATCATTTGCATTGTTGTTGGCAAAAAAAAAAACTCCCACCAATCTTCCCACCTAATGCATGGAAACCCTTAGCCATTTCTTCTTCTAAGCCGCTAATCAAAATCCATATACAACGAAGACACGTCAAGAACCGCTCAAATCTCAACACCTTCAAACTCTGCAACCTCGAGCGCCGCCAAGTCTACAGAAGGAACCATCCTCCCTTCCAACAGCAAAGGAAAGGAAGCCCCCTCTACCGTGGAAAGCTCCACCTCAGGACCATCAACTTTATTGCACACCTGATAAAGAAGAGGGTAGGATCATGCTAAGTCTTGACCTGAATCTGTCGTCGCATGCTCTATTTGGAGGGGAGTAGGGCACAACGAATGAAGGGGAGAATAAATAGAGGCCCCCCTGAACGTGTCCTCACTTAAGTGAGATCACACACGTTCCAGCATACAACAAGATCTCTCACATGACTCGGGCGGTACGAGTCTCATTTCCCCTACTATTCTATATTTACCACACAAGCAAAAAGAACGAGTGTGTGAAGGGATGAAAGCCTACCAGAGAACCACGCATCATCCACTGGTGGAGCTGTTATACTGACATTGCCACCCGAGGCTCCCTCTAAAGCACAAGCCATCCTTTCATGTGTTCAAACTAAGCTTCCCGATGTTGTTTATTTCTCCCGAACCTGCTTATGAACCTCCCGAGCCTCATCCGTTTACACTTGAACCAGCACCTCTGAACCTCCACGTGGCCCAAAGTTATCACTGAAGGAGGCTACATTTATCCCCGAACCAGCTACAAGTTTCACCTCATTTGCTCCTCCATAACTGCATCCAGCACATGTCAGCAGTCACGAAGCTTCCTCACCAGGTGGCTCGTACGCTGGTCTTGGAGGTTGCCACGCCACCCTCTCTTCATTTGGTACTCCGCGAGACAACCCAAACCATGTCTAGCATCCGCCATTGATGGCGAAGGAAAGCATCCACATGTAGCTCCAGCTGAAGGCTCCTTCTCCCTTGAAACTTGACGCCTCTGCTCCAACTCCAACAATTCAATAGTGGTTGAGACGACCACCTTCACTTCCGTAGTTTAGATCGATATTTTATCAGGCGTCATTAGCGATTTTCTCTTCTTGATAAAGAGCCTCGCTACCCTAAAATCTTGTCCCTCTTCCGTGGCCAAATCCACCAACAACTTCCCTACGCAATTGTAGATGAGATCAAAAGTTTCTGAGAACCAAAGTTCTAGCGGCAACTCCCGAACTAGTACAAGTCTCTTTCCCATCCAAATTTTGAGGCATCTTCTCACCACTGGAGACGAAGAACAGCTCTTGCTGCAAAAAATGGCTCCTGAAACTAAGACTCATTCGACATCCATGTCTTTTTTAAAGGAGATCCATACCTCATAATTAGAAGATGTCTGAGATAAAAATCCTCCACTGCTTTCCCACTGTCCAGAAGCCATCGATTCACCCCATCTATGGTAGTCCTAGTTCTCACCCTTGCTACCAAAGTCCACCGCAAAAGACCCAAGCCTTTTCAATTACCTTTGGATGAACTTGGGAGGCCTAGCTCCCCTTTTTACTCCTCCCACCACAGCCATCTGCCATCTGTATTTGGATTCAACTTTAACAAATTACCTCTCTCGTCCCTTTCGGTGGCCTCTTCACACCCATAGTTTCCGTTAATCAAAGGGACAGATTGGATTTATGCCCTATATCCTTCTAGAGATCCCTTTGATTTCTCCCAAGGAGGCTACCTTGCCTACCCATTTGATTCCTTCTCCATCTTCCTCTTCTCAATCTTCCTCGAAATCTGGTGGTTAGCCATGTCCAGTCCATACCTGGCTCGATAGATTTACAGCTCCTTACCTTTAAACTTCTTCTGGTCAGCATCGTTGTCACCTTCTTAACTTCCTCCTTCAAAAGAAGGAAGGTGAAACCCCTTAATTTCCCTAAAAACTTCTCTCTGGGTATAATCGCCTCTTAGACCTCTCCCTCCCTTCCAAACACCCTCTAAGAATGAGATCCATCCACCAGCCCGGGAAATTTTCAACGAATACGGTGGCCAACATCGGGAACAGTCCTCCAGAGTAGAGCTATACATGACCCAAGTTAGCTCGAAAGCTCGCTCGACTTGGCTCGATCTAGCTCAATTTGACTCAGCTTGAACGGTGACTCGAGGCGAGCCAAGTTGAGCATTCACACACACACACACACACACACACACACACACACACACACACACACACACACACACACACACACACATATAGCCCCTAAAGGCCCTACCCGTCCCTTTCTTTACCTCTCCCCTTTCCAAACCCTACCCATCGCACCCGCCCAAGCTCTCTCTCTCTCTCTCTCTCTCTCTCTCTCTCTCTCTCTCTCTCTCTCAATAGCAAGGTACATCTAAATCTAATCTTTGGTTTTTTATTTATCTAATTGTTTGAAAATAGGAAAACCCCTAATCCTAAAATCGAGATTTTGGGTTTTGATTTGCAAATTGGAAGGTTTGGGGCTGGGTTGAGTCAAGTTGGGCCTGGGTTGAGTCAAGTTGGTGTTAGGTTGAGTCGAGTTGGGGCTAGGTTGGGTCAAAATGAAAAGAAAAGAAAAGAAAAAAAAAAAAGACAGACAAAGCTCGGCTCGAGCTCGCCTCAGCTCGAACAATCAAGCCGAGCTGAGCTAGTGTTTTGAGCTCAGAGGTCGAGCTGAGCCAAGCTCAAGCTAAGGTAGTCATGGGAACGAGCCGAGCTTTGCCCTGCTCGGCTCGATGTATAGCTCTACCCCAGAGGGACCTCCTCCCCCCTTCTTGCCAACCATATCCATCCCTCATCTGACATCCTCACAAACCTTTTTTTCTCCCTTGCCATATTCCTTGCCTCTGCTCGAGATAAACACCGTTTGTCTGACCTCCCGGCTTGGAGCTCTACACCGAGATTCCTTCTTCAAGAAACCCCTTGTGACCATGAAACCCCATGCTGATTTGGGAGACAATATGGAAAACGCGAGTCTCACACTCCCTTCAAGAAACCACACGAATGATGACGATCTCTTGATCTTCTGAAAGCTCCCCGATGATTTTCTTTGTTAATAGTGGAAGCCCTAGGATTGAAACTCCCTCGAGAGCGTATGAGAACATGTTCTCCCAAGAAACATCAATTCCTACAACACCCATATCCTTTTGGGCCTTCCCATTGCACTTTTGGAGCCTTCAAGTTAAACCAACTCTCCTAACTCGTGCGGGTTTTGGTTTCTATTGCAAACGGCCAAACCATCCAAATCTACTTTCCCTCATCTTATTACCTATTGCGCTACTCCTAAGTCCCCTTAAACGCATTCATTTCTAATTTTTTCTCTCCTCGTCGTGCTAATCATCCATATGAACATCCTCATTTCATCTATGAACATCCTATGATCATGTCTTTAATAGCCCAACATTTTGTACCATAAAGCATGACCCTTTTCCCCTTTACTTGTGGTAGGTGCAATCCCATAAAATTCCATAGTCACATCTCCATTTCATCCACCCAGCTCCAATTTCTAGGAGCAACATGCTTCTCAACAAGAGTCCATGTCCAAAAATATAGTCGGCCGTGCACATCGTGCATACAACCTAGGCATGTCAATGAATCCAAAGTGCCATACCCATATCAGTATTAGATAAAAATCTGCATAAATACACGAGAATCAAGTATTTGTGAAACATAGTTACATGCATTATAAAGCTAAAAATAAAAAATAAAACCAAAAGAGAAGGACCGTGTTGACCTTCATAGCTACAAAATACGTTAGCCCATGCAACCTTTTCAATGTAGTATATATCAAGCATAGTATGCAAAAGTGCATTGACAATAAATATAATTTAGCATTCAGGAAAGCATCAAACAGAGAATATAGCTATTTCAGAAATTAAAGAAAAATTCCAAATTGTAGAGAACATGTGAAAGTAGATAAGAACAGTGTGCAGCTTGTTTAACGCACTACTAATGACAGTCATAGATAGTGAGTCAAAGCACGTTGAGAGTGGGCAAAGAGACATACCATGTTCCACATTCTCCAATACTGATGACAGTCACAGATAGAGAAGCATATGCAACAAACATGAGGTAGTTCAGAAAGTCTGCTTCGATATTTATTTAGTTAAAGGTGTAATCAACTTTCAACAGAATGCAGATTCTCACATAACAGAACCCACCTCTTCAATTGTTTTCGCATTCCACCAGTCCTTATAGAATTCACGGTCACCAAAACAAAGGAGCTCAGCAAGAATGTTCAACCTATAATTACCATATTTGTCAATCAGAGAAATATGCAAGTGTAGGAAATAGAAAACAAAGACAAAAAATAGATGCTACAGATTATCCCACTTTATGTTATATAGATATGCCATTCTAAAAAAGCCTCCAAGCAGAAATACTGAACAGGTTTAGGAACCGATGCAGGTAATCTCATTTGTGTGCCAGAACCAATTGTTTTCTGATAAAGGATAACATTCCTATCATGAATGCAGGAATAGGGGCGTTATTTACCTTTACCATTAAAAAGATGAGTTTTTTTTTTAACTTGAAGAAGAATTAATGTAACAAAGTATTGACAAAAAAAATGAAGATGATGAAATTAATCATCTGGCAGACATTTGAAAACTTGACTAATTAATTAAAGAATTTAGGGCCTTTTTGGTTTTCCAATTACAACAGTAAATGGCTGTAAATGGGTAATGATTATTTACTCTTGTAATTGTGTGGTGATATCACTTACATTTGATTGCAATGATGATTTTGCCACATCATTTGTTTCACCCACAAATCACTATAAAATGGTAGTTTTATAATGTGAAACGGTAATGATTACAGTTTACTTTACCAACCTCTTTTCCAAGTGTATTTGACTCTCGATTTATGAACCAAAATTCTTGTGATAGTGATGGCTCATTTACTTCACATTTCATAGGAAATCGGAAAACCGAACAGGCCCTTAATCTGTTTATATGTTTGCTAACATCCCTTTAGGATAACTGTATTCTTCTGCAAAATTTGTGTTCTTTAGAAACTCAATAACATGTGACAATCTGAATCTCAATAAAGTCCCTCACATATAAGAGAAGCTCCAACATCCAATCACCACTAAAATTGTTGAAAACATCCAAGCCACAATGCATGACAAAGCTTACACAAGTCCAATTAGCAGCCTTCATGAGCCAGTTATTCCTTCATGATCCAGTTACATGACAATAATGGTAAACTATAATTCTAGTGCCTCGAAAGTTGAATAATGAGAAGTAGACATACCATAAGTGGAAGAAGCAATAGAACATGCAGAGCCACACATACAGAGTTGGAACTGATAGCTTCAAGACCCTCTCTACAGCATTTAGGAAGTCTCCTTTCAAAGGGTGTTTGGAGTTCTTGACAATTGGGTTAATGTACTGCAAGATTCTTCCACCCAAACTTCTTAGAAAATTGGTCCAACATCAGTTTTGATAAGCAAGAGAAGTATTCAAAAATTGGTCCAACATCAGTTTTGATAATAAAGAGAAGTATTTGAAAGGGCTACTTTAATAGAAAGTAACAGCTTACTTGTTCAATGATAAACCCCATCACTCCCATGAATATCACCAATTTAACAACTTGACGAATCACCCAACCCTTCCGAATGCATGCAGTACGAGGATAGCTTGGCTACAAATAACAATGGGAGTATTATTAATACCTAAAGAGCCAACAAACTGACTAAGATGCCCTGCTAAGGCATTCATTCAAGAATAGATCTAACAGATGCACCAAAAACGCCTACATAACACCATTAGAATGATCAAATAAATTATGGGCATATTTATAATCTGCTAAACCTTGAAAGCTATATAGAGGGTCAGTTGTACTGAGGGCAACTAATAGTACCTCATACAAGAAGGAAAGGCAGGAAGTATAGAAAATCATTCATTGTTCATATTTTTTTAAGATGAAGGATTTTATAAAAATGGCACAAAGGCCAAAAACAAAAAGAAAAAAGAATACAACAATTGGCCAGACTAGGCCCCATCAAGCTCAAGGCTCCCACTTCCAAACAAGTGAAAACACTTGCGCAACAATTTGGCCCACTGGAGAGCTATAATTCCTAAAACAACAATTATTTCTCTCCACCCAAATGGACCAAAGTTCCACAAGCAACGTCAGCCTCCACTTAGCCTTGGACTTGGATCGGCAACCACCTCTTGTGCCACGCAAGAAAGAGGCTCTCCATGGAATTGCGCATCACCCACGGAATCTTAAAGGGGGAGAGATGCCTGCCCACACCTCCCACACGAAAGCGCGATCTTAAAGCCAAATCAAAGAATCCTTCAAACCCACAGCCAAACATACACCTTCTAGATGGGCAAGTGACTGCAATAATTCCAGAACTTCATTGTCCCGAAGGTGAAGCCACGCCCCATCCAAGAAGCACCAGGCCAAGGAGAAATACACAACTGGGCAAAGACTGGCAATATTGGGAAATTCTGACTGAAGGGTAGAATCCCTACACCAAACGTCATCCCAAAAGCTTATTCTTTCTCCATCACCAAGGGAGAAGCCAATCCTCTCAAAGACTCAGGGCACCAATCCCCATCCGAAAACCATTCATTGTTTGTATAAATAATATAAAAAATAGAAGTGAAACCAAACACCAAAAAACCAGAAAAAGACATTTGTTTAAATGAGCCACTTGAGAAAGTTAATTTTACTATGGGCACTTCTTTGATGAATCACTGAGCGGCTCCTCAGTGTGTTTGAAACTAAGGGGGGAAAAAAAGCAGCAAAAACTACAAGTACCTGGTAGCATAATGTAGGAGCCACCATGAAGTATGCCAAACTCTTGATGTTGACATTGTGAGAGTTATCCGGATTTTGAGAACTGAAAGATGCATCCCCCTGTCATCATGAGATGAACTATTTCAAATGAGATATGATTATTATAGTTTTTCCATGTAAAAGAGTCAATTACAAAATTCTAATTGATGTAGGATATATGAACAGAATTAGCATAACTAACACTTGATTTGAGGTCACAGGTTGAAGTCACATCAAACATGGAACTTATCTGAAGACACGAACAGGAGCATGGCACCCCCAAAATTAACCCAGTTACAGGATTAATAATAAGAAAATGTGTTGTTTTCATTTGTTCACATTCAGCCATACATAATCTACAAATTGTCTTACCTGGCCATCAATAAAATCTATTTGTAACCATCTATTTTACTTATATTAATAATGACTAAATGATCCCTAGATCCTTCACAACCATGCAGTCCTACAAATTGGTCATAACTCAATTCATGTCGGATCACATGACCTTCAGCTTGTCGGAAAGCCAACCAAATAGGCTTTCAAGGGCTCACATACAACTACCTAAAAAAGGAAAAAAAAAAAAAAAAAAAAAAATCTAACACTAAATATCAAAAATACTAAAATTTCAAACCCAACACAAATACTAATAGAATTTCAGGCTAACTGTAACCTAACACAAGAAACTGCTTCTAATTCAAGTTAGAATAGTTGAATAATTTCAAATATACAGAACTAGCCATAAAATCATATCATTAAAAATGCACGCAAAACTAGTGTTTTCAGTATCAGTATCAACGCATATATCGCACCCTTGGGATAAGAAAAATATTAGGTATCGCATGGGAAATATCGCATGTATCGTTGTTTTTGGGAAACATTAGGTTATTGGTCGAATTTTTCAATGAAACTTCAGGAGAAGTTAAAAAGACATTCATAGACATTTAGAACTCAAAAGATCACAAAAAACAAGTACATATAATAACTTTCCTTTGTATAGGGTCCTAAACTATGTGATGCGTGACACAAGTGATGCAACCATACTCAAAATCAATTCATATAATTTATAAATCATAAAATACATATATGAAAACACAACCAATATGTTCAAAAGCCAAATCTATCGTACAATACATGATGCATTTATTTAAAAAACATATATTTTAAAATTATTTTTTATAATGTAAAAAAATAAATTTATTTTTTAAATAAATAAATGTGTGGCTAATGTTAAGATCAGCATACACTCATAAATACATAAATATAAGGCATAAATAACATCTGGTCAATGTATTCTTTTTTTAAAAATCATTTTTGTTTATTTTTTAATATTTTTAATCAAAAAAATATTTATTTTTCAAAAATTCCAAAAAGTTCCATCAGCATCCAAACACTCTCACATGATTTTTTTCCACACTCTAATCACAAATTAAATGGTTGAAATCGGAAAAGACTTGATGACCTATGGTCCAACTGAAGTTATGGCCTGACATGGCGGAAAAGGATCGCCCAATTATTTGGTATAAAGCTTAAATGATGGTGGTGGTGGTGATTAAAATCTCGATGAAGGAACCAGAAAGAAAGGCTCATGAGTGCAGATACAAATGTTTCTTGAAAGAGAAAAATGGTTTAAGTTTGAGAAGCTTTCTATAAGCAAAAATCCCATATCAAGATGCAAAAAAATAAAAAGGTACGATTCTAGGATTGTTTCTGTTAACAGTGATTTCAAATATTTGCAAATTATTGGATTACCACAGTGGGAAAACGTACTAATTTGGGCTGTTGTTGTCCTGTGGTTGAGTGGAGGGAAAGCAACTCACATGTGGTACTCCAATAGTACTACTTGTAGACTGAGGAAAATGATGTTTTTGTAAGCTCATGTGTCACACCATAAGAAACAATGGAGAAGGAACGCGCACCACTGAAATCTTCTTGACGCCCCCCAAGTTTTGGATGAAATTTATATTTGTGATTTCCCTTCATCCTGGTGGGAATCATATTATGAATGGGTTGGATGCAAGGTATTCAATAACAGTAACAGTGGTTGTAACGGCCACTGCCATTGCCTTCACAATATGGAGTATAATAGGATTTATTTTTATTTTTTGAAAAACCTACCATTACAGGTCAATTTTTCCGTAATGGCCGTTACGCTTGTCATGCAACCATTTTGAAATACCTTGGTTGGATAGCATATAAAAATCATGGTGGGCCCAGGAAGTTTCAGTGTTTTTAATAGCTACACTGCGCAGAGTATAGCTTACACTATGTAGCATAGCTTAGCCTTAATGCTACATAGCTTATGAAAATAGCTTAAGTCATGTGTAGCCTATGCTACACGATAATTTGCATATGCTATACGCTACATAGACTATACATTACATGCTATGTAGCTTATATTACAAGTTATTTTTCACTACAACATTAAAATCAATTAATGTTTTCAATGATTTATTACATTTTTTCTATTTTCAATAAAAATTAGATAATTTTTTCAGTGCTTTTAGTAAAATAATATAAGAAACAATATTAAATCAGTTTCGTTGCTCTTCTTTACCTTTATATTTAATCATTGTACTTTCGCAGTACTTTAGGTTGCATCAAATATCATGCAATTTTATTAAATTTCATTATTAATCAATATACTTTGGTGCATAATATCATGAAATTGGTGCAACCAAGTGCAACCTTGAATAAAAAATTCTAGTAGTGTGTAGCTTACGTTGCACGCTATGTAGCTTATGCCTCAAGCTTTAGAGGGGCGAGCACTACACTACAGACTATTCGCTATTTAAAACACTGGTTTCAATGGTAAGCGTTTGCATCCATTGTTTCCTATGTTGTGACCCACTTGAGTTTTGCATCTTCCTCATTTTTGGGCCAATGTCCTAACATGATTTGGACATCACAGTCAGCCCACAAAGCTTTCAATCAGTAGCCCAAACATTACAAGGGCATGTTCATTATTTTATCCAACATTAGATTCCCTATCTGTCTTTAGGAAGCCGTGATTTACGGAGTCTCTAGACAGTGCAATAGGAACCGGAATCCTATAAGCCGCCTCTTTGTGTAGGGCCCAACAAGCATATCTATTGAATCCACTCCATCCATCAAGTGAGTACCTCGATTCTAGGCCTTGAGACCAAAAATGAGCCAGATCCACAACTTACGTGGGTCAAAATACTGGGAAAATGGGTGGGACGCCAGGCATAGGTTTTCTTCGGAGGCCACCAAGGTGTCCATCTTTCATCAAAACTATTTATCAAGTGTAAATCCCCAGATGAAGGGAAGACACATAAATCAAATGGATCGAAATCAAGATAGGCCACACCAAAAAAATGTTTTGAATGGAAAATCCTGATAATCAATGGCTATGAAAACATATAAAATAGGCAGTTTCATCCAAACAACATTTCTAAATAAATTAAAATTTTCAAACTAACTTTTCAAAATTCGCTTCGCGTAGAAATATGCTTCAAAAAAAAAACTCTTTTTCAAGAGTGTCTACAAAACAGGCCCTTAAGAAAGTGTAAGTTATGTGATTCCTTTTGAACCTTCTTTTTCTTTATTCTTTTGCTCAGTGAGGAAAAGAATTTATTCAAGAAACACAAAGGAAAGAAGATACAAAAATCGATCAAGTCAATGGATAAGACTCCCCAATACAAAGAGATATGTGGTTCCCCCATTCCTTTCAAAGAAGGCAGGAGTACTCTTGGCCCCTAGCAGCTGATGGTATAGCTAATTTGCATGGAGCGTGTTACATCGATTAATATAAAGTCTAGATCCCAATGGAAAGACACCTCCTGTAAGCCCAAATGATTGGGAGTCCCTCTCCCAAGTACTGCACAAAGAAGAAAGTTGCAATCTCCACTAAATCTTCACATTGCACACAGTAGTGAAGTATTGAACAACTCTGCAGTATAGACATATGCCCACAATGACAGCAATTTTTATTCCCATTGGCCACTGCCACTATTTCACTAAACATATAGTAAACAAAGGAAAACTAGTATAATCTACCTTATCAGTTGATTTGTTTAGAGCCCTTAAATCATAGTTCGTATGTGCATAGGACACCAGCTTCAGCCAAACAATGCAAGTAACGAGCATCAACGTGAGGCCAGATTGAACAGCAGAATCATACCTGCCAAATTTCAAAAACTTTAATTAGAAATTTGAGAAATTCCTCCATCAGCTACATAGAAAAAATATCAATAAAAAACCCAAAACCCATTCAAATTAAATGATAGTTCGTGAGGATTTTGCAACAATTATTATCTGCATCTTACGAAGCATGCCTCTAGTTGATGCACTGTTGGTTGCATTTAAAAAAGAAAAAATAAATAAAAATTCAAGAGGGATACATTGTTGGTGGTAAATACTTAGTTAATATTCTTCATCTGATAAACTTACTGCAACATGTAATGGAATCACCACTCTTTTCTTTGCTTAGCCGATTGATATAATGGGTTCCAACACCTCAAGGTCATGGGCTCATCAAGGACTTGGTGCCACATCATCAAAAACCTTGGTGCAACAGTATGGCCATCAATCCACTTTTCATACTCTTGGCTATCAATCCAATCTTTCAGAGTCACATCAAGAACATTTAGATCGATTGTTTCTTTATTTATGAAGTAGTGGCCATGGGTCATTTTCGTGCACCGAAGATCTTATTCGGTGGCTCAAGACTTAGTTCGTCATTCATTAAACTTCATAGTTGTTTGAAATCGATCCCCAAGCCCTGATGAGGTGTTCAGGAAGGCCAAGTTGGATGTGGTTGATCAGGCTACGGCTCTTAAGTCTTTTCGGCGTTGTTCTTAATCATCTTACTTCCTTTCGGGAGGGGGGGTGGTTGTTCTGTAATGTGAGGCTACAATCCCTCATCATTGCCTCCTGCTTTATTTTCTTTAGTAGGAGTTGCGTTAGCATCCTTCAAAAAAGGAAAATTTTGCATTATCTGAGAAAAGATCAAACTTCAATGGCCAAGGTGAGGGAGGGAATTAACAGATGTCATATATTATCATATTGTCTTCTGTCGAGTCATTCATTTGTTCCCTTGTTACACACAAGGATACACTAGTAATATTCATATTAACAAGTTACAACAATATATTTCATCACTCTCAGCCACCTCCAAATGGCAGGGAAAAGGCAACAACTATGACAGTGATGACATTTCATCTCTCTCACTATTACAGAAGAGACTCGCATATTCAAAGATCGGTTGGATCTAAATGTCAATTTTCCCAGTATCTACTTAGTAAAACACAAACGCAACATGAAATAACAAACAAATTATTTAGAATCTCAAGAGAGAATTCTTGATAGCCAAAGGAACTCTCAAAAGCCAAGGAAAAGGGGAACATAACACAGACCTGAGAATCATGAAAATTGGATACAGGATTTCAGATGTAATAATCACTGTATGAAGAAAAATAAGCACCTGAAAAATATGGGGATAAAATTTCATTAGTGACAGCAATGAGCATGCATATTGCACCAAATGGAGAAGCAAATCACGGACAAAGATGTAAAGAACCTAAATTCAAGTTAACATTCTTAGCAACCCTAATCACTCATAAGGCTAAATTCTTTAGGTTGTAGTGAATAGGGCTGTCAACGGGCCAGGCTCGGGCCTGCCAAAATCAAAATTATGAATAGGCCTGGCCCGACGGCCCAGCCCGAAACAGTTCAATATCCGGGCCGAGGCCAAGCCCGGTCCATTGACAACCTCAGCAGTGAATGTTAACTGAGAGAAGTAACCATATCATGGAGTCAAAATATCAAACTTTTTTTTTTTTGAGAAATCAATGATCAACATATTTTAATAAACAAAGAGCAAAACATGAGATGTCAAAGAATGACATTCTAAGAGTTAAAAATCAAAAGCAAGAACTTAAAGAGTCAAAAATCAAAAGAAAAGAACTCAAGGACAACATGCTAACAGTTCAAGGATGAAGAAAATATGAATTTGCGGATTTTTTTTGAGGAGTAAATTTAAATTAGCAACCCTGAGGCATTCACTGATATTGCAATATTGTAACGTCCCAGATTTTCAGTATTTTGGATTTTTCAAAAACCTTTGAAATTTTTCAATATAATTAACTTATGTTGTCACTTACCGACCATTAGCACTCGATGTTAGCCTATACGTGGGTGGTACCAGTGTTCACAATATCGATAATATCGGCCGATATTATCGTTATCGCTTGCCAGCGAGACGAAACCCACACAAAACCCCCCCGAAGTTTTTTAAAAAATAGCAGAAATGTAGATATCGCACAATAATCTTCGAGATGGGGGTTGTGTATTTACCGGAAAATCGAAAAAAGAATCGGAAAAAAAAAAAAAAAAAAAAAAAAGAGGAGAAAAACTGGAGGAGATTTCAGTACCTGTAACGAAGATTGCGTGATCGGAGGTGGGCCATTCCATCCGATAATTTTGATTTCCCTTTTTTCTTTTTCTTCGAATTGATACAGCAGCAACGAAGATTTCGGCGAGAAATTTTTGATTGAGGAGACGATTTGGGGATTTCTCGCAACGGAAATTTCAGCGAGAAATCAGGCCGGATTGAAGAGAAGTTTTCAAAATTTTAGGGTTCCTCTACCTTTCGAAAATGGGGGTTTTCCCCCTGCGTCGAAATCGGGGTGCACTGAGTAACTCGGTACACTTTTGTCATACTAAGAAAATTTTGTGGGGCCCACCGTGAATGTACATGGTTTATCCACACCGTCCAACCGTTTCTACAACTCATTTAAGGGGTTGATCCCAAAATTGAAGCATATCCAAAGCTCCAGTGAACCACACCATATGAAACAGTGGGAATAATGATATCAACCGTTGAAACCTTGTCAGGCCCCACGATGATGTATTTTTGTCATCCAACTTGTTCATAAGATTAAGGAAACAGGGATGAAGGGAAAACATAAATATAAGCTTGATCGAAAACTTCTATGGCCCTCGAGAATTTTTCAATGGTATACGTTCTTTTCACACTGTTTCCCGTGGTGTGGTCCATTTGAGCTTTGGATATGCTTCAATTTTCGGCTCAAGCACTAAAATTATCTTGTAAAATGGATGGAAGTACTAGATAAAATATATAAATCACAGTGGACCCCACATAGTTTGTTAAATACAGCCCTCAATTAAGGGCGTGGATTGGGTGCCATGTGAGTAACAAATCAGTGGGTATTACGCTTACTATAGGGCCCACCTTGATGATATGTGGTAGATCCACTCCATCCATTCGTTTTTATGGCCAATTTTATGATGTCATACCAAAAATTAATTACATTTAAATACCAGGTGGACCACACCACATCAAACAGTGTTAACGAACACTTACCATTAAATGATATGGATTGCTTAATTTTTCTGGTGCGGTCCACCCAAGATTTGGATCTGCTTAATTTTTGGAATAATATGCTTAAATGATATTAAAAAATAAATGGACGGCCTAGATAAAATATATATAGCAAGGTGGACCCCACAGAGCCTGTGACAAGATTGGCTGGTGTACCACACAGACCCCTTCGAGCTCCGAGTGGTACAAATAGTGGTTGAAAGGAGATCAAAGTTTCAGGGGCCACACAATGATATATTAATTATATCCACCCCGTTTATCTATTTGGCGAGATCATTTTAGATCATTAGCCCAAAAATGAGTCGTATCCAAATCTCACGTGGACCACACCACAAATAGCAGTGGGACAATGATTCTTACCATTAAAATGTTTGTAGGGCCCACCATAACATTTATTTTCCATCCAATCTGTTCATAAAGGTCACAAATACCTGGATGAAGAGGAAAAACAAATATCACATTGATCCAAAACTTCTGTGACCCCAAAATGGTTTCAATGGTAGACGTTCAATCCCCTACTACGTTTTGGGTGTGGTCCACTTGATAATTGGATCTTCCTTATTTTTCGGCTCAAACCTTACTAGAAGCTCACCAAATGGATAGCCGGTTTGGATATAACAAATACCTCATGATGGGACCCACAAAACTTGGTGACGTCAACACACGTACACAAGCCAATCCGGATTTCCTATGAAAGCCTTTGCCAAGAAGTTCCTGCGCCGGAAACCTAGGTGGGGACCACCGTAATGTTTGTGAGAAATCTACCCCGTCCATCCGTTTTGTGAGCTCATTTTAGGACTTGAGACCAAAAGTGAGCAGGTTCTAAGACTCAAGTGGACCGCACTAAAGGAAAAGGTGGATAGGTAAATTCCTATCGTTAAAACCTCCCTGGGTCGACAGTGATGTTTAAATGCCATTCATACCGTTCATAATGTCTTTCCTACGGGGATGAACTGAGAAGACAAATATTACCCTGATTCAAAACTTCTGCGCCCCACGAATATTTCATATGTGTACGTTCAATCCTCACATTTCGGCCCACTTGAGTATTTGATCCGGCACATTTTTGGTACCATGTCCTAAAATGAGCTCACAAAACGGATGGGTGGGGTGGATTTCTCACAAACATCACGGTGGGCTCCACCTAAGTTTCCACAGGAACTCCTTACAAAAGCTTTCGCTGGAAATTTGTGCTCGGGGTAATGTATGTGTCTTACGTCCACACCGTCCAACAGTTTTGAAAGATCATTTTAGAATATGATCACAAAAATAAAGGAGATCCAAATCCTACGTAGGCCATACTACAAGAAATAGTAGTGATTAAATCCCCATACAAAGCAAGTCCAAATTTAGTTGCATTAGTTCAGTTAAACATCGCATAACTTAGGACCCTATACAAAGGAAATTTATTATGTGCACCTTTTTTCTGGAGATGTTATCATTTAAAAGTGTGTATTAAGGTCTTTTTTAACAATCCCTAAAATTTCATTGAAAAATTCAACCATTTTCCCAATGCTTCCCCATGTTTCCCAAAAAGTGCAATAAATTATGCAATACAAACGATATATCCTGTGCAATACCGATACGTATCTATATCCCAAGGGTGCGATACATAGCGCGATACTGATATTTCGAACACTGGGTGATACCAATGTTTTAAATATCGTTATCGCGTAATGTATTGCACCCTTGGGATACGGAAATATATCGGTTATCGCATGGGATATATCGGTTGTATTGCATAATGTATCGATGTTGTTGGGAAACCTGGGAACATTGGGAAATTGGTCGAATGTTTCAATGAAACTTCAGGGATTGTTGAAAAAAAAAAAAAAAACATCAATACACACTTAGAAATCAAAACATTACAAAAAAAAAAAAAAGTGCACATAATAGGGGTTTCCTTTGTATGGGGTCCTAATATATGTGTTTTCTAACTGAATTGATGGAAGTATATTCAAAGTCTATTCATATAATTTATAAACGTAAGAAGACATGTATGGAAACACAAGCAATATATTCAAAAGCCAAAAAAGAATCATTAGATCATGTTACACACATGTTTAATTTTGTGTTTAGATACACAAAGATTGCAACTGATTGTGAGAAATTGAGAAATTTTGTTTTTTCTCAATTTTCCGCAACTTGACCCATCTCCCCCAAATCTCAAAATTGAAGTTCCAAATCCATAATTTTTCATGGAAAACATGAAGAATCATAAATTTGTAACCATTTGACGCTAGTTTAACGTGATTTAGAACAAAAACATGGATTGAAAATTGAAAATGCTCACTGGATCGAATAGGTGGGATATATCAGCACTTACCTATGTGTTTCGTATCACACAAGTGGATATAAGATATATCGTGGGATATATCGGCTGATATCGTCGATATTTAAAACACTGGGTGGTACCAATAAAGAACCGCACAAATTCGATTAATCAACCGTAGAAAACCAACGAATCTGCCCAATCACTTAAGCATCGAGTTTAGCCTCGTAATTTGTTCACATAGGGCTCAAAACTAGCCGAACTATCATTGACTAATCAAGACGACCACAACTAAATTAAAGATCTACCCAAAGCCGAGACAACTAGAGGTCAGATCTTAATTAACAAACCCAAGTGATCCAATTATCCATTTAGCCTACGAACCAACGGTTTAAAGTAATTATGACCGAATCGCCATTTTCGCTAATTGTGAACAGGCCACACTATGAACATAGTTAATACAAACCCTAATAATTGCGCGTAAAAAATCTTGATACCTAATTCATTCCAAAAATGTCATGATTATCCAAACAAGCTCTAGACCACTTACTAGTGGGTCATTAAACCCGAGACTATAAAAAGACATTCTCTTAGTGGGCTTGACGTCCACCGCGAGACATCGAGCTGAGGTCGCATCTCGAATTGCTCAACTTAGACCCGCAAGCCAAGTGCATGAGATATGTGAATGCCTTAAGTGAAAACCTGAAATTTAATTGAAACTAACCCATTGATCTTTCGCGAAATTGTAACTTTCGGATAGTCGGTTCATGGCCAAATTCGGGGTACCAACTAAAGATATTTCTCCACACATATCCGTATAGTCACGGCCCCGATTGATCATCAGTGACCGTCAATCTAAGTTAGGGCCTTCCCGGTTGATCGGCACGGCCGATCATCGTATATTTATGTCCAAACAAAGATCGCGTTGTTGAACACTTATTTCATAGCTTAGATTGACCCATATGCCATCTGTAAGGTCCCATTAGTAGGAAACAACCTCCCTTAGGGTTAGAATAATGAACAAATGGTCATTGGGGCCATTTGTACACTTTCTTGCATTATAAATAACCATTCGTTTCACACCCCCTCCCCATACGAATTTTGAGCCTAGCTTTGAAGAGAGAAGAAAAAGAGAAGAAAGGAGAAGCGAGAGAGAGAAAGCGAGCTTGGAAATGTGAGGATTTATACAGCTTAACCCTCCCATCCCCTCTATAGAAACATTGCCCTTCATTGGTGTCGATTCGGCGACGATTGAAGGTAAGTATTAAGTCATATTTGTAGGTTTAGGTCTTGTATCTAATTCCTTTCAATTCTTACAAGCTTGCATGCTCACTTAGGTTCTCAACGATCTTTCCCTAACACGTTAACCCTACGAGCACCGTGAGTCGGGTGAATCGTCACAAGGTACTTACCATTATTCCTATGTTGTCATTTATCAACCCTTGAGGGCCTCAGTTAATGTTCGTTGTTTGTATATAGCTTGGTGTATAATAGCATGTTCACATTTCGATTTGATCGCAACAAGTGTTATTACTTACTTATTGATGTTCACATGTTTGATAAAATGAATAAGTGATTGAATGTGTTGTTTTATTGATGCTTACATGTTCGATGAAATGCCTATATGATTATGTTATATTATTGATGCTCACATATTCGATGAAATGCATATGCAATTGTGTTGTGTTATTGATGCTTACATGTTCGATGAAATGCTCAAGTATTGTGCTGTTAAATTTAAGCTTCACATAAAATCTTATCATGATTGCCTAACAAATTGCTAGCCCTTAGTGATGTTGGGTTAATTGGTAAACCGCCCGAACCAAGGGGTGGCCTGAGTTAAGTCAGTCACCATAGGCTTGTTCAATCGACCCAGGTTGAACACGGACGACCGACAGTAGCTGGGCTACACGGGATGCTTGCACCCAATGCTGGTTGCACCGGGGTTCTCTCAGGTCAATCAAATTAGTCCACTGGCCGATTGATCATGTATGTTCCAAATGTGTGACATGATCAAATAGAATTTAGGATACCGCGTTCTTAATGGATGAGTCAATTCATAACCGTTAGTGTGATACGATTCCACGAATACTAGTGAGCCGGGCATGGTGGTATAGGACACCGTGTCCGAGCTGTCAGCCTATGTTGTGGTGAGGAGCCTCCCCGTAGTGACCAGTGAGCACTAATGGAGGTGATATATCATTGTTGCCCTCGTCAAATTACCCAGCCGATGGTTCCGTGCCAAGCTACCGTTCGAACGACCCGAGCATGAATGGAATTGGGTGACGAGCCCTTTCCTTTGTGAAGATTTGGTTTTACGTGATAAGCCTGCACCTCAGAATTGAGTGATCATACTCGGTGTTTGGGTAACGACCCATACCGGGTTGATACTCATACCTTTGAGTATCATGCCGTACTTTTGGAATTGTTGATTTATGATATAAACGGATGATACCTAAATTTATATCAAGAGACACTGGTGAGGAACCGCTACATGGCACAACGAGCCATGTGATCCGGATAAAGACTTATGATATAACGTCGGTATCCTAGCTTTATCAATCGGTTGTATGAATTGGAATTAATAATCACTCGGCTAATCATGCATACCCTAGGATAGGTTGCGATTTGGTGTTGGAGTCGCTTGTGAGGAAGTGTTGGCATTTGCGAAATAAGTGTTAAACTCGCTTGTGAGGGAGTGTTGGATTGTAAGGCACATACGTCATTTCATAATCTCAATTGTGCATTTAACAAGAGTATTTAGGAAATACTTGATTTCTTGTTTATCAATAACTATACTGATTGAGTTAATAACATGTGTAACTTAGACCTAATGGAACCACTGAGTTAGCTACTCACTCTCACCTGGGACGATGTTTTAAAACACCAACCAAGCAATATTATTGATGCAAGTACTATCGGGACCTCAGACGGGTAAATCGACTTCTGCCGCTGCTGTTATATTTTGGAGGATATGACGAAAATTGAAAACTTTACATTTTAATCATCTTGGGTATGTATATTGTGGCTTGTATAATCCTCATTTGGGCGAATACCACTTTTAATTGTACCATGACTGTTAGCTATATTCGTTGATTTTTGTTATCTCTACCTTGCTTTGGATCCGCTAATTTTGAATTGCGCTACTCTAATTGCTCGTGTGTAAAATGAATGTGAATCTGAATGAGGTCACACGTGCATTTTCATTTGGTTAATACTCAGGAACTCGGCATCGAAGTCTATGTACTTAGGTGCCGATTTTCAGGGCATTACAACTATTAACCTTGCAGCAGTTATAGGTTCCAGCGATCGAAATTTCATTAGGCATGATATGACTCTAACATCTAGAAGTGAGCCGCTTCAAGATCCCTAACGGTGAGACTTGAGGTTGTCATCTTTTGTTGTGAGATTCCACAAGATCCAATCCTCTTTTCTAGGTTCATCTTGTGTTTTCCAACGTTTTCAATATTGACGATATCAGCCAATATATCGTTCACCCCACCTGTGCAATATGAAACACACAGGTAGTGTCTAAAAAATTTCGTATCACAAGATATCACAATGCATCGCATTCTATCGCGAGATATTGCAACCAGTCCTTTACAAAAAATACTACATATCAACTATATTTGTCGATATTAACAGATATCACATGAACGCGTGGGAAGTCAGAGTATAAGAGTAGAAAATTCGGGAAAAAAAAAAAAAAACATCCAAACCTCTTCGATCAACGTTCTATTGACCCCTATTTCAGGGTATTTAGGAGTGTTTTATGAAATTATTGTCATACACACTCTGATTTTGGGATTTTGGGGAAGATGGGCTGATTTACGAAAAATTGGAGAAAATTCAAAAAAAATCCAAATTTTCTTAAATCAAAGAAGATGGGTAACAGCGTTATGTTAGAGAGTATCTTCACCAATATCATTCTTACAAAGACCTGAGCATAGTATTGTCGGTTTGTGGAGCAGCAATGCTATACACAGCTCCATCAAGATAGAGATGATGATTTTGAGCCACCACACAGTTCTGTGGGTCTAAACCACGGTCACACACATTATTCACAGGTATATTTCTAGTTTACTACTTCTTTTACTTTTGAATGCATTGCTTGTGCTTTTATAAATGTCTTCTTACATTTGTAAATTATATGAATTGAGTTTTAATATACTTGCATCAGTTCAATCAAACAACGCATATATAAGGACCCCATACAAAGGAAACCTATTATGTGCACTTGTTTTTTTTTTTTTTGTGGGTGATGTTTTGATTTCTCAATGTGTATTGATGTCTTTTTAACAATCCTTAAAAGTTTCATCGAAAAATTCAACCAATTTCCCAATGTTTCCCCATGTTTCCCAACAACAGCGATACATTACACAATACAACCGATGTACCCCATGTGATAACCAATAGTATCCATATCCCAAGGGTGCGATACATTACACGATAAAGATACATAAAACATTGGTGTTTTCTATTCATGCAATTTATACGCTGCATTTTAATCATTGAGAAAAGATTAAATTGAATTTTTGGAGACATTAAAGTGCACGAAGTGAACACCAGGTCTGCTGCAACTGTTGGAAGGTTCAATCCATTGATACAGACATATCTAAACTATCCTAAGGCTGAAACAGGTATGGGCTGCAAGCATGCAACAGATTTGCTCCCAATCAAAGTTGATTTCCAATCCTTGAGTTTTTTTATCAATATTTCCAGTCACAAAATAAGTCATCTTATAATTCTCACAAACTAAAGGCCCTGGAATTGAATCAGATTTTTTCACCATATTCTTACACCATTATCAGCTGTTTCTTCATTCCCGAAATCACATTGCTCCATTTTTTTCAAAATCTTCGAGAGGTAGCTACAAGACATATATCCTCCAAGGGACCACAATCCAGATGATTATGCACTCCAAAGATCAAATGCAAGTGCAGGAATCACCTGCACAATGCCAGAGATATCTAAAACAGGGCTTCAGCACCTTCCAGGGGCAGACCAGAGTCACTTCCGTCAAGCAACGTACCACGTTTAACTTCAGTCCCTTCTACTAAAAGAGGTGAACAAAAGTCTCCTTTGTTATCACACATCACCCACACACTTGGGAGAAGGAAACCCTGATGCCAAAGGTGGTCACTGGGTAAGGATTTTATCTGAGATTATTGTCCAACAAAAGAGATCATCCTTAGCAGTGGCTAGGATGCCCCAGAACAAACAAACTGGGTAACGCATGTTAACATCACCCCTACAAAGCCAAAATAGAAAGATCCAACAATGAAAACCCCGCCTATTTTTCCCACCTCCGCTTATCCTCAATCCAACCTTGGTCTTTGGTGTGCAGATAATTCTTCTTTGTTGAAGTGGATCTACGTGTCTTAGGTATTTACTTTATGCCCTATATAATCTCAAATGTATTGTTTACCTTTATGAACAAAATTCGCATTTATATTGTATCAAATATAGAAAGCAATGCATTTTCTGTGAACAATAATGCTTAAGCTTATCAAAGTGTATGTTTCCATCTGTTAAAATACTTTTATAGCCTATAGTTAATTTTTTTTAAAGACACTGTAAAGAAAGAATAAATGTAAGTATATCTATCCTATTCTTAATATGATGTGGAGAATTGGAAAAAAAAATACAAATACAAATACCATTCAAAAATGGCAAAATGCTATGGAAAAGGCCGTTGTGTACCTCTACAAATGCATTGTAGTTTGTTTGTCAATGACTACAGATCCATGGCCAACATACAGCATGATATCTTTCATATATATCGCATTCCCATCTGGCTTTTAAAGGAGAGCTCCACAATCTTCCCAATGCATGCTAATCAATTTGTTAAGTGAATGAAGTTCTTCAGAAAAGTGTTAAATGGATAAGAATGCAAGTTGGAGCTGACCTAGACCTGGAGTGTTATGTCTGATACTTGGGGTTCCTATAAGCATGTCTGATACTCGGGGTTCCTATAAGCACAATAATTTCGGCATTTTAGTGGCTATAAATACAGCTATTAAATTGTTTACAGTAATTCTTTACAGATGCTTCCTAGGCACTCAGCTTCCTGAACTTTTTGAGAACAGACTTCCCAGCTACCACTTCATGTCACTAAGATATTTATAAGCTCACTAACAACTCCATTTGACATTCCCTTGGGATTAGAGGTTCCCTTGGAGACGAGCATAATCAATAAGTACAAGTTCACAAAAAGATAACCAAAGCATACCAACAAATATCATTGTTGAAAAGTCTAGGCAAATTTTCTACAAACAGAATCAATAGCAATCACCAAACCCTAGAGATTGAATGGCAATAGCAGTAGTTACTTACCGGTTCAGAAATGAACTTATGTTGTGCCATCTTTTCAACCACGAAAGCAAGGAGAGAGAAAATCGATAGACTGAGACTGCATTTGCAGAAACAAGAGATCATAGAGTTAATCCACATAAAAGCACAGGTACCAATGCATAAGTGCTTATATTACAAAAGGAAATAAGGTTGCGCCCAGGCAATAGTGCCACATCAAGAACAACAAGCAAGAGAACCATTACCAACACATAAAGAGCGGCCAATCTCTCAGTGACTTGAACTAAACCAGAACCCAGCTCTAATCAATAGGCCATACTGCAGACAGAAACCACAAACAACTCTTTTAAATTTTTTTAAAATTAGTGACCAGAGTTCTAAGACAAACAAGTCATCCAAAATTCCATGCCCTAAAACAATATTTCCTTTGGGGGAAAAAGATTAAATTGGGAAACCCACACTACAAAAGCTATATAGAATGCAATATGGAGAAGAATATGTAAGGGAGCAAACCTTCATTAGATTTTCAATGATGAGCCTGCTGTTCACGGCAACAAGCACTACGATACAAAGATTGAAGAGACCTGCATGGCTCTGTCAAAAAAACACTAAGATCATTTGAGTACAATATAGATTTCGATAGGGTTACATAGAACAATTAAATGGCCAAACTACGCTGCTCTACAGCAGTTTGGATTCAAGCAAAGTGGTGTCGGCACAAGGTGTCTGGGGCAAATAGCTTGTTAGAGGATTGTCAAACCCATTCATGCACAGGAACCTAGGAAAGTAAGGACAATGTATCCCCAAAACTTAATTGTTAATGGGAATAGCACGTTTTTATAAGTGTAATAACAAAGAGGATGGCTTATTCCTTAGTTCAATGCATGCAAGAACACAATGTCCTGTGAACATGCGCCAAATTTGCCACGTGCAATTGTCCAAGTGCCCCACATGCACTTGTGCCACCATCAATCTTCAAGGGCCCAACATCCGTCATTCCAAAAAATAAAAATAGAAAGTAAAAAGTAAAATCTTCAAGTGCCCAACGTGTGTCAATGCGCACATGTGCCCCATAAATGCTAAAGACATCACCATCCACAGTAAGGTCCCCACATGTGCCACAATCCTTTTTTTTTGGAAGATGACTGAAATTTTATCAAAAGCAAAAGAAGAAAAAGCAAAACAAATACAAAAGGGGTACTACGGTCCATTGTTACGCCCTCCACCGGGGTGTTTGACAAACAAGGAACAGAATAGCAAGTTCAAGACAACATGGCATGGATAGCTATTCACGAGAGCATGTGCCAACCAGTGTTTTAAATATCGACGATATGAGCCGATATATCCCATGATATTTCTTGTATCCCACCTGTGCGATACAAAATGCACAAGTAGTGTGATATATCTCACATGTTCGATCCGGTGAGCATTTTTTTATTTTCGATGCTTTTTTTATTACTATTCTGTAAATCATGTTAAATCAAAGTCAAATTTTTACAAATCCATGTTTTTTCATGTTTTGCATGAAAATTCATGGATTCTGGGCTTCAATTTTGAGATTTGGAGGAGAAGGACCAAGTTGCGGAAAATTGAAAAAAACTTTTAAAAAAATTCAATTTCTCGCAAATCGGTTGCAATCTTTGTATCCAAACATAAACTCTAACATGTATGTAACCTGATTTAGTGATTCTTCTTTTGCTTTTGAATGTATTGCTTGGGTTTCCACACGTCTTCTTACATTTATAAATTATATGAATATACTTTGAATATACTTGCATCAATTTAGTTAGACAATGCATAGATTAGGACCCCATACATAGAAAACCTTTTATTTGCACTTGTTTTTTGTAATGTTTTGTTTTATAAGTGTGTATTGATGTCTTTTTTAACAATCATTGAAATTCCATTGAAAAATTTGACCAATTTCCAATGTTTCCCCATGTTTCCAACAACAGCGATACATTATGCGATACAACCAATATATCCCATGCGATAACCGATACGTATCTATATCCCAAGGGTGCGATACGTAACGCGATACCGATATTTCGAACATTGGTGCCAACACAACTTTGCATGCATTCAAATGGCCCCCAAGTATTGTGGGGACATTTGGATACATGGAAGAGAGTTTTCCAGGGGGTGGTGGATATTTAAATCCTGGATAAGGGTTCAATGGATGTTGAGATTTTTGTGTTTGAATGTCGATATTTGAGAGTTCCATGGATATTGAGCTTTATCTTTGGATAACAGCATCTTGAGATCATGTTCATGATCTATATTCAAAATTGTACCTTAAGAGCATACTAAAGAGGTAAGTTGTGGGACATGTGCATGTGTGTAAGATTTGGGCCATTTACTAAGTGGGTCCTAAAATGTGAACAAGCTCCCTCCCAAAATTTGGCCATGTCTTGTTGGGTTTGTATCTGCTAGAGTGGGATTTTAGTAGGGATGCAAACTATTTTAGAGCAGAGAGACATTTTTGAGAATTCCCTTTTTCTTTGGATAAGGGCATTCCAACTTTTAAAAGGGAACCGAAATATTTAAGTTATTGTGGGCTTGGCATCGGGGAGTTGGTGGGAAAGCTAGAAAAGCTAAGTGGAGGTTGATCCTTATGGATGTCATATTTTGGGTTATTTAGGGAGCTAGGAATGGTAGGTGCTTTCAAAATGAAAGCATGGGGATGGATAAGGTTATCAGGAATATCATATGACATGTGTTGAGTTGGGCTACCTATGTAAAGGCCAGCTTGGCCACAATAATTGTTCGTTCTTCTTAAGTGTCACGTTGGGGCTGTATTCATTTCCTGCTTTTTGCAGGTTTCTTTAATAAATTTGTTGTCATCTCTCAAAAAAAAAAAATAATAATAATAATATAATAATAAATAAAGTAAAGATTGGTGGAAATCCCTTATCATTATCATTTCGTACCATGAGCTTCACACCCCACAGGAATAAGCTTAAAATAACCAGTTTCCCAGATAACGATACTGCACCTTAGCATTTTTTCTTTCTTTCTTTTGAAGGAAATCTTAACAATGTATATAGAAGCCTGATGTGATATAATTTAGCCCACCATAATGCACATAACACCTGAAGAAAATAATCCATAAAATCAATCTATACACTCATTGACATCACCAGCATTTGTGATGTGGAAACGTCTAGCCTTCCACCACACTGACTCCCTAGTAATTGCCCGAGAAACAAAGATAGCAACTAAGTACTCTTGGACTGAAGCTGGCTGGCTGCTAATTGCTGAAGGCAGTAGATGGATACTCCCCAGCATTTATGTTGTGGAAACGTCTAGCCTTCCACCACACTGACTCCACAGTAATTGCCCGAGAAACAAAGATAGCGACAAAGTACTTCTGGCTGAAGCTAACGGATTGCTAATTGCTAAAGGCAGTAGACGGATACTCATCCCTTGAATTGCAAAATGTAAGAACTTCTAATTCAATGGAATTCATTAATCAACAAAGTGGACACCCTGCCCCCTCTCAAATGCAGGTGTGAACTGGAGAAATGGATGGATTCTTCTCTTTAATGGAAATTTTAGCTCACAAGGGGGTCCTAATAGACCAGATAAGAGGATGGCAGTTTAGGAACAGATCCAGAGGAAGATATTAGATACCTAAGAACCATGTGGAATAATTACGACTTCGACTTTGACAGAAAACAAGTTCAAGTTACAATAATCACACTACTACCATTTCCCTTTAAAATCTGAGAGAGTTGAAATCCGCCAGTTAAATTGCACTCAGGTGCTAGAATGGCATGCATGCATGCATGGCAATATGTACCCTCAGATAATGGGTCCCTTTGTGTGGATGGATCATAGACATCAAAAAACACACCTACCAGACTACACTAACCCTACAATTGGTGACCATCAAATGAATGGTTGAAGATGGTCAATGATCCAAATTTAACAAGCAAAACTAAACAACTAAGATTTTCAAGAAATGCTTCATGGAAGGTAGGCACCAAGGTATTCTATATCAATAATAGTGGCCATAACGGCCAATACGGGGGCGTAACGACCGTTACGGCCCCTCGTAATGGTTGATTTTTTTTTCGGAAAATTCTAGAAAAATATTTAGAAAGTCCATAATAATGTAAATAGTCCAAATGGTATTCTTTTTTTTTTTTTTGTTTTTTTGAACATGTTTATGTTAGCGTAATGGTTCACTCTTTGGTGAGAGTGTTGCATCTGGTTGTCTGGTGAATTTACGAACGTGACTACGTATCTCTAATATTTACACGTAACAATCAAGCACTGGAACTAGAAATCGGTATTTAAAAAAAAAAAAAAAAAGCATTAGTACCACTTTTTCCAATTTTTTTGAAAAAAAATGACCCTCAAGAGCTTCTATACCCAAATTACTTTAATATATGATTTAATACTAAAACTATAGTAAGAGTGGTCGAAATCTATTGTACAATAATTTCAGGAAAGTTTTTGGAATGAAAAAAGTGAAAAATTGAGGAGAAATTGGATTTATATATATATATATATATATATATATATATATATATAGTTTTTCGACCATTATGAGGGTAATGGTCATTATGCCCCATAAGGGCCGATACGGTCCCAAAGAACCAACTGACTCGTTTCAACCTCGTATTGCGTAACGGCCATGGTCGTTACAATACATATCGGCCTTTATGGCCATATTGTGGTCGTATCATAACAGATACAGAACACCTTCGTAAGCACCATAATTTGGAAGGTCAAAATTAGCATGCATGTATGCCAGGTGTACAATGGACGTATTGCAACATGTAGTAAGGTCAAATCTAATAGGCCCCAAGACCCTTGAAAATTTTACTAGTCACCATTATCAGCCAAAGCCAATTATAATGGTTCATTATATCAATCAATCAATCTATGTGGTGTCATATGACGAAAATCGCCTGTCAAACAATAGCCCATTTTGTTTTTAAAAGTGCAAAACTGTTTTTTTTTTTTTTAAAGCTCAAGAAAAGGTGACAAATACAAGAAAAATGATCCATCAAGGAAATGGACACTCATTTGCAAATTGCAATACATAATCCTTGGCCAGCTCATCCTCTATGGCATCGACCTCCATTGAAATTCAACATTCTTTGAGAAGACTTTCTTTGATCTCATTGACAAGAAACGAAATGGCTATTCCTTAGTGTTATGGAATAACTCATTATTTTCTCACTAAAAACTAACAGGTTACAACCAACTTACAAACGATGTCATTAAAAATTTAAAAGAAAAAAAAATGCACGTGACTGTTTTCTTCAATATGTCATTCAAAAAAATGCATGCTCCACTATGCCGAAGGAATATGTTAGATGAAGAATTGGAAGACTTCATGAAACTTATAGAAAAGCTACGCAAATCAAGACCATCGGCTGGAGATAGAGATGTCATGGTGTGGATCAAAGAGAAGGTCAATGCACGGTCAAATCTCTATATAAATTACTCATTGGGTCTTCGGCGGAAGGTCAAATTCATCCTACAGCTTTAATGTGGCGCTACAGTGCCCCGCCCAAGGTAGCAATTTTGGCCTGGTTGGTGAGAAATAACAGTTGCTAGTGGTGGATAACCTTCGTTGAAGGATGATGGTGCTCCCAAATGAAGGTGTCATGTGTAGTGTTTTAAATAGTGTCCGTAGCTACGACACTACATAGCATTAGCAAATAGTGTAAATCCCCTGTAACATATGTTACAAGGGTTGTAATGTACACGTAGCGTATATAGCATACACCACTTTTTTTATAAATGATAATTGTATTCTGTATTTTGTACTTAATACTCTCAACCTGTGGGATTTTAATTTCTTTCCATACTTGTGACTTGTGGTTTCAATTAGACATTATTAATTAAAGTGGTTTGCTTAGAAAGTTGTTGATGTGATGATGATTTGATTTGATTTATATGTGGATTGGCTTTTGATAAATGATAATTAATAACTTGTTTGAACATGCTTATACTTGAAAAAATGAATCCTCTTTTAGGCAATTTTATATCTTTTTTATTTTCTTTCTTAGTATTTATCGTATTTAAGCATTTTTATTTTTTTTCTTACTATTTATCATATTTTTCTTATTTTTAAATTAAGAAATAGAGATATCGTGTAGCTTACGCTACACACTACAGAGGACTAAACGCTACGCAACACACTACCGCTATGTAAAACACTGGTCATGCGTAAGAAAAGTGAAGAACCAGTCGATCATCTCTTTGTTCGTTGTCATTTTGCCAAGGAGTTTTGGAATAGCTTTTTCATTTTGTTCGTAGTATCATGGGTAATGCTAGATTAAATGGACTATCATGGGTAATGCTAGATTTTGTTCGTAGTATCATGGGTAATGCTAGATTAAATGGAGAAACTCCTTTTGGCTTGGGATGAGGGAAATGTGGCTAAGATAGGAAGGTCAATCTGGAGACTTTCCATGTTAGCCAGCATTTTGTTACTTTGGGGGAAAAGAAAATTGTTGTTTCAGAAACAATAGGGGACCGGCATAGGAGGTGTTTGGCAGGGCAAAATTGAATGTGATCGGTTGGGCTCTAGCCATGAAGGTTCTAGGTGAAAGCTCTTCCTTTCCTTCTTCTTGGTCAGATTTGTAATTATTTTGGCTTCAGCCCTTTAGTTTAATAACAAAATTATTATCTTTCATAAAAAAAAAATAAAAAAAAATAAAAATAAAAACTGTTTTCTTGAATACAATGCATACTATATAACACTGTTTTCCAATTTTAAAAAATCATATTTTTCCTGGGCTGAAGTTTTCACTTTTTCTTTTCTTTTCTTTTTTCATTTCCTGTCCTTGCAGTTCATAAATGTCTATCCGCCATTATTAGGTCATAACATTGTTCTAAACCTTGGACAAGACTTCATTTGATGCTCCAGTAACAGCAATTTTTAGAGGAGTATTATACAATGCCCAGGCCAAATGTTTGTGCTACCATTACACCTCTTTAGTTTGTACAAGCAGGGCCCATGGTTTAGGAATCCAAACTTTTGATATGATGGACATCATTGTGGACTGCCTCTGCACTAAAATTCTCCAGATTGGAAAAGATGCTAGCTCTTCAACTGGTGGACAAGAAAAGGATTGTTAAGAAAGAAACCAAAGCAATGGTCTTCACTCAACCAAAAGAAAAGGGAGAGATTTGAAAGCAAGAAACTTCCGATCTGGGGGATGTTTACTGCATGAGCCATCCACAGCAAGGCCGATGGTATCCGTGGTTTGGATCATGGAACCATAGGCCCCACTTGTACAAACTGAAATCCTGGACTGTACTGAACAGAAATTCAGACTCAGCATTTTATAATGAGGGATGATCCAGTGCTCTAATAGCACTAAAACTTTTAATGCTCCTATCTGCACTGAGACACTTGGATAGTGCAATTGATTGATCGGGACTGTCTATTCAGTTCAGCATGCATTTCATGGGCTTCATTGGGAAAATCATACTGATTGGATGATCTGATCCATCCATATGATGGCCTTCTTTTCTGTAACAATGTGTTTGATCTGGACTGGGACACTTGGATAGTGCAATTGATTGATCTGGACTGGGACACTTGGATAGTGCGATTGATTGATCTGGACTGTCTATTACGTTCAGCATGCATTTCATGGGCTTCATTGGGAAAATCATACTGATTGGATGATCTGATCCATCCATATGATGGCCTTCTTTTCTGTAACAATGTGTTTTCCCAAACCATGGATGGGATGATTGGGATTCTCTGATACAAGTGATTCCTTAGAACCATAAGCAATCCATGGATGAGCCCCAAAAAAAGGATGGCTCAAATTGTGATTACTCCTATTTTCTATAAATGATATTGACCGTCCACTTCATAGGCAATTGATCGGATGGTTAGAATCACCATATCAGCGTGATGTTTACAAGGTAACCAATGAAATATGTTTTGGGTCTAATGGACAACCCAGATTGGTCAATTGGACTTTCCAAGTGTTCCAATACAACTTGAAGTGCTAAAATTTGCAGTGCTCTAAGATCAATGAATCAATCTCTCTTTTATTATACTTGCTATTTTTATCTCTACAGTTAAACATTCTCAATTATGCTATAGCATTAAAAAATCAAGAAACTGCAAATCTAAAATCAATCTCCGGTATACCTATTTCTTTTCTATCAGCAAAGCAACAGAAAACAACAGGAGAAAGACTGCCAGCATCAAAATCGCATCTTCCGGAGAATTCAAATCACCAAAACTGAAAAAACACAAACCTGTTTGAATATCGCATCGGAACTCAAAGGACTCTCCCTCACCCTCCGATGCGCCGGCACTGACGGCCGGTATGTGAACCTCACAGGAACATCAGCGTCCCTGACCCGATCTCCTCCGTTGGCGATCCTTTCACCCTCTCCATTCGCCTCCTGTGCGTGATTCGGGATCGGATCCCGTTCGTCAACGCCGGAGCTGGCATCGGCGATAGAAGATTCCGTGGAAACATCTCGGGAGATGCCGGGACTCAGGGAGGCGTTTTCGTTGGAAGAGGAATCGGGTATTGCAGACAGGTCAGCAGGAATGGCGGTTTTGGCAGAGGGCCGACGACGGAGATCGGAGGGCGAGAAAGGGTCTGGTTTGGGGGCTAGGGTTTGTTCCGGAGAATTCGAGACTGCCATTGGAGATTGAAAGATAGAGAGAGAGCTGGTCTGGTTTTCTTTATCAGATTTCTCGGTGGAGCAAGTGCAGATGAATCTGTGGGGAGGTTTGGCGGTCGGTCGTACTATTTGTAGTTTTTGTTTTCTGCTGTTTATATTGCTGAAAAGATGACCATAAATAGCGATGATCTCATGTGACACGTGGCTCCAGTCTTTTCATGTACATACGAGAGTTTCGTTTTTGACGTTCCCATGTCACCTTTAATTTGTGCGCGGCTTCGGTGTATCCCCGGATCCACTATGGTGGGTAGGATCCCTTACCGTAGGGACCCTTGATGTATTTTACTTATATCCACGCCGTCCATCCGTTTTGAAAACCCATTTTAGTTCATGAGCCTAAAAATGAAACAGATCCAAATCTCAGAAGGACGATGATACAGGAAAAAGTTGTAATCGACCATTAAAAACTTCTCGTGGGTTACAAGAGTTTTGTATCAATATTATATTTGTCTGGTATCTTCATCTATGTCTTTGTGACCTTATCAACAGGTTGGATGGAAAAATAAATTCCGGTGGACCCCATGAATTTTTTAATGGTGGGGATTCAATCATGACCGTTTCTTATGTGGCTAAAATGATCTGTAAAATGGATGGAAAGCCTGGATTTAATACCTATACATCACAGTGGGCTCACTGTGAAGGTTACACCGGCTACGGTGCATTCGGGGATCTTTAATTCGGATGCGGTTTGGCTAGTGACGCTGCCATCACAGCCATTGGCCAGTGGTAGCTGCCATGGACCCACATGATGCATTCGTCCATGCATTTCAAAAGATAATTTGATGGCTTTATTAAAAATTTAGATATATCTAAAACTCAGGTAGATCACACTATGGAAAAACAGTATTAATTGAATGTCTACCATTAAAAACCTCTGGAGCCTATTATAATAGTTGTTTGAAATCTAACCTGTTGACTGGATCATATGGAATTGGATGAATACAAAAAAATATAAATTTTGACCCAAAACTTTTGTGCCCCCATCAGTTTTTAATAGCAGGCGTTCAATCAATATTGTGCAGTCCACTTGAGATTTGAATCGACCTCATTTTTGGGCTCATATCATAAAATGATCCGAAATAATGGTGAATGGAATGAATGAAACACATACATTATGGTGGGGCCCACAGACCAATACGTTTCCAAATAATTTTTTCCAACCCGGTCTGTCAGGCGCCACGTGGATTGTGTGGTGCATTTTTCTCGATGATTCGTGCTTAAATGGCTATTTATGGCCTGTTGATAGACGGTAAAGAAGAGAGACGTAGCAACGGTCGTCATTCAACACGAAAGGTCCAGGATACTTTTTGGGCAGTTCTCTGCGTGGGGAGCAAGGGTCTGATTACCCAAACCATGGCTCTCCTAGCCAAAATTGAAAAACGCGTGCGAAGCCCGTTGTTTCGCAGTGGGATAGTTGGACTAGATCCTAACCGTTCATTTGATAGGTTAACTGTTGTGGCATGTTCCAAGAATCACAGTCTGGACAATCCTAACCGTTTAATAGGTAGGGATACGCTGTACGAATTCGCATGGGCTAGCATCCAGGCGAAAGAAGTCCAGTCAAATTACGAAAACTAGGGCCAGTTTGATTTCGAAATTTTCAATGCCTTTATAAATGGATAATGATTATTTACTTTTATAATTGTGCTTATTTCATCCACGAGTCAATGTAAAAATGACATTTGTATAATAAAAATAATGTAATTATTACAATGTACTTTATTATATTCGGCTATGAGCCGTAAGTCATTTAAACAAAATGTTTGAAAATAATAATGATTGCTTAGCATTTCATAAGATATTTGAAAACAAAGTAAGACCCACATAAGAAGGCATGTGCAGCCCTTCTAAGATTGCGGGGAGGAAAATCCAAGAACTGCTATGGCCACCATTGACATTAAATAAGAAATGGAGAAATGGGTAGCAATGATGAGCAACTCATGCTCACTTCTTTTTTTCTTTTTCTTTTTAAGTATTATAACTCACGCGGGCATTATATGCATTATAAGCTGACACTTTAAAATGATACAATAATTCATAATGTACAATAATGTGATAAGCTACCGATCAGATAAGCTAGCATCCTCCTGCTTTTGTAGGTTTGTGAAAAGCACAAGAAAGGAAACATTTTTTTCTTTATTTGTTTTTTCATTAAAAAAAAATAGTTTTTTTTATCATTTTTCAACTTTATTGTTTCATAAAATTAAGATTTTTAGGTAATCACTAGAATGTCCTAGAATACATGTGCTACAGTTTAGCTTTAAGCACCAATATATGATACGCATGCGCCTATATGTTTATTGTCCACCTTCAAGCATAAAAAGGGTTGAATTATGGCACACATAATACAATTGAGGTGCTTGAAGTTGTACGGTCACACGTGTAGCATGGGACAAGTATTGGCACATTTAACACACATGGGTACTTAAAGCTAGATGGAAAAACTCATGTACATTAGCACGATTGGCATATTTGGCATATTTTGAGTGTTCTGAAGATAGATAATAGCACATGCAACACATTGGTGCATGTGAGGTGCTAGTCATGTGCGGTGTCAGAGAAGATGAATGGTGGTATGTATGATGCATTAGCATATAAGCAAAAAGAGAAGATGGATGTTGGCTCATGTGACACATTAGCATGTGTTTGATGCTTTGTACATTGAGGTGCAATAGAAGTGGATGTGGGCACGAGTCTAATAATAGCATGTGTGGGGCATTAATGAATGATGAACTATGGCTCATTTAACAAAATAGCATGTGTGAATCAAATGAAGATGGAGCGTAGCATCCCCGAGTTTAACAATTGAGAAACTCATTTTACTTTTATTGTGAGAAAGTATGTTTCTTATAGGTGGAGATAGGAAAATAAATTTATCTATTTTATAATAAAGATAGAAAGTAGGAAAAGATGTTTCCCACAAATTCCATGAATAAAAGGCTCGCCAAACGATAAAATTTTGGTTTAAAGAGAAATAACGTTTTTCTTTTAATAAATCAAAATTGACCCTTAGAAAAAGGTTTAAGAAAAAAATTTAAGTGTCTTGGAACTTGCTTCTCACTGGTTGACGAATTACCATGTTGTAGAATAGGGTTTATTGTATCATTTATTTGCTGGTTCCACGACACAGGTGAGAGCCATATGCCAACACGGTTTCTGTGAAAGGAATTCTTGCACTAGGATACTAGGTGGGGTCAACTGTAATGTTTGTGAGAAATCCACCCCATCCATCTATATTGCAAGATCATTATAGGACATGCGACCAAAAATGGGGTGGATCCAAAACCCAAGCGTACTACATGAGAGGAAACGGTGGGGATTCAGTGACCATCGTTGAAACATTCATGTGCCCACAAAAGCTTTGTATCAAGCACAGTATTTTGTTATTTCACTTCATTCTAGTGGGAATGACTTTATAGTCAATTTGGATGGCATATAAATATCAACGTAGAGCCCAAGAAGGTTTCAATGGTAGGAAACTCTTTTCATAGTTTTTCCTCTCATATGGCCTACTTGAGTTTTAGATTTGTCTCATTTTTTGTCGCATATCCTATAATGATCTCGCAAAATAAATGGAAGGGGTGAATTTATCCCAAACATCACGGTGAGCCCCACTTAGCATCCCCAAAGGAACTTTCTAAGAAAGGCTTTCTTAAGAAATCAGTGTCCTTCTTTAGCACCATTGATTTGGAGGGATTGGAGGGTGTTTGAGGGTATTTCAAACCCGTGGGTCATTTAGTGGAGTGAATTGGAGGGTATTCTGAATGTAGAAAATTTCAAATATCACTTTTTGACAAGTTTTGCAATCCCTAACTTCAGTTTTGACTGCCATTTCTCTTCCTTTTCTTTATATTCATTCTTAAAAGGTACGAGAGTCATTTTTGTAAAACGTGTTACTTGGCTATTAATCTATTATACAAAATAACTAGATTATCAACAGCAGCACTAAAATTATATCCATAAATTTATTTAAACCATCAAAACATTGGCCATGTAAATCAATACCTAAAAATTATTAGTTAGTCACTTGGTTATAATCCCATAGTTGTGGTCCATTTGAGGCTTGAAATATCATTATTTTTTATCAAAATATATATTTCAATGTTCTTAGTATACTTATTATGTTAAACATCACATATGTACACTGATTAGAAATATTATAGTTGATTTAGTAATTAAATTCAAACCCTGTTGAGATATTATATAATTTAAATGCATAATTATTTTCAGTCAATTAAATCTACAGTCCGTATTCCTAAGTCGCGGAATTGCCGGTCCAGGTAGTCCAAATCAAGGGTGCCAAACGAGGCTTTAACTTTCCATCACTTTATATGTGTTTTTTGGGAAGCGGATTGGCTAGTGTACCACACACCAGCTAGGTCCTGTGTACTCCGTAATCCTTCTTTTTGGATCCTTTTGCATTAAAAATCAAGTCATTTTCCCGGCTCCCTGGCCAAAAAATAAAGAACTAGAAAAGAATAATAATAATTAACCATAAGTGTACTTTGTATGCTATGACCTAATAAAGCTATCATAGACAAGAATAATATTAATTAACCATCAATGTACTTTGTATGCTACGACCTAAGGAAGATCAAAGCTGAAGCGGATTGGCTAGTGTACCACACACCAGCTATATAGCTGCTGTACTCTGTAAGTTATATAGATTTCATCATGAGGTATGCGTTATATCCAAACCGTCCATCCATTTGGAGATCTCGTCTTAAAGCTTGAGCCTGAAAATAAGACAAATGTAAAGAACAAGTGGACCATACTGCAAAAAAGCAGTGGGAGATTGAACGCCTACCATTGAAGCCCTTTTGAGGGTCACATAAGTTTAGGATCAATATGAAATTTGTTTATCCTCTTCATCCATGTATTTTTGACCTTATTAACAGATTCGATGGAAATATATGTTATGGTGGGCCCTACGATCTTTTAACGGTGGTAAAAATCATTACCGTCACTGCTATTTTTGGTGCGGTACATTTGAGCTTTGTGTATTATTAGTTTTTTCTAATGCTCTAAATTAATATGGAAAAATAGATAAAAGGTGTGGATATAATAATTACGTCACTGTGAGGCAAACGTAACTTTGATCTCTTTTGAACCGTTTGTAAACACGGAGATCGAGGAGCGTGGGCGCTCATCTTCGCGCGACACGTTTGTACACCAGATATATAGCTGGTGTGTGGTTCGCCACCCAATCCGCTTCCAGATCTAAGCATCAAGATTTCAGACACGTGTTTCTTATTCGTACGTTTGTCTAAGTATAGATGTATACAATCCAACACGCATGTTGAATTAGCAAACCTCTTTATCAGTGACCAATCAATTGTGGGACCCGCTGGATGCTTCTCCTACTAATACACACGTGACACGTGTATGGTATCCGGAAGTTATCATAGCTCCGTATTATTGCTGCACACGTGGCATGACTGGCTGAGATCAAACCTTTCATTCACTAGATCCAACTTAGAATGGGCCAGTCTGATCCTCGGACAGTTCTGGCCACTCATGGGTTTGGCAGCCAAACAGGGACAGGTCCCGTGGGATGCATGGTTAGAAATCATCATCCTCTTGTGCCACGCTGAGGGCACGTGATATGCACGCCCCTAGAATTCAATGCGTGTTGGATATCTTTCTAAAAGTACATCTTTCTGTCAGTCTTTTCAGTTTGTTTGATACCTATCTAGTACAAAAATCCCGTGGATGCACTCAAAGGGTAGGTCAGTGGCTAGAAAATAAATGACCACTGAATATAGATTTCTAGCATACGGCTCCAAAATGACCATACCATTTTTCCACAGCTGAGCTCATCAAATCAACAGCTAGGATACTTGGTGCTCCAGACCCACTTTTCCAAACTGAAAACTTAGACTATGTTCTAAATTTAAATTGATTTAACATTTGTAATTTCTTATTAGTAAACATTTATTTATTGAATTTGGATAGTTGATTGTTTTTATTTGGCCATCAATTTATTTTAAGATCATGATATTACTGGGATGAGGATTAAATGATGATGATATTTGTGGCCAGCTCCATCTCATTCCCACTCAGATGTCTCATCATGTGCCTGGTGAGTTTTACAAGTTGTATTTGATGAGGATGGGTCACCCACAATGGCATTATATTGCTAGATATATTTACATGGTAATGGCAGTGGGCATTGTTTAAAATCTAGACTGGAATGTGTTGAAATTTAGTGGTTTTTTGAAAAAATAAAAAGAAAATTCAAAATTTTCAAAATTTCGGGATTTTGCCGCCAAAACGCTTTTTCCGAAAATTTCAAATCTAAAAGTGCGGTGTGTGCTTTATCCCACATCGGAAATGGTTGAAATAATTTTGTGGTTTATATGAGATGTTGAGAAGGGTATTCTTACTTGGAGCTTTTTTGGAGGAGATGAAATAAGGGTTGCGTGTTCCAGTGCGAAGCACTGGAACACACGCACGCGCTCGGGCTCGGGCTCGGGCACGGGTACGGGCAACGGGCGGGGGCGAGGGAGGCGGGAGGGGGCGTGGGCGGGGGTGGGGAGTGAGGCAGTGTGGCTGTAGTGGCGCTAGATGGTCCAGTCCGATTTCATCATCTCAACACACCATCTCTCTCATCAAATCAGAAACAGTCCTTAGCTCCATTGTTAGAATATTGTGATCATCTCTACCGTCTAAATCTGCTAGAAGAAATCTATTGCGTTAAAACTGTTCCTCAGTGGACCTATCGTGATTGCTGCACGCTGGATCCAGATAAGGCTTGTCTTATCCTGGAAGCAATTCGTCTGTAACCCACCAGCAGTGATAAGGGGACGAATCACGCTTTAAGGACAGCGTATTTTATACGTGATTCAGCCTAGTGAAATTGTTCTTTTTTAATTATTATTTTTATATTTTCGGTGTATCCAATCAAACTTTTCTAACAATCTTAAAGCGTGATTATGGACACCGAAAGTGTTGCATCAATCAAACTGATGAACCAAGATCTGATCCGATTGGACCGATTCGATGGTTCAAATTTCACTAGATGGCAGGACAAACTGAAATTCCTGCTGACCGCTCTGAAGATATTCTACATCCTGGATCCGAATCTCCAGCCTCTGCCTGAAGCAAAGGACACTGACACTCCAGAACAAGTGGCTGCTAGGATCAAGCGACAAGAAGATGAACTGCTGTGTCGTGGTCACATCCTAAACGCTCTCTCTGATCGGTTGTACGATTTGTACACGGGGACCACGTCAGCGAAAGAGATTTGGAGCGCGCTGGAATACAAATACAAGGCTGAAGAGGAAGGTACACAGAAATTTCTAATTGCCAGGTATTTCGACTTCACGATGGTAGACAATCTACCGCTGCTTGCCCAAATCCAAGAATTGCAGCTTATAGTAAATAAAATAAAAGCTATAAAAATAGATCTTCCTGAATCCTTTCAAGTTGGAGCTATAATCGCAAAATTACCTCCAAGCTGGAAGCTGGAAAGACTACAGGAAGAAACTACTGCATAAATCCGAAGAGTTCACCCTAGAACAAATCCAGAAGCATCTTCGTATTGAAGAAGAATCTCGTAACCGAGACAAAAAGGATGACGCTAATGGTGCATTCTCATCCAAGGTGAACGCAGTAGAAAGGACATCCCAAAGTAATTCAAATGAGAAAGCTGACTCCCTTAAACCTAACAAAGATCAAGGGAAATTCAAGAAAACCCAAAAGAAGAAAAACGGCAAACCTAAGGGAGCTTGCTATGTCTGCGGCAAGACCGGACATTTCGCCCGAGTCTGTAGGGACCGAAAAAAACCTAAGAAAGAGGCTAATGCAGTAGACGATGAAATCGTAGCCATGGTCACAGAAGTGAACCTAGTTCAAGAGAAAATTCCTGGTTGGTGGTATGATACAGGTGCCACAGTCCATGTATGCAATGATCGATCTGCCTTCAAAACCTATGAAGACGAGACCAATGGTCAAGAGGTTCAAATGGGAAATGAAGGACGATCGAAAGTTGTAGGTAAAGGAACCGTGGAATTATTCTTTACCTCTGGAAAGAAGGTAATTCTGACCAACGTACTGCATGTCCCAGACATAAGGAGGAATCTTGTCTCAGGGGATCTTTTAAGTAAACCTGGGATTAGGGTTGTGTTTGAATCAGGCAAGCTGATCTTGTCTAAGAATGGAAACTTTGTGGGTAAGGGTTATGCTTGTAATGGGATGATCAAATTATCTCTGAATGAAAATAATTCTTCTGCTTTCATGATTGAATCTGTAAAACTATGGCATGGTAGACTAGCTCATATTGGCTACAGTACCCTAAAGCTCATGGCTAAGAACGGTCTAATATCATGCAATGATAGTGACAAAGATAAATGTGAAGTATGCATACGGTCTAAAATAATCAAGAAACCTTTCCCTAGCGTGTGAAAGATCATCTCAAATTTTAGACCTAGTGCATACTGACATATGTGAACTAAATGGCGTTCTTACCCGTGGAGGGAAAAGGTACTTTATAACATTTATAGATGATTGTTCAAGATATGTATATGTGTATCTGTTGAAATCAAAAGATGAAGCATATAATGCATTCAAGATCTATAAATCCGAAGTAGAAAATCAATTAGATAAAAATATTAAAATCCTTCGTAGTGATCGAGGTGGAGAATATTTCTCTAATGAATTTTCTAACTATTGTGAAGAACACGGCATAATACATCAGTGTACAGCACCTTATACACACAACAAAAGTGGTGTAGCAGAAAGGAAAAATAGGACTTTAGTAGAAATGGTCAACTCAATGCTAATACAAGCACAGTTGTCATTAAACCTATGGGGAGAAGCATTGTTAGCCGCTTGTCATGTTTTAAACCGAATTCCATCTAAGAAAACCAAGACCTCTCCATACGAAATATGGAAAGGAAGAAAACCAAATATTGGGTATCTTAGAGTGTGGGGGTGTCTTGCATACTGCAGAACTCCAGAACCTAAAAGAACTAAGTTAGGACCAAGAGCTATCAAGTGCGTCCTTGTAGGATATGCACAACATAGTAAAGCCTATAGACTTCTAGACTTAGACACCAATGTAATCATAGAGTCTAGAGATGTAGAGTTCTTTGAGAATTCTGTATTCACGGAGAAAAAGAATGCTGAGATTCAATCTCCAAATGAAATTATAAAAGAAACACAAATAGAAGAGAAAGCTCCTAGTGAACCTCGTAGGAGTCAAAGAGCAAGAGTAGAAAAGAGTCTTGATCCTGATCAAATAGACTCTCAACGACTCTTTTCATCTAGTAGAGGTGATGATAGAGAGAAGGTGATTAGAAAAATACCTATGGTTTTAACCATAGAAGATGAACCTAAAACCTTTAGAGAAGCTATGACTTCTAGAGACTCCGCTTTTTGGAAAGAAGCTATTAATGATGAAATGGATTCAATAATATCTAACCAAACATGGGAATTGGTAGATCTACCTCCAGGTTCTAAACCAATAGGTTGTAAGTGGGTATTTAAGAAAAAATATCACACAGATGGAACAATTCAAACCTTTAAGGCAAGATTAGTTGCTAAGGGTTTCCGACAGAAAGAAGGAATCGATTATTTTGACACTTATTCACCAGTAGCTCGAATAACATCGATTAGGATCTTATTTGCTCTTGCATCTATACATCATCTTCATATCCATCAAATGGACGTGAAGACAGCATTCCTGAATGGTGATCTCGATGAGGAGGTTTACATGGAGCAACCAGAAGGGTTTGTTCTACCAGGAAATGAAAGAAAAGTATGTAGACTAGTTAAGTCTTTGTATGGATTAAAGCAAGCACCAAAACAGTGGCATGATAAATTTGATTCTAAAGTTCTGTCTTATGGTTTTGAACATAATATGTGCTGATAAATGCATATATTCAAAAGTATGTAATGATTATATTGTAATCATATGCTTGTATGTAGATGATATGTTAATAATCAGTAATAAAATGGAAGGTGTAACTGAAACCAAAAAGTTTCTCTCTTCAGTTTTCAAAATGAAGGATCTTGGACAAGTGGATACCATATTAGGTATCAAAGTTAAAAAACATAGTGGGGGTTTTGCATTATGCCAGTCTCATTATTTGAGAAAATTATAAACAAGTTTAACCACTTGAAAATTAAAGAGGCAAAGACCCCGTTCGATCCAAGTATCAAGTTAAAAGAAAACAGTGGAAGAGCAGTTGCACAACTAGAGTATGCTAGTGCTATAGGCAGTCTTATGTATGCAATGCAATGCACAAGACCGGATATAGCATATGCTGTTAGTAAACTAAGTAGGTTTACGAGTAATCCAAGTGTGAACACTAAAAGCAAATAATAAAGTTCTAGGTTATCTTAAGAAACCAAAGAAAGCAATTAGAAAGAAGTATTAGAGAGTATATTAGGAATATACATTACAGAGAGAAGGATACCGATGCAAGTTGGATATCGAGTGCAGGGGACAACAAGTCCACTACAGGGTGGATATTCACCCTAGGAGGTGCAGCTGTATCTTGGGGATCCAAGAAGAAACAAACTTGCATAACGCACTCAACTATGGAATCTGAATTCATAGCTTTAGCTTGCAAAGAGGCTACAGGCAAGAGGTGAGTGGTTAAGGGATCTTCTATTAGAAATCCCATTCTATGCGAAGCCTATACCGGCTGTTTCACTTCATTGTGATAGTGAAGCCACTCTAGCGAGAGCCTATAGCGGTACCTATAATGGAAAGTCCAGACACATAAGTTTGAGACATGACTATGTAAGGCAATTGATTCAAGATGGAATCATTGCGATCTCATATGTAAAGTCAAGTAATAACTTGGCTGATCCTTTTACTAAACCTCTAACGAGAGAGGTAGTAAGGACAACATCTAGAGGGATGGGGTTGAAACTCTTTACTCAAAGTTTCACCAGTAAGAAAGAAAACCCAACCCTAAATTAGAAAATCTCTAATTTTTGGGTTTAATGGGTAACAACAATTCACTGATAAGTGAAAAGTTTCAGCACTAAATAAATCAACAACCTCATCCAAGATGAAAGTGCTGGCCGTTATAAAAGAGGAATGAGTACTAAACTCTTAATGAAGTCCAGTCAAACAGGACAAGTGTTTTAACGGAAACACTGGAAGGATTTCACCTATGTGAACGTAGAAGTGGTGCCGCTTCTCATGAGACTTAGAGTTATCTCGGGATCGTTCATGAAACAGGATAAGCACATAGCCATTAAAAGTGCTAAGCGAGATTATAAAGGAACACTTAACGCAGGAGCTATTATGTGTGTGGTATTTTCGGTTATATCATATAGGAATAACTGGTTCAATGCTGCGGCAACCAGGAATTTCGAAATAACTTTAAAGTACTTACACTAAGGAAAGATTAAAATCGCAAGATATCTTTCTTTATGCATAATAACTGTTATTATTCTGGCAGAGTTTTATTGTTTAAAAAACCAGTGGGGGATTGTTGAAATTTAGTGGTTTTTTGAAAAAATAAAAAGAAAATTCAAAATTTCAAAAATTCGGGATTTTGCCGCCAAAACGCTTTTTCCGAAAATTTCAAATCTAAAAGTGCGGTGTGTGCTTTATCCCACATCGGAAATGGTTGAAATAATTTTGTGGTTTATATGAGATGTTGAGAAGGGTATTCTTACTTGGAGCTTTTTTGGAGGAGATGAAATAAGGGTTGCGTGTTCCAGTGCGAAGCACTGGAACACACGCACGCACGCACGCACGCGCGCGCGTGCTCGGGCGGGCTAGGGGCACGGGCACGGGCACGGGCGTGGGAGGGCGTGGGCGTGGGGTGGGCAGTGAGGCAGTGTGGCTGTAGTGGCGCTAGATGGTCCAGTCCGATTTCATCATCTCAACACACCATCTCTCTCATCAAATCAGAAACAGTCCTTAGCTCCATTGTTAGAATATTGTGATCATCTCTACCGTCTAAATCTGCTAGAAGAAATCTATTGCGTTAAAACTGTTCCTCAGTGGACCTATCGTGATTGCTGCACGCTGGATCCAGATAAGGCTTGTCTTATCCTGGAAGCAATTCGTCTGTAACCCACCAGCAGTGATAAGGGGACGAATCACGCTTTAAGGACAGCGTATTTTATACGTGATTCAGCCTAGTGAAATTGTTCTTTTTTAATTATTATTTTTATATTTTCGGTGTATCCAATCAAACTTTTCTAACAATCTTAAAGCGTGATTATGGACACCGAAAGTGTTGCATCAATCAAACTGATGAACCAAGATCTGATCCGATTGGACCGATTCGATGGTTCAAATTTCACTAGATGGCAGGACAAACTGAAATTCCTGCTGACCGCTCTGAAGATATTCTACATCCTGGATCCGAATCTCCAGCCTCTGCCTGAAGCAAAGGACACTGACACTCCAGAAAAGTGGCTGCTAGGATCAAGCGACAAGAAGATGAGCTGCTGTGTCGTGGTCACTCCTAAACGCTCTCTCTGATCGGTTGTACGATTTGTACACGGGGACCACGTCAGCGAAAGAGATTTGGAGCGCGCTGGAATACAAATACAAGGCTGAAGAGGAAGGTACACAGAAATTTCTAATTGCCAGGTATTTCGACTTCACGATGGTAGACAATCTACCGCTGCTTGCCCAAATCCAAGAATTGCAGCTTATAGTAAATAAAATAAAAGCTATAAAAATAGATCTTCCTGAATCCTTTCAAGTTGGAGCTATAATCGCAAAATTACCTCCAAGCTGGAAAGACTACAGGAAGAAACTACTGCATAAATCCGAAGAGTTCACCCTAGAACAAATCCAGAAGCATCTTCGTATTGAAGAAGAATCTCGTAACCGAGACAAAAAGGATGACGCTAATGGTGCATTCTCATCCAAGGTGAACGCAGTAGAAAGGACATCCCAAAGTAATTCAAATGAGAAAGCTGACTCCCTTAAACCTAACAAAGATCAAGGGAAATTCAAGAAAACCCAAAAGAAGAAAAACGGCAAACCTAAGGGAGCTTGCTATGTCTGCGGCAAGACCGGACATTTCGCCCGAGTCTGTAGGGACCGAAAAAAACCTAAGAAAGAGGCTAATGCAGTAGACGATGAAATCGTAGCCATGGTCACAGAAGTGAACCTAGTTCAAGAGAAAATTCCTGGTTGGTGGTATGATACAGGTGCCACAGTCCATGTATGCAATGATCGATCTGCCTTCAAAACCTATGAAGACGAGACCAATGGTCAAGAGGTTCAAATGGGAAATGAAGGACGATCGAAAGTTGTAGGTAAGGAACCGTGGAATTATTCTTTACCTCTGGAAAGAAGGTAATTCTGACCAACGTACTGCATGTCCCAGACATAAGGAGGAATCTTGTCTCAGGGGATCTTTTAAGTAAACCTGGGATTAGGGTTGTGTTTGAATCAGGCAAGCTGATCTTGTCTAAGAATGGAAACTTTGTGGGTAAGGGTTATGCTTGTAATGGGATGATCAAATTATCTCTGAATGAAAATAATTCTTCTGCTTTCATGATTGAATCTGTAAAACTATGGCATGGTAGACTAGCTCATATTGGCTACAGTACCCTAAAGCTCATGGCTAAGAACGGTCTAATATCATGCAATGATAGTGACAAAGATAAATGTGAAGTATGCATACGGTCTAAAATAATCAAGAAACCTTTCCCTAGCGTTGAAAGATCATCTCAAATTTTAGACCTAGTGCATACTGACATATGTGAACTAAATGGCGTTCTTACCCGTGGAGGGAAAAGGTACTTTATAACATTTATAGATGATTGTTCAAGATATGTATATGTGTATCTGTTGAAATCAAAAGATGAAGCATATAATGCATTCAAGATCTAAATCCAAATAAGTAGAAAATCAATTAGATAAAAATATTAAAATCCTTCGTAGTGATCGAGGTGGAGATATTTCTCTAATGAATTTTCTAACTATTGTGAAGAACACGGCATAATACATCAGTGTACAGCACCTTATACACCACAACAAAATGGTGTAGCAGAAAGGAAAAATAGGACTTTAGTAGAAATGGTCAACTCAATGCTAATACAAGCACAGTTGTCATTAAACCTATGGGGAGAAGCATTGTTAGCCGCTTGTCTTGTATGTTTTAACCGAATTCCATCTAAAAAACCAAGACCTCTCCATACGAAATATGGAAAGGAAGAAAACCAAATATTGGGTATCTTAGAGTGTGGGGGTGTCTTGCATACTGCAGAACTCCAGAACCTAAAAGAACTAAGTTAGGACCAAGAGCTATCAAGTGCGTCCTTGTAGGATATGCACAACATAGTAAAGCCTATAGACTTCTAGACTTAGACCAATGTAATCATAGAGTCTAGAGATGTAGAGTTCTTTGAGAATTCTGTATTCACGGAGAAAAAGAATGCTGAGATTCAATCTCCAAATGAAATTATAAAAGAACACAAATAGAAGAGAAAGCTCCTAGTGAACCTCGTAGGAGTCAAAGAGCAAGAGTAGAAAAGAGTCTTGATCCTGATCAAATAGACTCTCAACGACTCTCTTTTCATCTAGTAGAGGGTGTGATAGAGAGAAGGTGATTAGAAAAATACCTATGGTTTTAACCATAGAAGATGAACCTAAAACCTTTAGAGAAGCTATGACTTCTAGAGACTCCGCTTTTTGGAAAGAAGCTATTAATGATGAAATGGATTCAATAATATCTAACCAAACATGGGAATTGGTAGATCTACCTCCAGGTTCTAAACCAATAGGTTGTAAGTGGGTATTTAAGAAAAAATATCACACAGATGGAACAATTCAAACCTTTAAGGCAAGATTAGTTGCTAAGGGTTTCCGACAGAAAGAAGGAATCGATTATTTTGACACTTATTCACCAGTAGCTCGAATAACATCGATTAGGATCTTATTTGCTCTTGCATCTATACATCATCTTCATATCCATCAAATGGACGTGAAGACAGCATTCCTGAATGGTGATCTCGATGAGGAGGTTTACATGGAGCAACCAGAAGGGTTTGTTCTACCAGGAAATGAAAGAAAAGTATGTAGACTAGTTAAGTCTTTGTATGGATTAAAGCAAGCACCAAAACAGTGGCATGATAAATTTGATTCTAAAGTTCTGTCTTATGGTTTTGAACATAATATTGCTGATAAATGCATATATTCAAAAGTATGTAATGATTATATTGTAATCATATGCTTGTATGTAGATGATATGTTAATAATCAGTAATAAAATGGAAGGTGTAACTGAAACCAAAAAGTTTCTCTCTTCAGTTTTCAAAATGAAGGATCTTGGACAAGTGGATACCATATTAGGTATCAAAGTTAAAAAACATAGTGGGGGTTTTGCATTATGCCAGTCTCATTATATTGAGAAAATTATAAACAAGTTTAACCACTTGAAAATTAAAGAGGCAAAGACCCCGTTCGATCCAAGTATCAAGTTAAAAGAAAACAGTGGAAGAGCAGTTGCACAACTAGAGTATGCTAGTGCTATAGGCAGTCTTATGTATGCAATGCAATGCACAAGACCGGATATAGCATATGCTGTTAGTAAACTAAGTAGGTTTACGAGTAATCCAAGTGTTGAACACTGGAAAGCAATAAATAGAGTTCTAGGTTATCTTAAAGAAACCAAAGAACTAGGGCTATTTTATTCAGAATTTCCAGCAGTTATTAGAAGGATATACCGATGCAAGTTGGATATCGAGTGCAGGGGACAACAAGTCCACTACAGGGTGGATATTCACCCTAGGAGGTGCAGCTGTATCTTGGGGATCCAAGAAACAAACTTGCATAACGCACTCAACTATGGAATCTGAATTCATAGCTTTAGCTGCTACAGGCAAAGAGGCTGAGTGGTTAAGGGATCTTCTATTAGAAATCCCATTCTATGCGAAGCCTATACCGGCTGTTTCACTTCATTGTGATAGTGAAGCCACTCTAGCGAGAGCCTATAGCGGTACCTATAATGGAAAGTCCAGACACATAAGTTTGAGACATGACTATGTAAGGCAATTGATTCAAGATGGAATCATTGCGATCTCATATGTAAAGTCAAGTAATAACTTGGCTGATCCTTTTACTAAACCTCTAACGAGAGAGGTAGTAAGGACAACATCTAGAGGGATGGGGTTGAAACTCTTTACTCAAAGTTTCACCAGTGAAAGAAACCCAACCCTAAATTAGAAAATCTCTAATTTTTGGGTTTAATGGGTAACAACAATTCACTGATAAGTGAAAAGTTTCAGCACTAAATAAATCAACAACCTCATCCAAGATGAAAGTGCTGGCCGTTATAAAAGAGGAATGAGTATAAACTCTTAATGAAGTCCAGTCAAACAGGACAAGTGTTTTAACGGAAACACTGGAAGGATTTCACCTATGTGAACGTAGAAGTGGTGCCGCTTCTCATGAGACTTAGAGTTATCTCGGGATCGTTCATGAAACAGGATAAGCACATAGCCATTAAAAGTGCTAAGCGAGATTATAAAGGAACACTTAACGCAGGAGCTATTAGTGTGTGGTATTTTCGGTTATATCATATAGGAATAACTGGTTCAATGCTGCGGCAACCAGGAATTTCGAAATAACTTTAAAGTACTTACACTAAGGAAAGATTAAAATCGCAAGATATCTTTCTTTATGCATAATAACTGTTATTATTCTGGCAGAGTTTTATTGTTTAAAAAACCAGTGGGGGATTGTTGAAATTTAGTGGTTTTTTGAAAAAATAAAAAGAAAATTCAAAATTTTCAAAATTCGGGATTTTGCCGCCAAAACGCTTTTTCCGAAAATTTCAAATCTAAAAGTGCGGTGTGTGCTTTATCCCACATCGGAAATGGTTGAAATAATTTTGTGGTTTATATGAGATGTTGAGAAGGGTATTCTTACTTGGAGCTTTTTTGGAGGAGATGAAATAAGGGTTGCGTGTTCCAGTGCGAAGCACTGGAACACACGCACGCACGCACGCACGCGCGCGCGTGCTCGGGCTCGGGCTCGGCCGGGGGCACGGGCACGGGCGAGGGCGTGGGCGTGGGCGTGGGCAGTGAGGAGGCAGTGTGGCTGTAGTGGCGCTAGATGGCGCACTTTGCACTTCGCACGCGGTGCGATGGGTCTAGTGCGATGGGTCTGGTCAGAGCCTTAGGGCGATGTGGATCTGAAAATCCGAAAGGAGCCTGGGTTTTATAGGTGACTGAGAACGGTCGGATCTAGAATCCGAAACGTCCAGCCGTTTCTAAAAACGGCTCTCTGCCTTGAAAGCCAAACGGTCCGAAAACGGACGGGCCAGGATGATCCAACGGTCAGATCTTTTGATCTAACGACCAGAAACGTCTGGGATTAATGGACAACGGCCAGAAACGTTTTTCAAACGTTCTGGACCATTGAATACCACACAGCAACGGGTCTAAACCAGAGACCTATATAAACTGGACCATTCCAGTCCGATTTCATCATCTCAACACACCATCTCTCTCATCAAATCAGAAACAGTCCTTAGCTCCATTGTTAGAATATTGTGATCATCTCTACCGTCTAAATCTGCCAGAAGAAATCTATTGCGTTAAAACTGTTCCTCAGTGGACCTATCGTGATTGCTGCACGCTGGATCCAGATAAGGCTTGTCTTATCCTGGAAGCAATTCGTCTGTAACCCACCAGCAGTGATAAGGGGACGAATCACGCTTTAAGGACAGCGTATTTTATACGTGATTCAGCCTAGTGAAATTGTTCTTTTTTAATTATTATTTTTATATTTTCGGTGTATCCAATCAAACTTTTCTAACAGAATGAAATTCCAAAACATGCCAGTTCATTGGAAAATCAGCTCAATTAAGGGGGTGACTGTTTTGTTTAGAAAAATTGCAACTGCATTGGTAAAGCTCTGGCGACTGTTACTCTACTCAGGAATGCTCAAACCCACATTTTTTTTTTCTCATGAAAATCAAACATTCTAACCATTGTCTTCACAAAATTGTTATTCATTGTAGTTGTATAAGGTTGATGATTAAGTTGGTGATCAATTTCAAATTTTAATGATCCTTTATCTTTGCGTAAACTCCAATTCTAAAAATAGCAAATTCGGATTAGCTTCTCTTAGGATGAGTTTGAAAATTAAGAAATTCGGACCACTTACAGTCCTGGTGCTCCGCGGCTATACACAATCTTGTGTACACTCGGGTTCCTATGGGGTCCACTGTGATGTATATTTCAAATCCACACCATTCATTCACTTTAGAGGACTCAGGTAGGGACCTCTAACACAAGATCAGGTAGATCTAAAGCTTAGGTGGGTCATACTAATGAGTTTGTGCGTCTAAATGATGATGTACGATGATCATTGGAGATTTGACGGTCAGATCTTTTCCTATTCTATTCATTAGTGATTCTTAGGATTTCTAACCCCGCCTATATAAAAATCCATTAGTAGATTTGATGATCTTAGGGTTCAATCACAATGATCGAGTGCATCTAGTTAATGTTTGTCGACGATTTAGCGGTCGAATTATTTCGAATCTGAACCTCAATGGTCTGAATGTCCCAGGGTTCATCCAGACGAAGATCCATAGTTGGATTAGTGGTCCACTGGTCTAAGTGTGAGGATCAAGCGAAAGGCCTTCAAGTTGGACTCTGATCAATGGTGGATCTGGTGATCTGCAACTTTGATTTGATACTTAAAGTTTACTTTCAAAGAAACATGATGCCCCTCTCAAGGTTCAATAGTTGAAATGGACGGATCTTGAATTATAAATTATTGGTGGCTATCACATGTTGGGTGTGTACCTAGACACCAATTGCTAACTCGAACTACAATGGTAACACCCGAATACTGATAGTACGTGGTGTTACAGCAATATATATATAATATATATATATAATATATATATATATATAGATATATATAGAGAGAGAGGAGAGAGAGAAGAGAGAGAGGAGAGAGAGAGAGAGAAGAGAGAGGAGAGAGAGAGAGAGAGAGAGAGAGAGAGAGAGAGTTAGCTTGTTAGTACACACTCCACCGTTAGTTAAGAACATTTGATTTCATCTATGCACATGCACATATTCCAATATGCCAATTATGGTGCACAATTATCTTCCTTTAAGATCGAATAGATTTTATTTTTATAAACTTGATCAATCAAAATATGTTTAAAATATTAATATATAAATATTTTTAAAAAATATTTCACAATAAAATTCGATTGTCTATTTAATACATTGCCTTAGATAAATCTTATGTGTATCACCACCACCATGTGATTATTTATGATCTTTCTCTCATCCATCTCCACAACATGATCTTAATTTAGTCATTTTCTCATTATGCTTTTGACCTAGCCAAATATGTATGCATAGCCTTGAAAATGTACAATAAAATAATGCAACCTCTTTAAGACATAACCATGCAACATAGAGTAATAGATCACAAGAGTCACCTGTGAGTATGCATGCAACCTCTTTAAGACATAACCATGCAACATAGAGTAATAGATCACAAGAGTCACCTGTGAGTCTAGCATACTCACAGACTGGTAGGACTAAAATCTATCGCCGTTTGTACGTAATTGATCTCGTAACATGTGTACCCCAACTCAAATGATCAAGCGTTCATTGTTATTCCATTTTCACATGAGAGTCAACTGATTAATCAATGATTTATCCCGTGGCTATACATGTGATGACAAGATTTGATAAGGTATAGAGCTAATCAAGCTAATTTGCAAAAAATATCATTCCAATCATCTCATAAATCAATGTGGAGATACATTTCATATATTCATACATTTTGATATACATTATGTCTGTTGTGCATACTTGTAGAATGGTCTACACCTTGTGAGAAGTGAACCAAGCCTTTAATTGACGCAAGTTTTAGAACACATCATTGTGATGGACATTTCAATTATTATTATTATTTTTTTTTAACGCACGCACACAGTCACATGCAGTGGAATTTCACCACCTATGGGTACTCGAACCCTTGACCCGGTGTTGAAACTCCTGAGAGTCTACCATCAGAGCAAGAGTAAGGACCTGGACAATTCGAATATCTATATACATGTATCATCATAAAACAATCACATCATACATATAAACTTAATTAGCCAAAAATCTTAATATAATCAAATAAATAAATATGTGCATGTACCAGTAACAATCCAATGGGCCACTCAAAGTCTAATAGTAAATCATTCCATTTGATGGAAACTTATAAAGCAGATCCCATTTAATCATACCTCCTTACCTTTCCATGCAAAGGAGTATTGACACTAGTCTTCCTTTATGTTTCCAAGCATTTATGCATGAAGATCTTTTGCTTTCATGGAAAACTAGAAAATCTAAGTAAAATAGCATTGTTGTCGTCATTGCAACTGAAAAAATGTTTTCATATTCCATCTCGATTATTTAATCAGTTCAGGTAGGACAAAAACCACTATAAATTAATGAGAGAGATCGTAAGTCAGATTTAGCTCATGTGCCAGTTACTATTGACTTGGGGTAAAATTTCATTAATTAGAGCTGACTGGACTGAGTCTCGAGTCAGGATAGAATTAAAAATATGTTATATTCTAGTGGTACATTCAAGAGGTCTCACATGAAACTAGTTGGACCACTAACTTAAGGTCCAACTAGTGCATAATCGCAAACATGTCGTGCATTTCAGATATCCATGTCATTCAAAAGGCTTGTCCCATGTTAACAATCACATATCACAAAAATCTCATATCGTCAGGCAGGGCATTCGTTTTTGGCACCTTGCTTTGAAATCAAGCTGATTCACTCATCAGGTAAGGCACGTGTTTAATTCAAATCATATCACTGACCGTCATCCACCCACATGATAATTAGTGGTTTATCCTGATTTTTCATAAAGTGTTCTGCATGGTGGCCCACTTTTGGACGGCTTGGATGTTGTAATTATCTGAGGTGTAGTGTTGTACGCATTTGACACTCATTTACTGCTACCCTGAGACTTCTTCTGCATTAAAACTAGCCAGTTTAACTTATAGAAGGGTCGTGATTCATTAAGGGGCAGAGATCTGGACGCACAACACACATGTCGGAGATCCAGGCCATTTATAGGTAGTATGCTCTGTATATACTTAAAAATCAGGGTAGTATGCTCTGTATATACTTAAAAATCTGGGTAACATGCTCATCAAGTGAGCCACATGTGCGTTGAATTCAAATTGTTCAACTTTCGCTTCTAACGTCTTCATTTTTTTTTTGTACGAGTTTAACAATTTATTATTCCGGCGGACTATCTATTTTTATTTTATAGCTTATCCTGCTAAATGAGTGGTATAAATATCTTATACCTAATGTGTACGCTTCAACATCCGACACATCTTCCCCCTTACGTGAGACATCTGACACATCTTCCCCCTTATGTGAGTAACACAGATTGAGTCCTGCCCTTGTTTGGACAAACACGGTCCAGGCAGGGGTTCCGTGGAGTCAATTATAATGGGTCAGTATGGGAGCTTGAATTTGGAATGTATTGAAATCCAAATCTCAATTACATTAGAATTAAGGTAATTTTGAATCCTTATTTGTATTTGGTTGAAATGCATTGGAATCCAAATCTTCTATTGAAAGCTTGCATTTGAAGAGCATTGAAATTATTTAGCATATTCAGGGGACTTAAATTTAATTAACTAAATTATCTTTCATATCTTAAATTAGTCTCTCTCTCTCTCTCTCTCTCTCTCGCTCTCTCTCTCTCTCTCTCTCTCTCTCTCTCTCTCTCTCTCTCTCTTCTCTCTCTCTCTCTCTCTTCTATAATATATATATATATATATATATATATGTGTGTGTGTGTGACGTGTGAGAGCGCGCACGCACACGCGCGCGCGCGCGCACACACACACACACACATATATATATATATGGAAATGGTACGATGAGGTCAACCTCATGGGAATTTTCCATATGGTCAAGCTACGTGGGCCCCGCCATGATGTGTGTCGAACATCTACCCCATCAGTTAGATGTATCATTCCATGGTGGGCCATAGGCCTAAAAATCAGGTCAAATCCATGACTTAGGTGAGCCACACCATATACAAAGGTTGAGAGGGGTTAACTGCCCATTAAAACCTTTTATGATTGTCTATTGGGCCCACCAAGATGTGGTTCACAAATCCAACCCATACATTGTGTGTGTCCCACTTGGATAAGGGGTCATATCAAGTTTCGGAAGCATCGAAAATTTAGGTGGGCCCCACCAAGTGCTTTTATATGATTTAGGCATGTCTTCATATGGTTTTAGATGGCATGACTCACCTCAGTTCCATATACGACTTATTTTTAGGATATTCCATAACCTAAAGGGGACCCATCAAATTCGTGATGTTGATGTCTAATGCATATCACGATGGGGTCCACACAACTCGACCTCATGGGAAGTTTCCATGAGATCAACCTTATAGTGCCCTTTTCCCGCATACATACATATATATGTATATGTATATATGATATTTGGTAGAATGGTTGTAATGAGCCCATTAAAATATATACTTGGGGCAAAAAAGAGAAAATTTTGAGCCTTAGCGGGCTACAAATGCAATGATCATAAATAAGCAACTCATTAATGTTTTCTAACCATCCATTTAAATGTCTAACGTCTGGATGATTCAGATCATTCTATTGATGTGATTTTAGTGTTGCAGTAAATAATTGAATTATTTGGAGGTATCATCATCATGCCATGCATCTAGTGAATTACATGTGTGACTTTTCTATCTTTAAAAATGAGGCAAAAAGCATTTCCTTTGGATTACACCACAATTATAGCATTTTGTTGAGATTTCAAAACACACTGGAAAGATAGATTTGAAATACATCCGAATCTATTTAACACACTAAAAAGATATATTTGAAATACCTCTAATTTCATTTAATTCCAAATCAAGTCTGGAAAAAAAAAAAAACAATTATTTGGATTTGAAATACACCCATTTACCACCAAATCTGAGTATCATAAACGGGATGTACATATGCGTTGTATTCATGCTGTCAATTCGTTTTGTCATATCATTTTTTGGTATGAGCTCAAAATTGAGACAGATCTAAGGGTCAAGTAGACCCACACACTTTTTGAGAGATGCAGGAGTTTTTATCAGACTTATATTTATGTTTTCACTTCATTTAGGTGCATATTACCTTGTGAATAGGTTGGATAGTAAATAAAAATCATAGTGGGCCCTAGAATGGTTTGAACGGTGGGACTCGTTATCATTAATGATTCCTATGATATGGTCCACTTGACTCGTTTATCTCCTTACTAGAGAATTAACATTATTATTGTATAATTTTTGTCGAATCCTAAATGTGGGATTAAATTCTTCTTTTGAGATAAACATGGTATCAAGTGAAACCTGTATTTGGTGGATCATAAAATTATAATCAATTGACCAGATTTTATAATTAATGTTAGTCACTTGTACATATATGTAACTCAAATGTCACATGTAAAGTGAACATATGGATGAGCGGTATAAATAAAATGCATGCATCAATATGGGCCTACAAGTATAGCGGACTTTGAAATCCGTCAAAAATCTGATAGTATCTACTATTGGGACTATATTATGCTATACTTGAATTAATCAAATTCTCTCGGGGGGTTTTCAAATGCTGGATGAAATTTGCAGGGACCAAACGCAATTTCATCTCATTTAATCCCACATACCAAACAGGCCTTGAACAACCTATCAAAATGGTACACTGCCAGCCCCACGTACCTCCTTTTCGAGTCCTTCCAGGTAGCCCCCTCTTGACTGGAGTCCGTCAAGCAGCGGGAATCCGCGTCAAGACAGCTGGAATCACGACCCCCTCCTAATATAGGCAAAGTTAGTTCATAATAAGAAGAGAATAGGTGGGATGGGATTCATCTGGTGCTATGCCAATTCCACTCCATGTTTGGGAAGGATGGAAAAGCTTGGAATTAGATTAGATGGAATTGCATTGGATTGTGTGCTAATTTCATTCAATGTTAGCAAGTTGTATAGGTCCCACCATGATGTGTGGGCTATATGCACACCGTCCACCCATTTTTTCGAGATTATTTTAGAGCATGGGCCAAAAAATTAGGTAAATCTAAAGCCCAAGTAGACCCCACCATAGAAAGAAATGGGTATTGAATACTTATAGTTGAAAACTTCTTTGGGGCCACAAGTTTTGGATCTACCTCATTTTTAGGCCCATATTATAAAATGAGGTTACAAAACAAATGAACAGTTTAGATATAACAGATGTGTGTTATTCTCAGTAATCTCAAATGATGGTAGGTATATCCATTCAATGAACCCCCATATTACCAACAAAACATGACATTAATCTTAACACATAGCAACAGAGACAATCCCTACTATGGATAATAATTATGTTTTTTGAATCTCATCCCACCTAATCCCTTCTAATACCACCGCCCAAACACGCCCTAAATGAATTCACAATCAATAGTGCACGCAATGTATACCGAGAGTCGGTGCACACAAATCTCCAAACAGGACGTGTAGCATGAATTTTAACATGGGTTTTCAAACTTTTGTTTCGAGACTTGTTTTTATGACCGAGAAAACAAGGGCGTACCATCTCTCAATAAAGATCAAAACGGGAAAAAAAGAGCTGTATCCGTAAGGCCCGAGTTCCTTGTTTGAAGCGGAAAGAGAACTTCCCTGTCGTGCACTGGATTTCTACATTTGGGGACCGTGGTTAATTTATCCAAGCCATTGATCTTAAGGCCTTCATTATGGATTGACCATCTCAGAAAGACCTCCTCAGTTGGTCAATTCTAACCCTTGCATTCTGCATAAAAATGCATGGCTAAGAAGAGATGCACAAACAAGCTATTTTTTTACACACTCACCCACCCCATACACTCTCACATACTTACACCACAAGGGGTGCTCGAACCCCACACACTCTCACACAAACAAGCCATTCTCAATGGAGGGAAGATTAAAGATTCAACGGCTGCGATCTTATATTTGAGAGATATGAGGCCCTCATCTATGTCTTGGATCTACCTCAGTTTTGGGTTTGTAACATAAAATGATATGAAAAAAATGAACAGACGGTGTGGATAAAGCCCATACATCACAGTGTCCACTCAAAGCTCCTGCCCGTTCCCACCTGGAGACGGGCGGGGGTAGGACCGTAGGACGCAATCCGCGTTCCCATGCTGTCTAATCCAGAATCCTGATAAGTGTAAGTGGGCCCATGTTTAGTCGGTGATCCGCACAAATGTTCTCTTAATTCCCACTATGAAATATGGACACGGACCATGCTCCAAAACCTCCTCCACTGGAAGATCCTAGCCACCAATTTTTCGTCCTTTTTCAGTTGTACGTTGACGGTTGATACATTTTCCTTTTCGACCGTCTATTAACTCACAAACTAAATGTTACACTTGCCTTACTTGTTAGAGCTGAAAACATGCAGTGGGTAAACTGCAGCACACGTGCCGACACTGCGCAAATGTGAGATGTGTGAGATTTGGTCCACTCATGTAAACACGCCCTCCCGTGAAATCCATTCTGGTCCACTGAAAGAGGTGGTATGCATGTGCCTGTTCAACATACACCAATTGTTTTTTGTTTTTTTTTTTTTTGGTTCTGTCTCGATAGTGTAGCCCGCGTGATAGCTGGATCAACGTCAGTTGGCCAGGGAATCTGTTGCTGGTCAACAGACGCGGATTGCCTGCAATAGGAGGCTAGGTGGGGCACACTATGATGTTTGTGAGAATCCACCCGTTCATCCGTTTTACTAGATCATAGTATTATATGCGCCCAAAACTAAGGTAGATCCAAAACTCAAGTAAGCCACATGACAGAAAACAATTAAAATTGAACATCTACCATTGAAAGATTCGTGGGCCAAACAAGTTTCGAATCAGGCTAATATTCTCGTGTTTTCAGTTCATGCTGGTAAGAATGACCTCATGAACAGTATCAGTATGGATGGCATATAAATATCATAGTGAACCACCATGATTTTAATGATGGGCATTTCCCTACCCACTTTCCAGTCATGCAACCCATTTAGTGTTTTGAATTATTCCCATTTTTAGTCTCTGTCTTACCATAATTTGGCAATTTTATGAACTAGTAAACTTATCACAAGCACTACGATGGTCTCTACTTAGCTTTTCATCACATAAGTTGACACTTGACAGGGACGTGGACGGGCAGTCATAGGCAATCCACGTCCCTGTCAAGTGTCAACTCATTTGGGTGCTTTCATTAGCAAATCAACACTTCCTTGTCCCCTGACACAGGTTTATTTGTCTAGGCGGCCTCATAATGTGATGTGGCAGTTGGAAAAGTCAGAATTTATTTTTTATTTTTTTATTTACGATGAAAATACCCTTCTACCATAGTTATGTCTTGAATAGCAAGATCTCACCTCGAAAAGTGAAAGGTCCTTTGAAAAATGGACATATGCATCACCCAAAATTAATATTCGGCCCACATTTTGGCCAATCTGATTCGTTCATTTTAGTTAGAGAATCGTGATTAGACAGTAGGAGTCTTTTTTAATTTTATGTTTGAAACTCTTTGTGGCCCATAATTACACTAGCATTGTGCATAAATTCTAAATTATTTTATTATATGTGGTCCATCTATGATGACTTTTGTTCTCAAACTTGGACCACCGATATAAAATTAAAACTCCTTACATGTGAAGGATTTGGTTCAAGAGAACCCAGTAGGCCCTACATAAGATATGAATGGGTTCAAAACTTAACGCTTTCGCACGAGGGCTATTTGGTGGTTTCTTTCTCCCTTCATTTTCATAGGAGGGGAGGATGATGTTTTTTTTTTTTTTTGCTCCCTTCCTTCTTCCTTCTTCCTTGTTATGCTTTATAGGTATTAATACTGAGAGTTTGTGAAAGAGAATAGGATGTGGAAGAATATTAGATAAATTTTTATAATGGAAGGATGTTGTTATAGATGAATTCTATAATAGAAAAATCTTATAATGTATTAATTTTATAATATAATAATATTATAATAGATGAATGTGATGAATGTTGTAATGGATAGATTTTTGTAATGAAAAATTATTGAGATGGAAGTTGTTGTAATGGATGATGTTATATGGTGGATCATTAATATTTATTATGGAACGCTCATATTTATTGTAGATTGCCCGTATTTACTGTGGATCACCAATATTTTCATTATGGATCACCAATATTATTCAGTGTAGATCATCAATATTCACTACGGATAATCGATATTCACTGTGGATCACTGATATTTTCACTATTATGAATCGTTAATATTTCCATTGTGGATCACAATTATTCACTGTGGGGTACCGGTCCGACGAAAATGGCTATAACTCCATTGTTACATGTCTAATTTGAGTGATCTTGTACTCATTAGAAATATAATTTAATGAACTTTCAAATAACTTTAAATCATTTCATTTTTATACCATTTGATTACCCAAAGTGGCACTAAATTTCATCATTCACTGTGGGATCGTTAATATTCACTATTGGGTACCGGTCTGACGAAAATAGCTATTACTCTTTCGTTATATGTCCGATTTAGATGATCTTATACTCGTTAAAAAGGTAAATAATGAAATTTTAAATAGATTTAGAATAATCCCACTTGGAAATCATTTGATTTCCTAAACATGGGCCCAAAGTTCATCATTCACTGTAAGATTGCTGATATTTGTTGTAGGGTATCGGTCAGACGAAAATGGCCATAACTCCCTTGTTACGTGTCTGATTTGGTTGATCTTATCCTTTTTGGAAAGGTAATTTGATTAAGTTTCAAATAGCGATGGGATCACTCATTTGGACACCATTTGATTAGAAATGTAATTTAATGAACTTTCAAATGACTATAACTCCCTCGTTACATGTTTGATTTGGTCCACAGTGAATGATAAAATTTGGATCTACTTTTGGATAATCAAATGACGTTCAAATGAGATTATTATAGAGTCATTTAAAATTTCATCAAATTATACTTTTAACGAGCATAAGATCACCCAAATCAAACTTGTAATGAGAGAGTTATGGATGTTTTTGTCGGATCGATACCCCACAGTGAATTTCAGTGATCTCACAATGAATGATGAAATTTGGGCAACAAAATAATATCAAAATGAGATGATTTAAGAGTCATTTGTAAGTTCATCAAATTACATTTCCAACGAGTACAAGATCACTTAAATCGAACATGTAACAAGGGAGTTATGATCGTTTTCGTCAGACCAGTACCCCACAATGAATATCAGCAATCTCGCAATAAATGATGACATTTGAGCCCACTTTTAGGCAATCAAATAGTGTTAAAATGATATGATTCTAAATCAATTTAAAATTTCATCAAATTACCTTTCCAACGAGCACAGGATCATCCAAATTGAATATGTAACGAGGGAGTTATGGTCGTTTTTGTCGAACCGACACCCCATAGTGTATATATGCGATCCACAGTGGAAATATCAGCGATGCACAATGAAAATATTAACGATCCACAGTGAATATTTGTAATCCATAGTGAATATCAACAATCTATACTGAATATCAGCAATTTATAGGAAAAATATCGGCGATCCACAGTCAATATAGACGGTCCACAGTAAATATCAATGATCCACCATACAACATACTTCCATACAATATTCTTCCATTATAAAAATTCATTCATTACAACAATTTTCTATTATAATATTCATCTATTCCAACGTTAATCACATTCATCAATTATAACATTCTTCCATTACAAAATTTCTGCATTGCAAGATTTTTTTTATTACAAAATGTATCCATCACAATATCCCTCTGTTATAAAAATTCATCAATTATATAGTATTCTTCCACAGCCTATTCCCTTTCACAAACTCTCACCACTCATATCAATTTTTTTTAAAAAAATAAAATCTAAAAACAACTATAAAGGAAACCAAGAAAGGAATAATGAAAAAGGAAGGGAGAAGGAAGAATGAATAAGAATGGGAGCCAAAAATACCCTTCCCTCCTGTGAAAAAAAACCAAGGAATGAAGAAGGAAATGGTCAAATGGCCCTCATATGAAAGGGCCTAACGTTTTAAACTCATCCACATCTTATGTGGGGTCCACTGGGTTGTCATGAAGCAAATTCACCCTCGTTCACATGTAGGGGGTTTTAATTTTATGTCGTCTGTCCAAGTTTAAGGGAAAAACTCATCATAGATAGACCACATAAGAAAAAATAGTTCAAAATTAACGCACAATGTTAGTGTAGTTGTGTATCACAGAGAGCTTCAAACATAGAACTGGAAAGACCCTTCCGTCGATTTAGGGTTGTCCGATTAAAATGAACAGATCAAATCGGCTAAGGATGGGCCAAATTTCAGTTTTAGGTGGAGTCATGTCCCTTTTTAAAAGGACTTTTTACTTTTTAAGACTAGAGCACGTCATACAAGGCATAATGGTGGCAGATGAACATTTTCATTATCCGAAAAGTGAAAAAGTGGATTCAAGGTTAGAATTCCTTATTTCTAATCCGTACAAGCTCCTGTCACAACCACATCACCTTACGGTCCCACCTGGACAAATAACCCTTAACACAAGAATGCAACTAACATCCACGCGTACCCAATGTGATAAATATGGCTAATGTTTATCTTGATAATACTTAAAATTTCCAAAATCTGAGCAGTTTTAAATTTACCATGTTTTTTTTTTTTTTTTGGAATATTGTTTCCATGTTAACTTAAAATTTATTAAAAGTAGTTTTAAATTTACCATGATTTTTTTTTTTTTTTTTTAGGAATACTGTTTCCATGTTAACTTAAAATTTATTAAAAGTTAAAAGTGTTCATTTATTCATTTGTAATTAAATTTTAAACTATTTATTAATTCATAATTAAATTTTTTTAAATTTTATATCTTTTAGCATGACTTTATAATACCATGAGCACTAATAGGAGATTTAAACATCAAAATATTAAAATCTGCAAAGTGATTTTCCAATTGAGAAATTGCTAAGAGCACTAATAGGAGATATATTATTGGTTTTTCACCAATGCTCCTAGTACATTTGGTATGAGCTTCTCTTTCCAAGTGGAAGTCATTCTACAATTCGAAATAGCTTATATTTTGTGAGATAAGTTATCTAGATTAGTTTTCCATAATGTTGTTGAACGTACCTAAAGGCCTATTTATTTTACCAATTATAGTAGTAAAGTAAGTACGGATTACAAATTATTTTATATTTGGTAACATCAGTTATATTTAAGCACAATAATAACACAGAATATGTTGTTTGGTTTTTTATAGCAAAAATGTAATAACGATAATTTTACATTATTTTATTGTCAAATCAATATCAAAATAAACTAACACTGGCGTTTAGATTGAAGTTTTTACCACAAAATAATGTAAATGTATAATGATTACAGATTTTTTTCTCTCCTGTTATATTTGCATTTAATCCTCAAAATATTTGTCAATTACATTGTTTAAGAAAACACGCAAAATAATAATAAAGACCCATTAATGCTACTTTACCATAAAAGTCGATGAAATAAAATCTTCTTATTACCATGAAAAGAATTCTTGCAGGCCCTTTCTAGAAGTAGGATGTTCAAATATAGGGGGCTTGTGCAACCTACATGCCACGAAGGAAAGAAATGATGCCACCCACAAAACGTAACCTAGTTCTCATCATCATCTTCATGAGGGTGATGATACACATCCCAGTTATTTAGAGTTTTCTAAAAGAAATAAATGAAAACTAGTCATGTTTCTAAACTAGAGAATTAACACAATTCTCTTTCCAAGACTTGTCTAATCAATTTTGTAAATCTTTCTCAAAATATTTGTCAATTACATTGTTTAAGAAAACATGCAAAATAATAATAATGACCCATTAATGCTACTTTACCATATAAGTTGATGAAACAAACATGCTCTTATTATCATGAAAAGAATTCTTGCAGGCCCTTTCTAGAAGTAGGATGTTCAAATATAAAGGGCCTGTGCAACCTACATGCCACTAGATGGGAAGAAATGACGCCACCCACAAAACCACAAAAGCTAACCTAGTTCTCATCATCATCTTCATGAGGGTGATGATACACATCCCATCTATTTAGAGTTGTCTTAAAAAAAATAAAAAAATAAAAATAAAAATAAAAAAAAAAATGAAGACTAGTTATGTTTCCAAACTGGAGAATTAACACAATTCTCTTTCCAAGACTTGTTTAGTCAATTTTGTAAATCTTTCTCAAATTATTTGTCAATTACATTGTTTAAGAAAACATGCAAAATAATAATAATAACCCATTAATGCTACTTTACCACAGAAGTTGATGAAACAAACACGCTCTTATTATCATGAAAAGAATTCTTGCAAACATTTATAGAAGTTGGATGTTCAAATATAAGGGGCGTGTGCAACGTACATGCCACTGGATGGGAAGAAATGATGCCACCCACAAAACCACAAAACCTAAACTAGTTCTTGTCATCATCTCCATGAGGGTGATGATACCGATACACATCCCAACCATTTAGAGTTGTCTAAAAGAAATAAATGAAAACTAGTAATGTTTCCAAACTAGAGAATTAACAATGCTCTTTCCAAGACTTGTTTAGTCAATTTTGTAAATGTTTCTCATTCATAATGTCACCTCAATCCAAACTTGTTAAAAACAAACATCAATCTTTCATCCATTTACGCAACCGTTTTTGCTTCAAACTTTAGGTAGAATAACATTTTTTTTTTGATATCTTCAATAATTTTTTTGAAAATCACGTGGACAGCTAGGTGAAAATTGATATTGTTTGCAAACTGGAGAATTAACACAATTCTCTTTCCAAGACTTGTTTAGTCAATTTTGTAAACGTTTCTCATTCAAGATGTCACCTCAATCCAAACTTGTTAAAAACAAACATCAATCTTTCATCCATTTACGCAACTGTTTTTGCTTCAAACTTTAGGTAGAATAACATTTCATTTTTTGATATCTTCAATAATTTTTTTAAAAATCACATGGACAGTTAAGTGAAAATTGATATCAACACCCACCTAAATGGTTCTAGCTGTAAGATTATCTGGATGCGAAAATCCTAGAGATCTGCCTGTGCATAGGATATGGAGATCTAGGGTTTAGACGACTTACCTAATTGAGACGCCATAGATGTCAGATTAGAATACCAGAAAACCTATGTTGTAATCTTCCTCTCCTTCATACCAATATACAGAATAATAGATGAGACTTAGGCTTCTATTGTTGTGTAAGATCGGGGACCCAACTCTCTCTTATATAGAATCTGTGGAGATGAGAGTTTGAATCTCATCATGACTCTCTCTCCCACTGCTCCACATTGTTGAATCCTAGTTCAACCCTAATTGTTGTATGCGTAAAATAGCTATAGCATTCCAGCCCTAATACGCACCGCTGCGCAGATAGGTTGCGCAGTGGATCACCTGAAGTGGGGCCCACTAATTTACTCAATCACATAGTCCAACTAATAGGACAATCCAGACCATTGATCAAGAAAGCCCACCACATAGAGTTCTTACATTCTCTCACTTGGGTCTCATTGAGCAATGTCAATGATTATCATATAAATAATGTTGAAAACAAGTTTTAATTTTAAGAAAACATCCAAATGGTTAACCAATGAAATTGTTGGACAATATGAGTAATGCTATTCAATCTGGTCCATCAAGACTGTTAGTATTGAAACGCGGTAGTCGTCACAATATTTAATTTAGACGAAGTGAGGCTAAGCGCGATCACAAGTACTTTCAATCTTAATGACATAAATCAAGAACTAGGAAATGTGGTATAAGGATTACACACTTAGTGTGATGATATGTGTCTATCCTTAAGAGGTCCTGAAGCTTTTACATATCTTCAACGAGACACGACTGTAGTTATACTTACTCAAAATTTGCGCATATATATAGAGAAGCAGAAATAAATCTTTATATCAAAATCATTAAAAAAAACTGTATAAAATGAGATCTCTAAATGTCTGTAAAAATCAAAGTACGCTCAACTCCCACTAACTAAAAACACCTGTGGGATCAATAACTCCCATGGATGTTACATGCTCCTGAAATGGCTTGATAGGGAGTCCTTTAGTGAGCGGATCTGCAATCATCTGCTTAATCCTGATGAATTCCACGGACACTTGATGATTCTGAACTCTTTCCTTTATAACAAGATATTTGATGTCGATATGCATAGACCTTGATGAATGCTTGTTGTTACTAGAGAAGGAAATAACGGCTCAATTATCGCAAAATATTTTCAATGGTTTCGGGATATGTTCCAGTACCCGCAAACCTGAGAAAAAACTCTATAACCATAGTGCCCGATTAGATGCCGCGTGACAGGCAATAAATTCAGCTTCCATGGTAGACAAGGCTGTGGTAGAATGTTTCACACTTTTTCAAGACAACTCCTCCAACCATCATGAAGATATATCCTGAAGTGGACTTCTTAGTGTCAACGTAGGCAGCAAAATCTGCGTCCGAGTATTTAATCAACTTCAATTGATCAGATCTTTTGTATGTGAGTCCGAAGTCCTTCGTTCTCTGTAGATACAGTAATACTTTCTTTGCAGCTATTCAATGTTGCATTCCTTGATTAGATAGGTATCTTCCCAACATTCCAACAACAAAGGCAATATCCGGTCGCGTACGGATTTGATCATACATGATGCTGCTTACTACTGATGCGTACGGAAATTCTTTCATTTAATTATTTTTCAAATCATTCTTTTGACATTGAAATAAGCCAAATTTGTCACCCTTCACAATGGGCGACTGTCCGGAAGCACAATTTTGCATGTCATACCTTTCGAGTATCCTAGTAATATAGGTCATCTGTGAGAGGCTGAGCAGTTCAAGTGACCTGTCACAGCTAATCTCAATGCCGATGACATAAGAAGCTTCACCAAAATCTTTCATTTTAAATATTTGAAATAAGAATTTTTTGGTGTCGCTCAACATCCTGGTATCACTGCTAGCCAACAGAATGTCAGCAACATATAAAATCATTATTACTCTCACTGATTTTAATGTAGATACATTCATCTGCAGTATTTTCTACAAAGTCATATGAGGAAATTACTTCATGAAACTTTAGGTACCACTGTCGTGATGCCTGTTTCAACCCATAGATGGATTTGTTTAGTTTGCAAACTAAATGTTCTAATGTAACTTTAAGTCCATATGAGCTACAAGAGCATTATAATTCTAAATGAGTCTTTCGTAAATGCTAGTGAGAAAGTCTCCTTAAAGTCAATGCCCTCACGTTGGTTAAAACCTTTGATAACAAGTCTGGCTTTATTATCTTTCGACATTACCCTTGGAGTCCCTCTTGGTTTTAAATATTCATTTACAACCAATCGGCCTTATTCCAGTGGGTAACTCTACAAGATCTCATACTTTATTATCCCACATGGATTTAAACTCATCTTTCATGGCATTAAACCAACGAGAAGGATCAACACTTTGTTTGATTGTGTAAAGGATTCAGGATCATTTTCCACCCGCATGTCAAAGTTGTGCTCCTGTAAGTATACAACTTAATCGTCTCGATTTACAGACCCTTTCTCTCTTTCAGATCTTCTGAATCGTTCTTCTTGTTGGGTGTGATTTTGATCTTTATTTTTCTCATCAGTGGTTGGTATATGAGGTTCTACGTGGTGATCTGTAGTGACTATAGAATCGACTCCATCATTAATATCCACGTGATCTTGATTAACTATGACTAGAGTCATAGTCCTTTGTTCCTCGAATACAAAATTTTTAATGTTCGTGCTCCCACTATTTTCAGTGTCCTCAATGAATCTGGTATTCCCAGTCTCAACAATCCTGATAGAGTGGGAAGGACAGTAGAATTGATAGCCCTTTGATCTTTGTGAATATCCTATGAAGAAACAATTTACAGTTCTAGGATCAAGCTTCTTTTCATGCGGGTTATAAATTTTGGCCTCAGCGGGACAACCCCAAACATGTAGATATCAGAGACTTGGTTTTCTCTCATTCCACAACTCAAAATGAGTTTTGCTTACTGCTTTGCTGGGGACCCTGTTTAGTATATGAATTGCGGTTTTGATCGCATCACCCCACAGTGATTTTGGCAATGTCAATTACTAATCATGTTTCGCACCATATTCATAATGGTGCGATTACACCTCTCAGTCACACCATTCTGTCCTGAAGTACCAGCTATAATGTATTGGGCAACAATGCCACAATCCTGCAAGTATCTAGCGAATGACCCTGGATTGCATCTTGATTCGTCATATCTGTCATAGTATTCACCACCATGGTCAAATCTGACAACTTTAATCCTTTTATCGAGTTGATTTTCAACTTCGTCCTTATAGATTTTAAAAGCATCCAGGGTATCTGATTTCTCATTGATAATGCAGAGGTACCTGAAGCGAGAGTAGTCATCTGTAAAGGTAATAAAATATTTGTGTCCACTCCATGAAGTCATAGGGAATGGTCTACAAATGTCTGTATTTATTACCTCTAATAGACCTACACTCCTGGTTGCAGGTTTCTTTTTAGTTCTAGTCTGTTTTCCTTTTTACAATCAATACATACTTTATAGTTGGAGAAATATAAAGAATGCAGAATTCCTTCTTGCACAAGCTTGTCTAATATCTCACGAGATATATGGCATAGTCGCCTGTGCCACAATATGGAGAAATTCTCATAGTCTAGCCTTCGCTTGGATCCTACTTTATTTCCATGCAAGGTATTAATATTATAGATGTGAGAGATAATCAAGTCTAACCAGTATAAGTTGTTTACCATAGAGTTGGTTCCAACTTTAATCGAATTAAAGTAAATACTAAAGCTATTATTTCCAAATTGAAATGAATATCCCAATTTATCCAAACAGGAAATTGAAACTAAATTGCGTCTTATAAACATCACACAAAATGTATCTACTAAATCCAAAAAATAACTAGACTTTAACTTAAGCCTATAGACTCTAATTGCCTCCACGTCTACTTTGATACCATTGCCTACATATACTGAACGCTCTGCATCAGTTGGTGGCCTGGCCTGTAGTAATTCCTACATAGAATTGCATATGTGAATATTAGTTACCAAATCTATCTACCAGGAATCCACTGATACATTAGTTAGATTAGTTTCAAAACAGACAAGAACGGAATGATTACCTTTCTTTATGAGCCAATTATGAAACCTTTCACAGTCTTTCTTTAGATAGCCCATCTTTTTGCAAAAGAAGCACGGTTTGCCTTTAACCCGTTTACGTTTTGATCCATTTCCAGATTGATTCTCATGGATTCCAGAGGGAGGACTAGAGGATCCATTATTAGAACCTTGCTTCCTTTTCCTTTTACCTTTATTCCCTTGCCCATGCCCATGACCTGAGGTCACCATATTAACATTTTGAACTTTGACCATCTGCCTGATCCTGTCTTCTTCCTGGACACACTAAGTGATAAGTTCATCCAATGTCCACATGTCCTCCAGAGTGTTATAGTTTACCAAGAACATGCCGAATTGTGGAGGTAGGTTGTTCATGATCAAATGAACCAATTAATCATCAATGAGTATAAGCCCTAGAGAACGAATCCTATAAACAACCTCGATCTGCTCTACAATGTATTCACAGATATTTCTTTTTCCGTCATAGGATGAGCGGGTCAATTTATTTAAAAGAACGCCCACTTCAGACTTATTAGATTTCTTGAATCGTCTTCCCATTTCAGTCAGGAAAGCTTTGGCCTTATTTGTTTTAGTCATGACACCCTTCATAGATTCAGAAATTGAATACTTTATAACTTTCAGGCATGTATCATTTGATATAAATCATGCCTCCCATCGATTATAGCATACTTCAGTGGCATCTTCAGATGGTTTTTGCGGTTCTGGTGTTATCAGGGCAAGATCTAATTGTAGGTAGCCCAGGACAACTTCAATGGAGTCCTTCCATTGAGCATAATTAGATCCATTTAGAGCAGGGACTTGACGCGTATTTGTTGGAATTGAGACTGAAATATAAGAGATACATATGTACTCACATTAGTTCATTATTTCATAAAGCAATTCATGAATGCAAACTAATATCAGGCAAAGATAATCAATTCAATTGCTAAGAGAGGCATCAACTGAATTATCCAGGGTGAAGATGGGCCCAACCATCATATCCTGGTGAGAATCTTTTACATCATCATCATTCCTCCTGTGGGAGGTAATGATAACATATCAGTAATCCTCCTGAACATGAAGTTAAGTGATGTCAATTATGTAAAACAGAAACTCAACACCTGTGAGTGAGATGAGTCTTTCAGCTTTACATCATTAGCATCATTTACTTCAACCGTTCATGTGATTGCCAAACGGTAATCGTCTATGTTTTCGTTACCGTACACATGACAACGTGAACGCAACTGTATGCAATCCTCCTTATCTCAATGTTACAAGTCTGTACTTGTAAAATTTTCATCGATTGAGGTCACTATGGTGGCTAACACAACCATATCCAATACTACAAATATAGAATTAGGATCGCGATTATAATCATGCCTTAATGAATTATACTTAAATTAGTTTGATACGACTCACAAGATGGTCAGTATTGATCATTGGAGAATAGAGAAACTTTGGATAGAAACGGACAGACATGTTTCGCTCTCCATGATCCAACGGTCTATATAAGACCTTTAAGGATGGGTAGTGGGCCTACAGTTGGGCCGAGTCAAAACTCCATATTGTCAGGTCATCATTAATGAGTAAAACAGATCTAGTCTATAGCATTTACATGATAGATATGAAACATTAACCTTTAACAACTAGATGTGTAGATCCATTCATGGGCGTCTATAACATGAATGGATCAGCCCATATTCCGAATATTTATTAAATAAAGGTTATGATCTGTATTATCTATCTAGTGAACGATACAGATTGATTTCTCATTATGAATTGTATATATGGATCAGATGTGGGACTGGATGTGAACTGAATTTAATGTGAAACACATGGTCCAAATAAATGGGCCCAATCAACATCCATGCTAAAATCTACTGATGAGGCCCACTGGTGACAAAAGAAACCTAATTTAATGTCCCAGAGTATATGTAATGGGCCTAGAACAGGTGTCAGGCCCATTACAGAAATTAGGTGGATCCATAACTCGAAGTGGGCCCAGGAATGTGTGTCAGGCCCAGCAGGCAGATCCTGTTCCCGGGTCCAGAAACAGGATCCGAACTAATGTAATCGGGTCTGAATGCCCGTCTCCATATAAGGTCGTTCACGACCTAAAACCCGCCAAAACGCAGTCGACTTCGACTGTCTGAGAGCAGTACCTGGAGAATTCTCATGCGAGAGCTCCGCCACCAGCATCTGCCAGAAGAAGCTCTCCATGCGGCGTTGATGACTGCTGTAGAGAGAGATCACGACGCTGGTGGTCATGGTTTCGACGATGGACATCTCATGGAGCAGACGACCATCATCGATTGTGGTTACAAGAAGGGTTCCAGCACCTCGATGCTTATGGAGGAAGGAATTAACGCATGAGACGAAGGAAGTGGCCGGAATCCGGGCCTGCTGAGATGAAGATGCGCAACCGACTAACAGAGATGCCGGCAGAGTCCTTGTATCCATGGCTATCTCTCCGAAAGGCATAGGTAAGGGTATTTGGATGAAACCCTATGCCCTAATCATAGGATTTGGGGATATAGAACTAGAATCCCTAATTGACTGGCTTTGGGATTCAAATACAATAAAATCCCCAAATTGATCTAGGGTTTAGGGTCTGAAATCCCTAATTAGCTGTATTTGGGGTTTGAATAATCCCTAATTAACTAGATTTAGGGTCTCAAATTCAAAATCCCTAATTTTTTAGGATTCAAATCTGAAATCCCTAATTTCACATGAAATTCGAAATCCCAATTTTGTCTGATTTGGGAATTCGAAACTCTAATATTTTGAATTTTGAATCTTTAATAGATGAATCTGAATCTAGATCTGATCATCCATGCCTTTGCACAGCTGCTCTGATACCAACTATAAGATTATCTAAATGCGAAAATCCCAGAGATTTGCCTGTGCGTAGTGATAGAGTTTGAAAATATTGACCCACACATTTCTCATTGTTATCTTGAAGAATATATAGAATAATTACACTGCAACTGTTAAGCCTAAAAATCAGCTAGTTGTTACACGCAGCTCTTTATCCTAAAAATCAGCTTAATCAGATAGCTATTACACGTACCTGTTTAGCCTAAAAAATAGCTAAAAGTGATCTTGTGCTTGATTTGAGGAATCCTCCGTTATACGCTCCCGCAAGATGGAGCTGCCATCAGCTAAGCCAATCTTGTGTTTGAGAGAATCTTTGCGGTGTCGTGACAATGGTTTTGTCGGTAAATCCGCGACCTGATCTTGAGTGTTGACGTGATGAACATTGAGAATGCCACGTTGAACCGTATCACGAACAAAATGTAGATCAATCTGAATATGCTTCATCCGAGAATGTTGCACTGGATTAAAACTGAGATGAGTTGCACCCAAATTATCACATAACAGTTTCGGTGAATCTTTCATTGGTAGCCCGAGTTCTGTGAATAGTGATAGCAGCCACACAGTTTCTGAAGCTGCATTTGTAAGGGATCGATATTCAGCTTCGGTCGACGATCTTGCTACAGCTCTTTATTTTTTTGAACTCCAAGATATGGGGTTTGATCCAAGAAAGCAGATGTATGCGGATGTGGATGTACGATCATCAAAATTGCCCTGCCAATCAGCATCAGAGTATGTTGTGAGAGCAAAACCGGAATTTTTGTTGATGTGGATGCCATGAAAGATAGTTTGCTTCAAGTAGCGGAGAAGTCTCTTTGCAGCTGCCCAATGAGTTACTGTGGAGCTGTGCATAAACTGTGAAAGTTTATTTATGGAGAAGCAAATGTCTGGACGTGTGAGAGACAAATATTGAAGACCGCCAATGACACTTCGAAACTCGGTACTATCAAAAGATGTTGTACCATCAACCAACTTTAGAGCCGTGCTAGTGGACAACGGAGTAGAAACTTCTTTAGCACCTGTCATATTGGTTTTAGAGAGGAGGTCCCGAATATATTTGTGTTGTGAGAGGAAGAGACCGGATGGAGCAGAAATGACTTCCATACCCAAGAAAAAATGAAGTTGGCCCATGTCCTTTAAAGAGAATCTAACTCCAAGTTGGTCAATGATATGAGACACAAAGTGCATGTCACTGCCAGTGATAACTAGATCATCCACATATACCAATAAATAGCATGAGACTGAATTGTGGCGATATATGACAAGGAGGAGTCCGCCTTCAAAATTTGAAAACCAAGATTCATGATTGCCAATTTTAGAGCCGAGTACCAAGCTCGAGGAGCCTATTTGAGGCCATAGATGGCCTTATTTAACCTGCAAACATGGTTAGGTTTTGATGCATCTTTGAATCCCGGGGGTTGGACCATGTATACGGTTTCAGTCAACTCTCCATGTAGAAGTGCATTGTTGACATCAAGTTGTCTCAAGGGCCATCCTTGCATAACAGCAACTGTCAAAACAGTGCGAATAGTAGTGGGCTTCACAACGGGGCTAAAGTTTTCCTTGTAGTCCAATCCAAGACGCTGATGATAACCTTTAGCGACAAGCCTTGCTTTAAAGCGATTAACAGATCCATCAGCTTTGCGTTTTACACGGAAGACCCATTTGCAACCCACGGGTTTACAGTTATTTGGTGGGGGAACCAGTTCCCACGTACCATGGCACATGAGCGCAGTAAGTTCTTCTGACATTACAGTTCTCCAGTGTGTGTCACGGAGTGCTTGGCCCACACAACTTAGTTCAATGTTTGCATGAGCGCAGTAAGTTCTTCTGACAATAGTTGAGAAGCTTTTTCTTTTATTATTGGAAGAGAGAAAGAGTTGATAAGCTAATGAACAATTTTATGAGACGGGTGTCCAAGACGTTTGTGCCACCCATCAACGGATGTCCGTTCATGCACGTTTGCAACTATTTTTGGAGAAGATTTCACCATTGACTCCGGTAGTGTGTAAACTCCATTGTCTCGTGGGGTGTAACGACGCTGTCCAACGGGCTTGTTTTTCCTATTGTCTCGTGGGCCACCATTGTTTCAGTACTGGGCCGAAGGAGAGATTTGTTGTTGAGAACCATTGGTGCGGCCATACCCGTTTTGTTTGGAGAAGCCCTTAGAGTTGTGACCTCCAGAAGAAGAGGTGAGACCAGGTCGTCGATTGGAGTAATTGGCAGAGGCGACCAACTGCTGAGATGTGGCTTCAAGACGTTGCAGGTAGGCATCGTGACTTACGAGAAGGTCATGTAATTCCTCGAATGTGGGTGGGCGTTCCCGTGCACGAATGGGGGCTGCGATTTCACGGAAGTCAGCTCCCAGTCCATTTAGGATGTAGAGCATGAGCTCGTTTGATACCATGATAGAGTTTGAAAATATTAACCTACACATTTCTCATTGTTATCTTTAAGAATTAACCATTTGTTACCATGATAGAGATCGAAACTTGGCTCTAATACCAATTTGATGCAGGACAATTAACCATTTGCTCTAAAAGCTTGAACTGTTAGAGTATAGCGAATTAATCCCTTTATCTCATAGCCCAGGCCCCACATCGCATGGGTTAGGACCTCGGCCGAACCCCCTTCGTGGGCCCCAAATCACATGGGTCACCCACCCCGAGTGTGTCCCCGCATCCCACAGGCTACCCCACAAGAGCCCGATGTGAAATGCACATTAATCACCCCTGGTGAGGAGTCTCAAACACGAGACTTCCTTCGTGGGCCGCACGCACCCTGAGTGTGCCCCTGCATCCCACAAGCGACCCCACTCGAGCCTAGTGTGAAAATGCCCCTGCATTAATAGAATAATTACACTGCAACTGTTAAGCCTAAAAATCAGTTAGTTGTTACACGCAACTCTTTATCCTAAAAATCAGCTTAATCAGATAACTGTTACATGTACCTGTTTAGCCTAAAAAATAGCTAAGAGTGATCTTGTGCTTGATTTGAGGAATCCTCCGTTTTACATAGGACATAGAGATCTAGGGTTTAAACGACTTACCTAATTAAGACGCCATAGATGCCAGATTAGAATACCAGAAAACCTATGCTATAATCTTCCTCTCCTTTACACCAATATACAAAATAATAGATGGGACTTAGGCTTCTGTCGTTGTGTAGGATCGAGGACCCAACTCTGTCGTATATAGAATCTGTGGAGATGAAAGTTTGAATCCCATCGTAACTCTCTCTCCCACTGCTCCACATTGTTGAATCCTAGTTCAACTCAAATAGTTGTCTGCGTAAAACGACTATAACATTCCAGCCCTAATACGCACCACTGCACAGATAGGTTGCACAGCGAATCACCTGAAGTGGGGCCCACTGGTTTACTCAATCACATAATCCAATTGATAGGACAATCCAGACCATTGATCAATAAGGCCCACCACATAGAGTTCTTACACTAGCTTCATGTCTCAATGGTAGATAGACTTTGTTTCAACATTGAGATAATGGGATCGAGCCCATGTGGTGTGGGTGTGTGTAAATTAAAAGAAGAGAAAAAAAAAAACCACCTACCTTAATTGATATGCATGTGACTTTCCTATTTTTTGGTGAGAAGTTACACATGGTTAGTTATTTAAAACAATGGAGAGTCCCATGAAACTACTGAGTTTAGGTCCAAAATTTAGACTTACATTAAAGCCTAGGTCTAAAAGTTCAATCTGAATTACTAAATTGGTCAAGTATGAGTCCTCTCAAATTCAAGTCGACCCCACTCAAATACAATTTTTTTTAACAAAATCCATGTTTGGTCATACTAAATGGACCCAACCATCCAAACCCAATTCAAACCCAAACCTAGTCTTGCCCTGAAAAAGTTTCTTAGACCTGACCCATAAAGTTGATTGGTTGACTATTTTTGACTTCTGGGTCCAAGAGAACTCAGACCCGACCCACTAAATCGATTAGTTGGTTATTTTTTACTTCCACACAGCCTAAATCCTACCTGAATTTAATGGTCTGAGTTTGGCTCCAAAATGTTGAACCGATCTTAAATGGGTTGGGCCCGCAACCTAACTTTACCCATTTGCAACAGAAGGGCCATTGCCAGCCCTACCACTTTTTCTCTCTTTCGATGCCTGCAAACCACGTGCAACCACTTTACTAGTTATACATGTCACGAGAAATTGACCATCGTAGATGCCACCTTTTATCCAGCGTCTTTTCAAAGCGCTCCCAAACTTTACTTTCCCAAATTAAACCCTCCTGTACGGACACACTATTTGCAGACGAAAATATCCTTGCATTCATGGTGGCTAAATACCTTTGGCTACGGTTATAATCCATACCCATAGGTAGTGAATGCAAGGGTAGTTTCGTCCGATAATAGTGTGTCCATGCAGAATGGCTTACTTTGGGAAAGTAAATTTTGGGAGCATTGTGAAAAGACACTAGTAAAAGGTGGCATCTACAGTGGTCAATTTCTCAAACTTGATAAAAGTTGCCACGTTGAATTTGGGGGTACATTTTTAGTATAGACCCGACGGATTACCCATGTTATTTCATTTGATTCGAAAAAACCTAAATTACCAAACTAGACTACTATTTGTATGGAAGAACCCAAAAATATGAAAATACCCTGTTTTTTCTTGTTGCTTTAGACACTAGGTAAAAGGTGGCATCTACAGTGGTCAATTTCTCTAAATGTCACTCTTGCATATGTATCATACCAAACTAAAAGTTGCCACGTTGAATTTGGGGGTATATTTTTAGTATAGACCCGACGGATTACCCAAGTTATTTCATTTGATCTGAAAAAACACCTAAATTATCAAACTAGACTACTATTTGTATGGATGAACCCAAAAATACAAAAATACTAAATATTTTCATAAAAGAACTAACATCCCTGCCCTAAAAATCATATTAAGTGGGAAAACAAAAAAGAGCTTTGTACATACTCATCTACAGTACTAATTTTTTCTTGAATTTGGTTTTGTACAGTGCTGATGCATCAGAACACGAACAGTATCCGAAGACACCTCATTTGGTACAACCAACCCAAATATCTCAAGACCGGAAAATCCTAGCCATCCATCTTTGTTAGATCCTAGCCATGGAATCTTTGGCTTTTTTCTCCATCAATTTTTGTTCTTGTTCTCAAGTCTGCTGTATTTCTCTCTTATCAGAGGCACGGGAACCGCTAATCCTGGACACTTTCTCCCATCCAGATTTAAGGACATAAAATGCACGGTTAGGATGACAGCAACGCGGATCCATGTGTACGTAACAGCGCATCAGGAAAATATTCAGGTTCTGATACGTCATTGTCAGGCTGCCTTTATTATTCGAGATAATTGTAAACACCTCTCCAAAACTGGTAGCACTTTGCCCAGGTTTTGGGTAGGCGGCTCAAAGGGGTAGGTAGGTGAGGTAATCGCCTGAGACCCTTAATTATGAAGGCACAATTATAGTAAAATTAAAATTTTTTAATTAAGAAGGTCTTATACTATAGTAAAATTAAAATTTCTTAATTATGAAGGTCTTATACTATAGTAAAATTAAAACTAGGAAGAAGAAAAAAAATCTAAATTTTTGAAATAAAATTTATTGAAATACCTGTAAAATAAAAACATCTAAAAATTAGTTTACAAATTTGAAATTGAAAATAAAAAATAAATTCTAAAAACTAGCATTATGGATAATAACAATCTAACTCTATCATCTTTTTTCAAAATAATAGCATCATTCTCAATAAATTCTTCTTAATATAGGACAACAACTACCTACTTTATTGCTAATTAAGCTCACAAAAAATTAAATTGTAAGCTTCATTTTTATAACTTGCCTAAGGCTTCCAAAAATGTTGAGCCGCCCCCTGATTTTGGGTATTGAAAATTCCCCCCCTCGGATCTCAGATTCGCTGCAGGCGCCTTTTTGCCTTTGAATAGGGACGCGGATTGCGTCCTACCCCTACCCGTCTCTAGCACCGGACGGACAATTCTGTGGGCTGGCCCACCATGATGTATCTGTTTATCTAAGCCCTTCATCCATTTTCTTAGACTATTTTAAGGCATGAACACAAAAATGAGACAGATCCAACACTTAAGTGGACCACACCGAATAATAAGCTTGGTTGCATTAAATGCACGAAGCATTAAATGCCAATTGCATTAAAACGCAAGAGTCATGAGGTGTGGTCCATTTCAGCGTTCAATTTGCTCATTTTTATGCTCATGCATTTCAATGACCTAATAATACCCGCTTGCTCTTGCTCCAGTGGTAGACTCGCAGGAGTTTCAACATCAGGTCAAGGGTTCGAGTACCGGTGATGAAATCCCACTAAGGCATGAGTGTGTGGTGGTGTGCGTGCGTGTTATATATATATATAAAAGATACATCACAGTGGGCCTGCCACAGAACTGCCTGTTCGGGGTTTAGAAACCGGCGGGGGTAGGATGCGATCCGCCTACAAAACTGAAGCAGATCCACTCGGGCGGGCGCGGATTCAGTCAGGTCGGGACCAGACCGAGTTCCGTCAGTCTGGCAGTGACGGTAGGGTCCCCCTTCATTTACGCATTGCACATCCAGCCATCCATCCATTTTCTAGCTTATTTAGGATGTCTGTACATAACTGAAGCAGATCCAAATCTAGCTAAGACCACACGATATGAAACAGTGGTTATTGAATCCCTATCATAAAAAACTTCCTATGGCCTTAATGATAAGGTTAAACAGACCTCAAAGAAGGGAAAATAAAAATATTAACTTCATCCAAAAAATTTGAGGCCCACAAAAAGTTTGGAATTGTCAATCACAACTGTTTTTTGTGGTGTGGTCCACCTGAGATTTGAATCACTTAAATTTTGGTACTAAAATGAGTTAGAAAAATGGATAAATGTCAAACATATACAACACATACATCAAGGTGTGCCCCATGGGCATGACCTGACCAACTAAATCCACACCCATTTAACCCGTCTCAAAATAACTAATCTGATAGATGTGTTTGGCTACCTCGTGGGTGCATGTCATCCATTTGTTCAATACCAACACCGTTAATCTACCGCCAAAATGGTAAAAGCTGAAAATTAAGCTGATCCAAACATCAGTAATCCATATTGCAGTTTGGATAGGGCTGAAAGTCGGGCGGGTTGGGTTGGGTTGGGTTGGGTTGGTGCTCAACCCTAGCCCAACCCAAGGTTCCTATACCTCAACCCAACCCAACCCAACCCAACCCAACCCAACCCCACCTCGGGTTGGGAAATCTCAACCCAAGCCCAACCTAAGCCAGCTCAGTCGGGTAAATATATGCTAATATTTTCATTATTACATTAGTCTATTATATTTTCAATACACGTATTGTTTTTTGTACTTATAATTTTATTAACTATATATGCAGTTATTTATCGTAAAGAAGTTTATTTTTTGTAAACAAACAAGCTAAAATATAAGACAATTACTCCTTTAAAAGTCATATTGTGTATCAAGCAATCTTTTTGGGAGAGAAATTTGGCATATCTTGTTAGCTTAAGTCATCGGAAATGACGTGGACCAATGAAACCCAATGGCATTGGAATTTCCTGTGCCTTCAACACAGATGATCTGCACTCAATTATAATTAATTTATAATTAACTTATATATTGTTCGGATTCGGGTTGGGTCGGGCAACCCGAAACCTTTACCCGAGCCCAACCCAAGTTTTACCAGGTTGGTGTTTGTATGGCCTAAGTCTGAGACCAAACCCGATACATCCTGCCCAAGCCCAACCCAATGTCGGGTTGGTCACGGGTTGGTCGGGTTGAACCCGCCCAACTTTCAGCCCTAAGTTTGGATAGTTTTTTTTAGAGGTTTTTCCATATGAATGCCTGCCTTCGGGGCCATTCACCTATATTTCCCTAATCTTAAAATATTTAAATTTCCTAATCTTAAAATATTTAAATTAACAAGCTTATTCTTTATAAATACTGAAAAATAATAGTCTCGTAATACTTTGAAGTTATGAAAAAGGTATATTTGCCCTCACACCTTTTGATATTTACAATTATACCCTATTATAAGGGAGTAGGCATACAAAAGATTTGCTAGGGCCCACCTTAATCTGTGTGTTATCGACATTGTCCATCCATTTTGCCAACTCAAATCGGGCCATCAGCCTAAAAAATGATTTAGATCTAAATTGCATGTGGATCCCACTGTTGGGATTTTTGGCCTGCGGAATCACACAGATCTAGATCTAGGATGGTAATCCAATGGGACCAATCACATACACAAGAAAAGAGAACACACAGATTTAACGTGGAAAACCCTTGCAGGAAAAAACCACGGCACAAAGCGACAAATCACCACTATGAAAGCATCAATTACAAAGAGAAAGGACTTACCCGATTCGAACAACCTCGAATCTCACCCTTGCTACACCCTTTGATAACCCTAGAACCCTTTAGAATACCTTTAGGAAGTCTTAGAATAATAAAAAGAATAGCCCTAGGGACCCCAATTTATAGTTTTGGCAACTTCCCTTTCGTATCCCAGTTGCGAAAGGACTTGCGTCACAAAATCCGCGAAACTCCTTTCGCATCCCAGTTGCGAAAGGACTTGCGACACAAAATCCGCGAAACTCCTTTCGCATCCCAGTTGCGAAAGGACTTGCGACACAAAATCCGCGAAACTCCTTTCCGCATCCCAGTTGCGAAAGGACTCAGATTTAAGACATCTCGCAACAATCTCCACCATGTCTTCAATCTTCAACCGTGTAGCTTCTTGACCTCTCTCTTATTTCTGCATCACATCATAGCTCAAGATCACATTGGCCAACCAGCGCCAATCACGGATCTGATAGATACCTGCTATACCGTCGGCGCGAATATCTCTAAGAAGCCGATCTCTTCTCTCTGAGAATAACTCCTCCCTACCAACCTCGCCTTGTATCTATACTGTATCCTCTTGAAGGTCCACCTACATCCAACCGCTCACGGCCCACTGGAAGCTCCACCAGCTCCCATATGTCGGTCTGGTACAACGAATCCATCACATCGCCGATAGTCACCTTCCACTTCTCAGCACCAGGCTCACCTAGAGCCGTCAGAATAGAAGATGAATCCCCTGCAATATGGAGTCGTCCATGTACCTTGCCGATATCCTGCAATCATGCCATGTGGTTCTTCTCACAGGTGGCTGCTCCACCTGCTCTGTATCCCTGTCCGCACGTCTCAGCCTTCCTGCCCTGCCCGCTCATGTGGCCATGCCCATCATGCCACACACGTGCAGAGGTGGAATTCGCTACATCCACTGTAGCTCCACCTTTTGAAGTGCTCCCGATCAACCTGTAAACATGATCGAGTCGTTGCGCTTTCATGACTACCCGTACCCCCTTAGATACCTTAAGAGCACCATCAATACCTGTGTACTTGCATCCCTTTGCCTCAAGCACACCAAGAGAAATCAGATTTTGTTTCAAATCAGGAACGTGCCTGACATCAGTCAAAGTACGCTCCACCCCATCAAACATCCTGATGCGTACCGTACCAATAGCCACAACATTACAGGCAATGTCATTGCCCATAAATACCTGTCCACCATCGCACTCCCTATAGCTGGTGAACCAACTCCGATGAGGAGTCATGTGAAAAGATGCCCCTGTGTCTAGCATCCACTCGTCCTTACGATCATCGTATGACCGTCTGAGCGAAGACACAGACAAAACATCACCATCACATCCACTCGATTCATCTGACGTGGCAGTGTTAGCCTCCCTGCATGAAGCCTCAGAATCTTCCCTCTTAGATTTAGGATTTTCACAATCCCTTTTCACATGTCCTTCCTTCCCACAATTCCAGCACTTTACCTTTCCTTTGCTCTTGCACTTGGATTTGGATCTAGAACCTGAAGAACCTGTACTGTGTTCAGAATTCCTACCCACTGTAAACAGTGCATCAGAAGATGTCCCTATGTTGCTATCTAGCTGTCTCATAGCTTTCCCTTGAAGGGCTGAGATAACAGTGTCGACACTCAGGGTTTTGTTCATGCTGCACATAGTATCCTTGAATGACTCATAGGACGCCGGGAGAGAATTCAGCAACATACATGCTTGTTCTTCATCTTTCATCACTTCATCCATATCGAGCAATTTGCAAACTAATTTATTAAAGTTGCTGATGTGAGCCTCTAGATCTCCACCCTCTGCCATCTTGAAGTTATACCACTGCCGCTTCAAGTGCAGACGATTTTCAGAGGATTTCTTCGCATAAACATCCTCCAACTTCGCCCATAAATTAGCAGCAGTTTTCTCCCTCATGACGTTGTAGAGAACCTCATCCGTGAGACATAAACGGATCGATGATAAGGCTTTCTTATCAAGAGTATTCCAATCATCATCTTTCATGGTGGACTTCCGCTCCTCAAGAGCACCATCTTCGCCTTGCTTAATTAAGGAACTCATCATCTTGATCTTCCATAACTCAAAATTATTTTTCCCTGAGTACTTCTCAATCTCATACCTGGCGCTCGCCATTAGTACTAATCCCTCAAATTTAGATCTGTGCCCCAACCGAACTCAAGCTTTGATACCACTTGTTGGGATTTTTGGCCTGCGGAATCACACAGATCTAGATCTAGGATGGTAATCCAATGGCACCAATCACATACACAAGAAAAGAGAACACACAGATTTAACGTGGAAAACCCTTGCAGGAAAAAACCACGGCACAAAGCGACAAATCACCACTATGAAAGCATCAATTACAAAGAGAAAGGACTTACCCGATTCGAACAACCTCGAATCTCACCCTTGCTACACCCTTTGATAACCCTAAAACCCTTTAGAATACCTTTAGGAAGTCTTAGAATTCAATCCAAAAGAATAGCCCTAGGGACCCCAATTTATAGTTTTGACAACTTCCCTTTCGTATCCCAGTTGCGAAAGGACTTGCGTCACAAAATCCGCGAAACTCCTTTCGCATCCCAGTTGCGAAAGGACTTGCGACACAAAATCCGCGAAACTCCTTTCGCATCCCAGTTGCGAAAGGACTTGCGACACAAAATCCGCGAAACTCCTTTCCGCATCCCAGTTGCGAAAGGACTCAGATTTAAGACATCTCGCAACACCCACTATACAAACAAGTGATGATTGAAGCCCACCATTATAAACTTCTTGGGCAGTAAAAGTTTTGGATCAAGTTGATATTTATGTTTTCCCTTCTTTCATGTCCATGTGATCTTAGGAATAGGTTGGATACAAATGAACATCACTGTTGGCTTTGGGAAGTTTTTTATGACTTGTGTTCAATGACCACTATTTTGTGTATTGACCTGATATGTGGATCTACTTCAAATTTTTTCTCATTCCCAAAAATGAGTTGGTAAAACTGGTAAGTCCATATAACACATCTATCATGATGAGGCCCACAACTTTTTCAGCACCAGTACTCGAAGGATTAATAATCTTAGTGGTACATGTTTTCATGATCATTGTTTTATGTGGTATGATCTATCTGAAATTTAAATCTGCCTTATTTTTTGTCACATGTCCTAAAATGAACGTGCAAAATGAGTGGACATGGTGGATTTCTCACAAGCATCATTGTGCCCCAAACAGCATCCCAATGCAAGAACTTCTTGTGAAAGTCTCTACCAGGAAATCAGCGTCGGTTGCTTCTCATTGGTACACGTCATTGCCGATGACATAGCTTACAGAACATCCCGATTTTCTATCCTACACAACACAAATTTTAAAGTGTGAAGCTTCTTTGGGCCCATCATGATTTATGTATTACATCCACACTGTCCATCAATTTTTCCATATCATTCTGGAGCTCGAGTCAAAAAATGAGACAAATCCAAAGGTCAATTGGACCACACCATTGAAAGTAGTCAGGATTGAACAAACTACCATTGAAACCTTAGTAGGGCCAACCATGAGGTTTATTTCCCATCTAACCTATTCATAAGCTCATATAGAACTAGGCATGGATTAAGGTAAAACTATTTGCTTGATCTCCGTACCACCCAAAAGTTTTCAACAATAGAAGTCTAATTCCCATTATTTCCTGTGGTGTGGTCCAATTGGAATATGGATCTACCTTGTTTTTTGGTTTATATCTTAAAATGATCTGTAAAATTAAATTGATGATGTGGACCTAAGAAATACATTATAGTGAGACCATGTAAATTTCACATGTTAAGAAATTCTTGTACTTACAATATAAGCAAGTTGCAAGAAGAGAGAAGAGAACAGGAAGAGTTGGCATGTATAACTTTTATCGACCCTATCATAATGTATGTGTCAGATCTCCATCTATTATTTCATATTATTTTAGGGAATGGGGTAAAAATCGATGTGGATTCCAATCTCGAGTGGGCCACACTATAAGAAATAAGGGGAATTGAACTTCTACTGTTGAAAACTTTATAGGGTCACAGAAGTCTTATATCAGGTTGATATTTTTGTTTTCCTTTAGTCTAGGTTTGTGTAATCTCAATTCAACCCCACCAATGATACCTTATTAGGGCCGCCCTAATGCATATTTGTCATCCAACCCGTTCATAAGGCCATATGGCCATAGATGAAGGAAAAAATAATAAATATCAACTTGGTCTAAGACTTTTGCGGACCGAAGAGGTTTTGGGCTTTAGGCATTCAATCCCATTGCTTTCTATGGTATGATCCCCTTCGACATTAATCTTACTTCATTTTTGGGGCTCATCATCTAAAATGATTTTTCAAAATGAATAGCTGGGATGGATAAAACACATGTATCATGGTGAGCCCAATAGCCCCTTAAGGACCGTCCATCTCTACCTAGTTCCTAGTAGGGTAAATACCCAATCCCACCCGTATACAGAATGGTGGGCCCGCACTGGAGCAGAAAAGACACGGGATGAGGTTAGTTTTGTCATTTGGTGCAGATTCTTCGATGGAGGTAGTTGCAATAATTCAAATAAGAGTAGAGGTGTATACATTTGTCAGAAACAGGAAGGGGACGTGGCTACCTTACAAATATCCCTCATTATTCTTCTGCCACGTGCTGCTCCACAGAATGACAAGATCTGCGAAAAGAACTCTGACACGATTCTTGGCTGTTGAGTCCCATCTTTTCCAGATGATTTATGAGAGCCGCTCTCGTGAGAAACAAAAAACAAAAAAAGACGCGGAATCGGCGAGTTGAATTTGGAATGCATTTTATTCCAATTCGTGGCGATTGGGTACTATCCCTCCAGGACCTAGTTAGAGATGGACGGTCCTATCATGAGCTCTGTGGACCTCACCACTATTTATTTGTTTTATCCATGATATTAATTTATTTTAAGTGATGAGCCTAAAAATGAGGCAGATGAAATGCTGAACTGAACTGAACTACACCACCAGAAACAGTGGGGATTGAATGCCTACCACTAAAGACCTCTCAGGGGCCATGGAAGTTTTGGATCAAGCTGATATTTTTGTTTTCCCTTCATCCATGTGTATATAACTGGTTGGATGGAAAATAAACATCATGGTGGGCCTAGGAAGGTTTCAACATTAAGCTACATTGTTGCCATTGCTTCCTGTGGTGTGGTGCACTGGGGCCTTTAATCCATGTCCTTTTAGGGCCATGCACTAAAATGATGTTTCAAAATGGATGAAGGCTTGGATAAAACAAACATCACGATTGACTCCACAGATCCCTTGGCAGGACTGTTCATTTGTACCCAATTCTTGATAGTAGTACCTAATCCATGCCCGGCTTCCACTTATTGGGTACCAAAATTATCTACCATTCTAAGTAATTTCCGTTTACACCTATCGTGAGGTGTTAGTTCCCATATAATCTGTCAAAAGTAGCTTTGTTCAAAGTCATACATAGAAGGCGATTGATTTTTCTAAAAGGCAACAAGCATATAACAAAAAGTCCATTCGAAATTATAACCAAATCAAATAACGAAGACAATTCTGATTAGATTTAGATATGGTTGTTGCGCAATCCAATATTCATTCTTTATCACATGCAACCACCATCTTTCATAACTTTATAAAAGCAACACTTGACGAATAACTCCAATCCCTCACCACACACAATCAATTCTTTTTATAGTACAATGATGTTTATCCTTGACTTCTTAGCTTTAAACACTCTACCTTTATCCAGTAAGTTCAGAGCTCTTAGATTAATTTAGAATTGCCACTTTTCAGTGTCATAGGTATAGTACACCTTAGGAGTAGGTTAAATATCCATCATCGCTGTCGTCGGATCCCCGATCATTAAATTCTCACTTGATTAATTACCAGTCACATTTTGATAACTTTACACCACGACCGTCTCATGACCGTCAGGTCTTTTGCCACGCCCAATTTGCTAGCACAAATAATCATAAGTATTTATTTTATTCTCTTCTTAGTTTATTTTTTTTTTTTATGTTGATTGTAATGTTCTTACATTTCAATTAATGAAATTGACAATCAATCTTATTTTTAATATTGTTTATCTATTTTTAATACGCTAAGAAACTCAATATACTGTCATCGTTAAAAGAAAAGTCTCTAGCTCAAAGCAAAAGGATCATGTTTTGAATACTATCCCTCCTTTTTTTTAAATTGCTTAACTGTTATAACAATTAGCGGCTAAACAATCGGATCAATCTTCGTAGGTTTGATCATAATCCAACTAGTTTGGCACCTATAGTCACAAGCATTCAATCGATTTAAATCAAATATAACTATGACATGCTCAACACTAATCTAATTGCACATTTGATCGAATCTAAGCTATTCGTTACAAGTGGCGACCCATCCAGATCAAATAGCAACAATTTGTAAGTGTCGCGTATCATCCATTCTCACTGTGCCAAAATATTGAAGTTTTTCTCTCCACTAGGTGTACCACAAAACGCAGGTTAGACTACCACTGGTACAAGAAATTCTCGAGTATACTTGGCCGTATAAAAAGGTAGGTATCTGCACAACACAGCAATTGACACCCCAGTGGCCCACCTTTCGATGATCCAATCTGTCCATATGGTGGCCTTACTTTGATTGGGCCATGATCTGGAAATTATCACTCATCAGATCACACAAACCAACCCTTTTGGACGCGAGTTGCCTGCTCTCCCTAGTTCCTGGGTCGGAAGGTACAAGGGGCCCACCAAGATGTGGGTGAGAAATCCACCCCATCCGTCAGTTTCTCAAGCTTATTTAGGACGTGATCCTGAAAATGAGCCAATACAAAACGTAATTGGACCACACAACAGGAAATAGTAGGGATTGAAATGCCCACCATCGAAACCAGCCTCAGCCCACTATTATAGTTATAAGCCATTCAAAGCGTTCTAACCTGGACGAACTCAAAACGCAACCTGTTTTTTTGGGCCGTGGACCGAAAAGCTCCTGCCTCCGCCTGAACCACAAAGTAACCCTGGTTAATGACATCGTACCTGCCACCCCCAATTTAGGTGGGGCCCACCATGATATTTGTCAGAAATCCACCCTATCCATGAGTTTTACCATATCTTTTTAGGACATGAGACAAAAAATGAGGCAAATACAAAAGTCAAGTGGGCCACATGGCATGAAACAGTGGGGAGGGTAATGCCTACCGTTGAAACTTTCCTGGAGTCCATTGTGATGTTTGCATGCCATCTAAACCGGTCATAAGGTCATTCCCATTGAGATGAACGAAAACACAAAAACCCTAACCCACGAGTGTTTTAACGATGGTATTCAATTCCCACTATTTCCTATTGTGTGACCTAGTTTGAGTTTTGGATCTGCCTTATTTTTAAGGTCATGTTCTAAAACATGAGGTGCCGTAACAGAAGAATGGGTGAATTTCTTAAAAACATCATGATGGTCCTGCCGTTCAATTTCTACTGTTTCCAGTCGTGTGGCCACTTGAGTTTTGGATGTGCACCCTTAACATGAGCTGGAAATACTGATAGACAGGGTAAAACTCTCACATACATAATGGTTGGCTAGGTCTAAGATCAATATGCACTATCTGCTGTGTGGCACACTTGAGTTTTGGATTGGGATCATATTTAAATCCACCCCTTAAAAAAGATCTACCGAACTGGTTGGGGTTGAATTATCAAAAACATCTTAGTGGGCCCAAATGTTTCAAGTGCAGCCGTTTAATCTCCACTCTTCCCTTCTGCATATCAATGCATCCATACGTATTCTGCATGAATGTTAACATATAGCAACGTGACATAACTCTTTGGGGCTCGGGTGATGTATGTATTTTATCCACGCAGTCCATCCGTTTTACCAGCTAATTTTAAGGCATGAACTGAAAAAGGAGATTGATTCTACGCTCAAGTGGTCCACCAATGGAAACAGTGGGGATAATGATGCCCACTGTTGAAATCTACTTAGGGTTCATTGTGATGATTTTGAGAAATCTATCATATTCATCCATTTTGCCGACTCATGTGAGGAGAAAAGTTCAAAAAAAGGCAGATTCAAAATCCAAGTGAGCCACACGGCTTGAAAATAGTAGGGAAAGCAATGCCTAAACCTTTTTTATTTTTCTAATTATTTTTGTTACACAGGCACTCACAACCCACACACACCCATGCACTCACACCACAGTTAGGATTTCACCGCAATGGGTACTCGGTCTACCCGTGAGGAATGAGTACGGACCCTTTGATATTTATATGCCATCCAAACTATTTGACCCTGTGATGTAGGTAGGCCCACCCCTTAAAATGAGCTAGCAAAAACGGTGGATAAAGTGGATTTCTCAAAAACATCATGGTGGGCCATGAATGTTTCAACGATGGATTGGCATTGAGATGGAGTTATTGCCTTCGAAAACCAATGTGTGCCCTAATCCATCAGTCATGTGGAGGTGGTTGGGAAGATCTTATTCGTTGATTTAGTGTTATGTTTATCGTGTATTGCAAGCAGTGTCCACCTAATGTCATCATCACCTCCATCGTACTTTGTGAGGACGACCCTTTGGTGTTGTGATCCAGACTCTTCATCTGATAGCCAGGGCACATGGGGGCCTGGTTCAACGAGGATGTCAAGACAGGATAGAGATACACGTAAGATATGAGCCATCATGCCAAGGACCAAAGTTGGTCTATTTATCAGCAGGTAAAACTTGTACGAAACAGAAGCCTATCGGTCAAAACGGCTCGTTTGACGAACGACCTATCTTATGTTAATCCGGCAGAACGGTGACCCATGATAGATTTTTTGCTTTCTTTGAAAGAAGGGCAAAGATGAGTGCCGGCTGCTCAAGTGATCAAGGTCCATCCCATATAGGCAAAGATGATAACTGCATTAGACAAATGCATCCTCAGGCCGGGCACATATGTGAATCAGTCCATAAGCCGAGAGCCAACTATAGTGAAAATCTGAGCCCTTGGAACCAAGGTTTCGAATGTGCATGTTACATAATGCCATACAGGTGTTATTCATATACAATACTGGTATTTATCGGGTGATACATACCAGCTTGGGGTGATTCGATAGGAGAACGATGAATCCTATCAAGAAGTTGATTGTGTAACTTACTCTTCAGATGGAAAAAGATGGGCAGTGTTAATGGTAGCATGTGGTTAAAAAGGTTTATTTCACTTCTTTTACAAAATCAAGCACTCGAAAAGTACAATTAGGATGAATTTTTAAACCGACGGTTCTCTGACTATATGAGGAGGAGATGCCTGCAAGAACATATCCAAGAGGCCCGGTCTCCCAACCCAATCATCACATAAAATATAGGGTGCTAGCCCAATCTTACTGACCAGACGATCTTTTGCATACCTTTTGGGGTAATGATAGATTATGTCTCCTCTCTAAATAAAGAAAAATATCATTCAATCCTGCCATAGCCATTTTGTACAGGGTCCTTAAGTGTATATTGGAACTTTTTCCACGGTTTCAATCTATATGGATGTCCACCCTGTTGAAGTTCCGACACGAAGTCGATGATCTCGGTATCTCATGGCAAATCTGCACACCGGAATGATTACTGGACAAGGGTGAGGTCAGCTACACCTCACAGAGAACTGATCATGTCAAATCAGCCTACAGTGAAGGGATGGAGGGGAATTGTCCAAATTAATACAAGTTTCTGCCCGTGAGCCATCAAAGTAGGGGCCTACCCGGCAAAGATCCTTTCAGATCTCATACATGTTTACCAGAAAGACAAAAGCGAGTCATTCAAAAGAGAAAAATGAAGTGACAAATGTTTGCATGTTCTCCAATTCTCAACGCTGTCATCCTCTGGATTTGAAGACCGAGGTAACAGGCAAGATCACAAACCCACGCCCACATGAAAAAAATAAAGTGTTTCAATATGCATAAAGCAAAGAAACCGTGAAGGCTCCAATGTAGTCGAATCTGATCATCATCATTATAAAGATCAAATCGAATTTTCGTTCTACATGGGCCTCTTCTGAAAGGAAAATAGAACAGATCAAAACTGCATCCTTTCAGGTAAAAAGATGCATAAGATACAAAAATGCTTTTGTTGCTAAGAAACCTGCAAAAAAGACGAGTTCTCCACACAGTATGGGTGCCTCATGGAACCCAGCATGGCAAATGTGCTTGGACCCGGCATCACTCCATTAATATGTTTCAAGGTTCACCAGAATAATATACTAATCCATAAAAGTATTTCAAATAACAATAATAAAAACGAAACCTTACCTCGATAAACCACGGGAAAATGTCATCAGAGGAGGTCAGCAACATTTGAGGGGAGCTCCTCAATCACCACATTGTAGAACTTTTGGATGTCAAACAGCATCCGCTCATCGTCAAGTGTTACGAAGTTGATCGCGACACCTTTCCTTCCAAAACGACCGCTACGCCCAATACGATGGAGATAGTTCTCTGGCTGTGTCGGCAGATCATAGTTAATGACAAGCGAGACCTGCTGGACATCAATACCACGAGCCAATAGATCAGTGGTAATAAGCACGCGGGAGGATCCGGACCGGAATTCACGCATGATTATGTCTCTTGTGTTCTGGTCCATATCACCATGGGTGGCAGAGACTGTGTGATCCCGGCTGCGCATCTTATCAGTCAACCAGTCAACCTTACGTCGGGTGTTAACGAAGATGACGCTCTGAGTGATGGCCAGGGTCTCGTAGAGGTCGCATAGGGTCTCCAGCTTCCATTCCTCCTTTTCAACATTCACATAGAACTGTTTAATTCCCTCCAGGGTCAGCTCATCTCTTTTCACCAAGATCCTCACAGGTTTGTTCATGAATTTCCGAGTGATCTCAAGAGCCTCGGGTGGCATGGTAGCCGAAAAGACCCCCACCTGGACTTTCGAAGGGAGGAGCTGGAAAATGTCATAAATCTGACACATCCAAAAAAGGAAAAAAAAAAAATCAAATCAAATCAAAAGAACACTAAACTCTTTGCAAATGTCATCTTGAAGAGCATAAGAAGTATTTCATCAAGTTAAGGAAGAGCCAAACACGAAATAGGGTCTAGTAGTGAAGGACAGATAATCATGCACACACATGGACATGCCCCTGCAATCATAAACAATAAAATCTGAAGATATCAGAGCTGACAAGTATGCAGGCCCCCATCATATACTTTTAGAAGGATACTCACTGAAACGATGTCCCTAATATGAATGCATATTATGCTTGTGTTTAAACCAGAGGAGCATTGTCCTAGCTAGTCGAGGTCAGCCAACAGAACATCCTCATCGTTGTAGTCTTGTCCTAACTCTTAAGAATCATGATTGATTGGCCAAAGTTTAACAAACAGCCGCTTTACTCAGGCTTGGGACCAGCTGGTGTCTCACCACTAGTTCATATCGTACATAAAACTTCTAACTAATAAGCATATTTTGGAAGCAGGATAATTAAACATGTAATCCAGGCTTGGGACCGGCTGGCGTCCCACAAGCACCCTTATAATACATGTAATCCAGTCTACAAAAGATAAACTACAGATTACATGACAAGCATGGGATAGCATATTTTGGAATCAGGATAATTAAACATAACAGCATAGAATTGAAGGTTAGAATAGAAGAGAACCTGATCCTTGAAACCTCGTGAAAGCATTTCATCTGCTTCGTCCAGTACAAACATCTTAATGCAGTCAGGGCGAAGGGACTGTCTTCGCAGCATGTCAAAAACGCGACCAGGTGTGCCAACAACAACATGAACCCCACTTGAAAGAATGCGCTGATCCTCGCGCACACTGGTTCCACCAACACAGGCATGCACCTTCACTCCCAAATAATCGCCAAGCGCACGCATAACCTTTTCAATTTGTTGGGCAAGTTCTCGAGTAGGAGCAAGAACCAAAGACTGACACTCAACTAGGCCATAGTCAAGCTGCTGCAAAATCCCAGAACAGAAAGTTGCGGTTTTGCCAGTACCAGACTGTGCCTGCTGGATGACATCGAGACCCTTGCAGAACGGCACGATTCCTCTCTGTTGGATTGCAGATGGCTTTTCAAAACCTACAAAGAGACATTAAGCATTCAAGTGTTTCTTCTTTCTTCTTAACATTCAACCAAAAAAAAAAAACAAGGTATAAGCACGTATCCACCATAAGCATAGATGCCTCGCAGAAGATTCTCCTGCAGGCCCATAGAATCAAAACTTTCATAAACCTCATCATATGAGGCAAAAAAATCTTGTCCATCAGCTGTCAACCTACACCCATCCATACGACAAGCCAAACAGGACCATTAGCATTGTTCTCACAAGTACTATATTTTACATCTTTGCAATTTATAACAAAATAAGCATACAGAAATTGGAAAAAAAAAAAAAAAAAAGAGAGTGTTAGAAGGCAATAAAAAAACTTACAACTCATTCATTTTGGCATCATATTGCTTAGCATCAAATTGCGAACCTTCTGGTGCCAAGCCCGCCATGACTGTAAAAGAACATTTAAAAGGCAACCCCAAAAGCATATTTAAGGTCAGACAATCTGGTCCTTATAAAAACAACATTGACTTCCTTTAGCTAAAATCATTACTAAAAAGTTAAGATGTTGGAACCAGAGATGCATGTGGGACTATTTTCTTAAATATAAGTAAGTGGCACAGCCAGCTGATGGGAAAGATCCACCCAAAAGTCGGCACCTTCAATCTCGGCACAAGAATCACAACCGAAGCAGAAGAAACAATTCAAAAATTTTATTCAATTCAAAGAAGCCTCAAGACTACAAATGTAAGGATCGTAAATAAGGCTCCTATGATGTACAAAGAAAGTAGGTTCATAATATCATTGACAAGCAATGACTTGTTGCAAAAATGAAAAGGTGATAAAGAGATGCCTAAGGGATAAGAATGCATTTGAGATTTGATTGATTGATTATTACCTAGTTAGTTGATTGATTTTTCTAGCTAGCTACCTAAATAGGAGGGAATTGGGCCTCTTTAATGATGGGATAGCTGTGGGGCCTGGGCTTGAGCTTAATGGGCCTAGCCCTAGCCATTGATCTTGGGCCCAATTCAGCCTGCATCAGTCCTCCCTAGTGTGAAAGAACTTGACTCGGAGACTTAATGGCCTGATATTGCTCGTAGAGGTCAGGATTCAAGCAAAGTCGGTAGTTGTGATCCATATAGCAACAAAGAGAGGTCATCCTTGCCAACTACGGTATGCTAAAAAAGCCGTCACGGGGTTGTAAAGACTGTTATGTAAAGGTAACAATGGCAACCGTTACACGTTACGGGATCATAAAGGTCATAACAGACGTTAAGGAAAAATGACCCGTAATGGCCTTTACGCAGCCTCCGTAACAGCCCGTTATGTCCCCCGTAAAGGACATAATGACACCATAATGGACTGTTACGAGCTGATACAGGTTTTTCAGATTTTTTTTTTTCAATAGAGAGAGAGAGAGAGAGAGAGAGAGAGAGAGAGAGAGAGAGAGACGGTAACAGCCATTACAGCCCCCATAACGACCATTACACCCCATGTCATGAAGGTAACGTGGTGGCCGTTACGACCACCGCTACGATTACGGAATACCCTGTTACCAACAAACAAGAAACTTTTGGTAACCACCTTTGTGCGCGGATATGATCTACTCATCCAGAACTTTAATTGTCGTATCTGTAGGTGGCAGAACAGTCCCGCATAAGCATTGGTCGGTATGGTAACCACCTTTGTGCGCAGATGTGACAACTTGTTCTTTGATACCATTGTCAGTATGGTGCCCACGATAGATGGAAAGATCTTCCACATTGAAAGTATGAATACTAAGTAAATCTTGTTGGAGATCGAAAACATAAGCATTGGCACTAATCTTCTTTATGATCTTGAACGGTCCCGCATTGCGAGGATGGAGATTCTTCGAGGATCGAGGGGTAATCAAGACAAATACATACCATAACCATGTCGTCTTCCACAGATTCGGCAAAACGACGACTTGCAACTGCATGTTGCTTACATGCAGCGATATTACATCGAACAGCATCATACACTTGCTGCACATTGTAGATGAAGTCAAACTGAATATCCCACGAAGGGAGCAACTCCTCAGGTGAATTATCAAGGACTAAATCTTTTGTTTTTAAGGTATCAGGGCCATCGGGTACTAAATCCTGAAAGTCATGAAGCATAAATTTAACTCATCAGAAGTCGTTTTGTGACTAAATAGGCTCATCTTGATTAGTAAAAGGCTCTTGCACCTGTTTTTTGACTGGAGTGAACATTACTCCTTACTCTCTTCCTCGAACCTCCGCATGGTGAGAATATAGAAGTTAGGTAGAGCAGTTGATGTCAATGACGGGGGCATAGATGGAGATGATAGATGTTGCAATGGGCGAACGTGGTTTTGATATGAAAATGAAATCATTCCGTCAGGATCATGCCCCTTAGTATAAAATTACGTAAACGGTAAAAAAGGAAGACCTCACAATATGAGGATATCCCTGATCTATCATAAACCAGTCAACAGTCAAGTTTGGATCCGATTCTCCTGACTAACCATCCATATTTTCCGTTCAAACCAAAAAGGAATATCTAGAGATGAACAAAAGAGATGGAGAAGAGATGGGTTCAAGATAAGAAAAAGTACGGGATTCTAGGGCATCAAAGAAAAGATGACGGCAGATTCTTACCTTTTCCTACACATCGAAAATCTAGAAAGAAAGAAAAAAAACTGAAATCGGGGTGAAATCCTCAACACCCAAGGGCCAATCCTGAAACCCTAATCTCTTCGGTAAGAGAGGAAGAAAGCATGTGAATTCTCATTCATTCAATAATTAAAAAAGGATTTCTCACAGTGTATATATAAGCCACCGAAAAAAAAAAAAGTGCACTAAAGCACCTAAAAACAAGGAAAATAATAAAAAAGACGCCTAAAACTAAAAAGTGCACTAAAGCCACTGAAAACAAGGAAAATAACAAAAAGGCGCCTAAAACTAAAAGGTGCACTAAAGCCCCTAAAAACAAGAGAAAAAAAAAATACGCATAAAACTAAAACACCCGTGCAACAGGGTGTAAAATCCGCCCCATGGGCCTGTGGTCAAGGGTACAGTCATGCCACTCGTGTACTCGTAACGCGTCAGAAAATGGGTTCGATGGAACCGACATCCATCTACGTCAATTCCTCCGTTCTAGTACTCTGTTGGCGACGCCTCCTCCTCTGGTACACTCTAAAGGGTGCACCACTGATGTCTACATCACCATTGTCATGTAACTTTCGATCAAAGAGCCAAATGTTGGCAGAGATAGATGCTAGTGGCATTCATTGGAATTATGCCACGCCAAATGTTGTCTCATAGATGTCGATTTTAAAGGACACCAAACACTTTCGAGTCACAGGGATAGCAATGCCATCAATCTACCCAACCTTAAATAGTTTTAGATGCATTCCAGTTGGCAATTTGAGTTTATCAATTACACCTCTCGCTGTGTTGCAAGCTCTATATAGGGTTGTTACATCTTGATATGCTCGTCATAATACTCGTGGTCATCCGAGCAATAGAGGTCCTCATTACCACGGTAATAGAGGTTCCTAGCTTGTGAACACTCATTTAAAACTTGTCATACCTATCTACAATAGTAACAGTTAGCATCCCGCTGGGGCGGATTAGGATTATGACCTCGTAATTTGGTATCATGCCCCTACAATGCTGGTTGCCTTTAGTATGTTTTTTTTTTTTTTTAACGGTGCCTTTGGTATGAATTTTGCGGCATAGGATGCCATAAAGGTCGTGGTTACCTTACAAGTGGAATCTACATCTGTGGGTGTGGCTAAAAAGGGTAGGAAGGTGGTCGGTAGCCCTGCAGTGGAGTCCGGTTAAGATATGGATCCATACCTTACCTCACAAAAAGTTTCCCGACTAGAGGGGGCTGATTTTTTGGGGCTTTTAATTGGTTGGATTTTTGGGGGTTTCAATGGGCTGTAGTAGGGGGCTAGATTTGGACTGGAATATGGCTGAATTGTTTTACCTTTAATGGGCTGGTATAGAGCTAAAATGTGTGCTTTTAACAGGTTATAATTGGGAACAAGGCTGATTTTTGGAGCTTTTAATGGGTAGGTAAATGGCTGCCAAACTATCGGTGGACTCTCCCCTTTGTCAATTGAAGGTTTGGGCTTTGAAAAGAAAAGAATAAAAGTGAATGGGGGTAGGATGGATAGATGCAATTAAGAGAACAGGGGAAAAGATGCAAAATTTTATAATTAAAGAACATAGAAACAGAATATCGACATTGTTGTTGATCTAGGACTTCAATTCAGCTGTTGGAACCCACTTTGACACCAAAGTGGCACAGCCAGCTGGTCGGGAAGATCCACCCAAACGTAGGCACCTTCAATCTAAGTACGAGAACCACGAACAAGGTAAGAAGAAACGATCCAGAAATTTTATTCAATTCAACAGTGCCCTTGGCCCTTAAATAAACTCCTTAGATGTACAAAAAAGATAGGTTCATAACGTCATTGACAACCAATGTCTTTTAAAAAAAATGGAGAGGTAATAAAAAGACGCTTAAGAGATAATAATGCATTTAAGAATATTTGATTGATTGATTAGTGCATAGCTCGCTAAATGATTTTGCTAGCTAGCTACTTAAATAGGAGGCTTGGGCCTCTTTATTGATGGGATAGTTGTAGGGCCTGGGCTTGGGCTTAATAGACCTACGCCTAGACCATAGATCTTGGGCCCAGTTCAGCCTGCATCAGTAAGTCTATTTCAATAGCCTTGGTGAAACAATATTCATGAAACCGACACCTAATAGTTGAAAGAACAAAAGAGATGTAGAAAAAATATACGTTCAGAATGTCATTGACAACCAATGTCTTTTACAAAAATGGAAAAGTAATAAAGAGATGCTTAAGGGATAATAATGCATTTAAGAATATTTGATTGATTGATTAGTGCATAGCTCGCTAAATGATTTTGCTAACTAGCTACTTAAATAGGAGGCTTAGGCCTCTTTTTTGATGGGTCAGTTGTAGGGCATGGGCTTGGGCTTAATGGACCTAAGCTTGAGCCATAGATCATGGGCCCACTTCAGCCTGCCTCAGTAGGCCTATTTCAATAGCCTTGGTGAAACAATATTCATGGAACCAACACCTAATAGTTGAAAGAACAAAAAGAAGCTAAAAGTCAAATTGAGCAGTGGGACAATAGAAGCATAAGGAAAAGACAATGATTAAGATAACACATCCTTCTTATGGTGAGAACTTTGCATGTGGGCAGAAGTATGATCGTGGCAGGCCATTGGATAGAAGGAGTCAACTATGGATTGGACAGACCCAATATTAACCCAATCAGCTGATCACATACATCCATACTATATATAACACAAGCATTTTGGCCCTGCAATCAGTTTAATAGGGTGGAAAACTTTCATTAGAAAGTATTTTAAATGAAGTCTGGTATTTTGGGAACTAAAAATTGTGGTTGTTGTCTATCACGCTCAGATTTCACTCACAAAAAGCATGCAATAGCTTAAGAGTTTAGTATCTTTTCAATTCTTTCATGCGAGTAGCCAGCTCAAACTTCTCTCTGTGGCCTGCATAAAGCGTAGAAGTAGGGAGACCATGCTTTGTGGGGTTCACTATGAAAATCCATACTGTAGATCTGTTGGCCGGTTAATGTCCTAACATCAACCCAAAAATGAGGCAACCACACAACAAGAAAAGGTGGAGATGAGTCGCTGTCTGTTGAAACCATGAGCGCCCCCTTCTCTCTCTCTTTACATGTAACCTACACCTTTACTACTATTTCCCCCCCTTTTCTCCTACTTTATCTCTCCCATCCTCTTGTGCTCATGCCACTTCCCTAGTCCAAATAAGGGCCTCACTATCATTTTTATAGGCAGCACTTGAATGGCTTTGATCACTCAGTCATTGTAGTTTTGAGTTGTCAAACATATAGAGGATTCCCCCTATCCAACAGTCTTTGTTGATTGTAGGAGGGCCCAGTTGCACGTGCATGTAGGTAGGTAGGTGTGTGGGTATGTATGCATAAAGCCACACCATAAAAGGATTTTTTTTTTAAAGACATTGAACGTCCATTGTTAGCTATGTAAATGTATATGACACTTATCTACAAAACAAGTGAAACTGCATGACCACCATGTCCAAAAGCACAAAGCAATGGGAAGAACTTAACAGAAACGGAAATAATAAAAATCCCACTTATAGAGGTGAGGTATTCTAATTCCACATGTGGTGGTGTAGCCCATCCACATTCATGCTGACCACACATGCCAACGTGGCAGATGTGCTGAAATCCAAGCTGTCCATTAGGAGAGCCCCACTAGAGAGTGGACCAGCCTGATTCTTGGCCAGGGTCCTAACACCAGCCCACTTGATGGATTGCTTGGATCTCACACCAGTTGGCACATGGCAGCATGTAAAGGGGTGTGTTGTGCATGAACATGATTAGTGAACCTTTAAGAAGACTGTCTACAATATCCAGGACTAAGGCTTGAAATAAAATCAAGAATGCAATAAGCTCACTCTTTCCAACTTTGATGTGGCTGCAGCATCTATAATAATTGTCTCATGTTAACCCAACATAAATATCAATATTATGGAAGTATGAGATTAGTGAGGGCATTGTGTGTTTTTGAATAGTTTAGTTTGATGAACACACTGTTTTCGGGCTCAATGTTTATCATCCGTTGACTTTTTCAAAGATGACGAAATAATTAAACCATAAAAAGAGGTACAGGGTCCAAGAGACCCAAGGCCATAGTAACCATCTTGTCACTGCACTTAGATTACAAGAACCATGGCCCCTCGACAGAGCACAAAAAGCAAAAACAACAAAAATAGCCACACACACACACACACACACACACAAAAAAAAAAAACCATGGTCATAAAGGCCAGGCCAAAGAAAGGATTCATCCCTTAACAATTGCATCCCCCAATCACTTTCAACCCAACTAACAATAGACCAGGAAATTCCAGAAAGACTAACCCCCATTCCAGCATCAAAGACACGGTGTCCCCCCACTAGGAGGTCTCCAACGATGCTACTTTGAAAATTCTAGCATTTCTTTCCTTCCAAAGGCCCCATAGAATTGCAAAATGCAGCAGCTTCCAAATGATTTTACCCCCAGACCATCAGGCCATCTCACCACAACCGCAAAAACAGATCTACTAAGCAACAATTGCACCAGAAATAGATTTTAAGCAGAGTCCCAAACTGCTAGCGCAACCGTACAGTGCAGGAATGGGTGATCACTTGATTCCTCTGTACTTCTACATATTGTATACATATTCAGGATTGCAATTCCTAGTTTCTTTAGATTGTCAGTGGTGAGGATTTTATCTGCGGATGCAATCCACACGAACGCCTGTACTCTGGGAGCAGGCACTTTCCACACAGGCACAGAGATGCATGTCTCTACCAGTCATACATAGCTTAGACAACCGACTTAGAGGATAACAATCCCTCTGAAGATCCCTTCCTCAAACCTCAGATCCTCACTTGAGGGATCAATTTTGACTTCATAAAGGATCTCTAAAAGAGCAATGGAATCTGCCACATCTCAGCATCTCTCAAGTTTCGCTGAAGGTTGACGAAGTCACAAATCACCCAGAAAAGCACTTAAGCACTTCTGAACCTCAAATTTCTGTGGTGTAAGTGTAACTGATCATGCATAATAAGGCTACCTAAGAACTTCAGAACCTTAATTTCCTATGTTGGCACCAAATTAATTGGAAATTCTAATTTTCGAAAGTCAATCAATGAGGGCTGCATGATATTACACAAAATGGTTCGTTTCAGAACCTTGAGATCCATGAAGCATTGTGACAAATATCACCCACACGTGTGTACAATTCAGCTAATGCACATATTCCAGCACAGTGGATATGTACAATATCCAGGCAAACCATCAAGAGGGTACTAACTACTAAGTTGATTCCCTACCCCAAGAATCAGGATGGTCCACTAGTCAAGTGGTCCACAATTAACTGAATAAACGTAAGGTTGTGAAAAGTCAGCCAAAGGGTTCTCCACTTATTTCTAATATTATGGCATACCCTACTGAATGGACCATTTTTATCTTTGGGCAGAAATATCTACATGATAATGACGTCCTGAGGGGTAGCTTGGAGATTTCATCTATCTGCCATGCTGGTAAATGTGGTATCGTGACTTGTAAACGCATGATATTTTCACGGAAAATTATGATATTATCATGATAATATTGCAGATTTTCATAATATCAGCACTTATAAATTTCCATGATCTTACCACAATTATTAGCACAAAAATTATTTTAAAAATTAAAATAATGATTTAAAGTTTAAAAATATTTAGTAATTTATAATAATATTTTGTAATTTTTTATTTTCAATGTGGTTTTTCTAATAACATCGTGAGAAAAAAACATCAGATTACGATCCCAATTCCCGAGAAATTGATGGGAACAATATTTATCACTATGCCATGAAGATGCATGCAGAATTGAGATGTCGGCAATACCATATCTAACAAGCACTTATATCTACTGATGCTCATTTAATGAATCCAACATAATAAAGCTTATTTGAAGGTTTCAGCATTCAACATGCATGAAATAGGATTAGCCTTTTTTTTATGAGAATGCTGGAAATTTATATCCAGATGCTATACCCAATGTCTTCTGATGCCAAAGGAGCCATTTTTATTAAGATTGGCACTTGAGTCATCGTGTTACACTTCCCAGACAAGAATCCCTATATGAATTGGCCACACATAATGTGGACATACTCAAAAAACATGCATTGAAATTTCAGACTTTATAATGCACTGCAGAAACTCTATTTATTCCTAGCATGGTTTTAAGACTCATCCAAGTCACTGACTCAGAATTTGAAGGACCTATTCTGGTTCAATTCCACAGGTTGGGGAAAGGGCAGTGGCCGAGTTTGCCTGTCCGACTCGTTCATCTCTCTCTCTCTCTCTCTCTCTCTCTCTCTCTCTCTCTCTCTCTCTCTCTCTCAGAAAAGGTGTGCCTACAACTGAGCACCACGCAGAAAAGAATGTGCATCAAATCCACCCTGTCCATTAGGTGCATGGCCACATTTTCACCATGGATCCTACAACATAGTTCAATCCAAACCATAGGGAACGGTGTAAAATCATGGGTAACAACTCTACATTCACGTCAATGTGGCCACACGAGTCTTGGATGTACGGTTTTTTTCTTGGAATCCATTCATCCCAGTGTGGCGCGTCAAATGTGTGGATTGGAATATTGGATACAATATACACACCACGGTGGACCCCACGATTTGGATGATTTTAGTTGTGGAAATTCCCATCTCAACTGTTCCCCATGGTGTAACCCACCTGAGTTTTGAATCGACCCGATTTTTGGGCCGCAGTCCAAACACAGTGGTGCATATAGGGGTGCACACGGTTCGGTTTCGGTTTTGAAACTGGAACCGAATGGCCAAGGATGTAGTTGAATTGGTCCTGCCAGCTGTCAATCTGGACCGTTAATGTGAAGGGGGCCACCGTTAGTTCTCATCCCTTTTGGAACCGGATCTGAACCGTGTGCACCCCTAGGTGCATATGATGGACAGTGTGGATCTCATCTACACTAAGTCTTCCATCCACATCAGTGAATAGTCACGGAAGCATGAATTGCAAAAAAGGAAAGAAAGAAAGACTTTGATACTTTGGACGCATGTGATGAATGATAAACAGGCACTTATTAATTCAAATTAAACCATCCAAATGAATGCTATAGATTTAGATGTGTCAGGACCCAAAAATTACTGTTATTTCATTTATAAGTATCAGATTGATGGACGTTTATTGGACAATAAATGATGAAAAATGTGCAAAATTGCAATGATCTTATTTCAACAAATAAGGGTCCAGAAATAAGAGCATTGTTGTCAAATAGCAAAAGCAATTATATGCGACCCAAGGGGCTTGTGTGCATATGTGATCGCATATGCCATCGCACAAATTTTTTCATTGCATAAGTGATGACATAATCGCATATTCAATCACATAACACAACCACCTCATGTAATAGAATGCCAACTCCACAAAACTATCACCTAGCTGAAAGCAGGCTTGTGTCTCAAGGCAACAAAGTGGCTGATAAGGCTAACAACGTGCAAGGGAACCACTTTTATTTTTAATTTTCACATTTTTTTTTAGGGGTCGTTTGGATGCATGTAAATGGTTTAAGTGGGAAATGATTTACAGATGTAAACCATTTACAGTCTGTCCTATTTGGATGTAAGTTGTAAATGATTTGGTAAATGATTGTCTGTGTTTGGATAGCCAATCTTAGAAAATATAGCCGTTAAATTGTATATGTGGAGCATGTAAATGAAATCCCACTTTTTTGCCTGTAAATCAAATGGGGGTAAATGTTGTAAATCATTTTCAGCTTGTAAATGATTTACAAACCAAAAAGGTCATCCAAACAAAGAGTAAATGATTTCCGAAATCATTCACAATTTGCCTAATTTACAGGCATCCAAACGACCCACTACCATCAAGATTTTAGCAAGTTGAGAGTGAGGAAAAAAGAAGAAGAAGAAGAAGAAGAAGAAGAAGAAATGTGCATTCAACCATCTCAGTTTCACAAGAGTCGCGACACCAAAACATAATTTCAAATCTAACAACATCCATACTGATGTAGAGCGGGTCGCAGACACTTTCATGTCCAAGATGGATCAGAGAAGGCCCGATCAGAAGCAAAAGTCATCAAGACCGTCAGAACCTTAAAACAGGCATATCTCGCAAACCGGAATGAGTTACTCGACGTACCTTATATGATTTTCGGGTAGGACGAGCTACTTTGGCCAACCAACCCGGCTGCCCACGCCGAATTTGCGAGATTGCATCATATCGACGGTCGAATTCCATGTGTATTTTCGTTTTTACTATTTTTAGTAAGTTTTAGTTTGATTATAACCCTTCATCCGTTGGGCTTTAGGAGTTGTGTCCAAATGAAAAGTGTTTAAAAAATTTAGGAGAATAACGTGGTTAAGCCACATAGGACACTTACTATAAAAAGTAAATTTATTGACTATAGTAAGTTACGAATTTTAGGGAGTTTTAGTTATAGTTTAATTCTTAAACTTCTTCCTAGTCTTGGTATCCCTATTTAAAGGGTTGTAGACTCGTTTATTTCACCTATCAATCAATCAATACGTTTCTTTCATATATCTTAAAATTATTTCTATTTCTTTTCCTCGTGAATTCAAGAAGTCTTTGTGAGGAGTCTATAGAAGCTTTGTGGATTTGGAGTAGTTATCCTTGAGGAAGACGGTGATCGACCTCATCACGTTCATCCCTGCATCAATTGGTATCAAAGTGAGGACTCCCCTCAGGCCGATGGCAAACAACAAAGGTATGAACAAAAATCCTGTAGACAGTGATCCAAGGATTCGTTATCTTTCGGAAAGAATAGAAGTTTTCCACTGGGAGAGTCAGTTGACCATGTAAGGGCTGCAAACAACCCTCAACCGTATTGCAGATGCAGTAATTCCACCACGAGTTCAAAGTGATGCTCAACCGCCTGTGGTCCCTATACGACACAACCCCAATTTCTGCAAAGCACCATCAGATGATGGTAAATCGCAGGCCACCACTTTGATCATGAGGAAGCCATTATATATGTCAAAGGTAGAAATAGAATTACAACAAGACAACATCTTTCCAATGAGGTGCACTATAAACCAAAAAGTCTGTAATGTGATCATCGATGTCAAGAGCAGTGAGAATCTCATGTCGAAAATAACGGTGGAAAAGCTGCAACTAAAAACAGAAAAACATCCATCTCCGTACACGATTGGATGGATCAAGGAAGTTAACAAAACAGAGGTAACCGAACAATGCACCGTCTCATTTTCAATTGGTAAAAATTATAAGGAACGAGTACTTTGTAACGTACTCGACATGGAAGTTTGTCATATGTTACTTGGTCGGCCATGGCAAAATAATATTGATGTTATTGCTACACAAAGAGGTCAGGATGACGCATTTACATTTACTAAAGACGGTAGAAAGACTGGCCACGTCGCTATGGGAACGAAGAACCAACCCAAGACTTCAGAGTTGAGGAACATTCTCTCACAACTAAACAAGCTTTTGTTAAACAATCTGAGGAAACAAGAGATATATATGCATTAGTTGAAAAGAAAGAATATATGAAGCCTCTGAACATCCCAGGGGATTTGAAACCAGTGTTGCAGGAGATCAAGGCAGTTGTGCTCGACGAACTCCCTAATAAATTGTCTCCCATATGAGATAAAAAAAAAAAAAATTTTAAAAACCACATTGATCCCGTCTCAAGGGCAAGTCTACCTAATTGCCCACATTATCAGAAAGAATATGAGATCTTGAGGGCAGAAGTGAAGGAACTAATCGATACTAGTCAAGTCAAGGAAAGCATGAGTACATGTATTGTGTCAACTCAAGAGCCTAATGTCAAATATAAGAAAATGGCTAATAAACATCGGCGTCAAAAGTTATCTCAGAATCATGAGCCAAGTTCCTTGAGTAACTCGAGGACGAGTTTTTTCCAAGTGGAGGGGTATGATGTAGAACGTGTCACGGATATATTCCTAGCATGGTTGGACCAAAAGAAGGTGGACCGTAAATTGATCATAACTTTTGATCCGGGTATCGTTACAACGCACCAGACCGAGTATCAAGAACCAAAGCAGCACGAGAACTCAAGGACGAGTTCTTTTGAAGTAGAGGGGACTGATGTAGAGCGGATCGCAGACACTTTCATGTCCAAGATGGATCAGAGAAGACCCGATCAAAAGCAGAAGTCATCAAGACCGTCAAAACCTTAAAACAGGCATATCTCGCAAACCGAAATGAGTTACTTGACGTACCATATATGATTTTGGGGTAGGACGAGCTACTTTAGCCAACCAACCCGGCTACCCATGCCGAATTTGCGAGATTGCATCATATCGACGGTCAAATTCCATGTTTATTTCCGTTTTTACTATTTTTAGTAAGTTTTAGTTTGATTATAACTCTTCATCCGTTGGGCTTTAGGAGTTGTGTCCAACAAGAAAAGTGTTTAGAAAATTTACGAGAATAACGTGGTTAAGCCACATAGGACACTTACTATAAAAAGTAAATTTAATATTTATAGTAAGTTACGAATTTTAGGGAGTTTTAGTTATAATTTAATTCTTAAACTTCTTCCTAGTCTTGGTATCCCTATTTAAAGGGTTGTAGACTCGTTTATTTCACCTATCAATCAATCAATAAATAGTAACAAAAGCTTCATTACGTGGATTGGGAGTTTCTATGAGGAGTCTAGAGAAGCTCCGTGGATTCGGAGTAGTTATCCTCGAGGAAGACAGTGATCGACCTCATCACGTTCATCCCTGCATCACATACTCATGCAAAAGTTTCATTACTGTCGCAAATCCATATCAGCTGACATGAGAAATTAACATAACTGCATTCAAATAGCTACCGAAAATAATCATATATACAGTTCAACAGAAATTACTTCACAATTCCCTAATTCGATATCAAAGAGAGCTATCGTTTAAATTGATCGGCTACTATCCAATTTCATCAAAACACAAAACATCAAAATCTACCATAGAAAAAGCTACATACAACATACATAACCCATCATCAAACATAAAACACTTTAAATCCATCTAAACACCAAAACATACATTCCAAAACCAAACACAGAACCCTAGATCATCTTGCCAACAGATCTATCAGTCAAAATCATAGGAATCTCCATCCAAACGCATCAAAACACCATCTAGATGCCTGTAAGTTGGGTAAAATGTAAGTAACTTACAAGGAAGTCACTTACAGGTGGTGTTTGGGGGAGGAAATTCACATGTAAGTCACTTACAACCTGTAAGTCACTTGCAGTCAAATCTTCCAGGAAACTGCAGGGGGCTGGGGGTGAGAAGTCACTTCCCTGTAAGTGACTTACAGGCCCAACGTTCGGATTTTTGAAAAGAGGGAAAGGGGGAGAAGTGGTCCAACAGCCTACCTGCAATTAGCTCCAATCTCTCTCTCTCTCCCTCTCTGCAATCGTCTGTCTCTCTTTCTCTCCCTCTCTGCAATCGTCTCTCTCTCTCTCTTTCTCTCCGTCTCTGCAATCAGCTCTCTCGCTCTCTCTCTACAATTGCCGTGCGCCGGTTGCTAGGGTTACAAGCTTCTTCTTTTTTTATTGCTTTTGAATCGGCCCGATTCCGTGAGGCCGTGACAGTGGGCCCACCTTATATATTGATAGACGCGGATTTCCGGCGAAATCCTGCGCATGGATGCTCGGTGGGGTCCACTGCAATGTATGTAAGAAATCCGTTCAGTCCATCCTTTTTTCGAGCTCATTTTAGGTCGTGCGGCGAAAAATAAGGTAGTTAAAAAACTCAAGTGGGTCACACGAGAGGGAAAATTGGGGAAAGAAATTTCTACAGTTGAAACCTTCCTAGGCTCCACCTTGATGTTTATATGATATCCAAACCGTTTAAAAGGTCATTCCCAGTAGGATGAAGTGAAAAAACTAAAAGTATAGCCTGATACAAAACTCTTATGGCCATAAGAATGCTTCAACTGTGTTTACTGAATTCCCACTTTTTCCTGTTGTGTGGCCCACTTAACTCTTGGATATACCTCATTTTCTGTCACGGGTCCTAAAATGAACTCTAAAAACGGATGAACAGAATGGATCTCTCACGTACATTGAAGTAAGCCCCACCCAACATTCTTGCGTAGGAACCTCTTGCGAAAGGCTCCGGAGGAAAATCCGCGTTCGTATTGATATGGAAAACAGATTGGCGTGGTCGGTGTTCCGTGGGCCCACCATGACGTGTGTTTCAGCCATGACGTTCATATATTTTTCCAAGATCATTTTATGGTGTTAGACTAAAAATGAAGTATATATCAAGCTCAGTTAGACCACAATACGGAAAACAGTGTTGAAAGAGTGTGGACCATTAAAAACCTTTTGGGGGCTATCAAAGTTTTGGATCAAGCTTATTTTTGTTTTTTCCCTTCATCCGGCCTGCATGACCTAATCAACATATTGGATGTCAAATAAACAGTACAGTGGACATTAGAAGGATTTTAATGGTGGATATCCAATTACTATTGTTTTCCAGTGGTGTGATTGACCTGATATTTATATTACTCTCATTTTTTGGGTCAAGTTCTAAAATGATCTGTAAAACTGGATGACAAAATGGATGAAATACATACATCATAGTGAGGCCCACAGATCACTGACCATCAGCCACCGGGATGGTGGGAGGAGAGTAGCCAATCCGTTTCCGCACGCGGATTAGCTCGGATTTCCTAGTTCCTACACCGGGGACTAAGTGGGGCTCACCTTCATGTTTTTGAGAAATCTACCACGTCCATACGTTTTTTTAGATCATTTTAAGACATACAGCCAAAAATGAGCCGGGTTCAATACTCGAGTGGCCACAAAAGCGAGGATTCAACGTCCACAGTTGAAATATTTGTGGGGCCAAAAAAGTTACGAATTAAAATAATATTTGTATTTTCGTTTATCAAGTAGTAATGATGTTATGAACGGTGTAGATGGCATGCAAACGTCATTGTCGACCCAGAGAGATTTCAACAATATGAATTTCCCTGCCACCTTTTCCTTGAGTACGGCCCACTTGATAATTGGATCCGGTTCATTTTTTACCTTAAGTTGTAGAATGATCTCAAAAAATGGATGAACGTGATGGATCTCTCATAAACATCAGCCTCACCTAGCTATGTCCCCTGCGCAGGAACTTCTTTTGCAGGAAATCCACGTCCCAGGTTGAAACGCTTGCTACGGGAGTGACGTCACTAAGTTCTGTGGGGCCACCATGCGTTTTGTACCCCCATCGTCTATCTAAATTGAAATATTATATTAGGGCATGATTCAGAGAATGAGTCAAATCCAAAGCTCGAGTAGACCTGCCACAGAAAACTATGATGAGAGTGACGCCGACCATTAAAAAGCTCTAAGGCCACGAAAGTTTTGGCTCAAGCTTACATTTATGTTTTCCCTTCTTTCATACCTGCGTTAACACATGAACGAACAGGATGGATATCAAATAAACATCACAGTGGACCTTCCGATTGTTTCAACTGTGAGTGTCACTCTCCCCACTACTTTGTATGGTGGGGTCCACTCTAGCCTTAGATTTGCCTTATTCTTTGGATCATGCCCTAAAATGATCTCTCCAAATGTATGGACCGTGTGGATTCAATACATACATCATGGTAGGGCTCACAAAACATAGTGATGTCACTTTAGTAGCCAGTCCCACTACTCAACCTGTGATTAGTTAATTGGCATCCTATTGATATATCCACGCTGTCCATCAGTTGTGTATTCATGGGCCAAAAAAATGAGGCAAAACCTAATCTCAAGTAGGTCACATCACAGGAAATAGTGGTGATTGATTGTCCACCATTAGAGACCACGTATGGCCTATCACTATGTTTATATGTCATCCAACCTGTTGATAATGTCACACATATGTGTATAAGGGAAAACATAAATATAAGCTTGATCCAACTCTTTTGCAGCCCATAAAAATTTCTATTGGTGGGCATTCAATTGTCAGTAATTGTTTCTTTCAGTGTGGCTCATCTAAGATTTGGATTTTATTTTTTTATGTGCAAAGCCTCATAATGAACCAATGAAATATACATCAAGCGGGTCCCATGGTCTAGTCCATCATGGTGGACAATTGCTCATATATTTTTATTTTTTATTATTTAGCTATTGCCCATTAAGATGGGCCATTTTTATTTTATTAAACCATATTGTGTGGTCCCGGAAGTTATACGATGATAAGGCTCTATTAATGAGTTGTTATCAACATCTCCTCCTAGAGTTATGGCTGATCTAAAGTCTTCAATGGCCTCGAAAGAATCTAGTCTCCTTGTGAGATGTTTCTTTAGTATATTGCACTATTATTTTATAGTCATTCTTTTTGTTGTAAATCCGGCAAAGAACTCAATCATCTAGCTACAGCAAAAGGATTTGTTAATGAGCCCGGTTAAAATTTTCCCATAGTTTCCTACCAATTCTTATATTAGGTTATTGCAATATATTATATGTATTTTGAATTAGTGGGCCCACTTTTATGGCTAACTTAATGATTGTTTTACTAAAAAATTGGCTTAAATATTTATCTACATGGGCCTAACAAAATTATATATTTGGTGCCAATTTTTTTTTATGTAATCATAACAAATTGGAATGATTTTGTGCGCTAAACTTAGTTCGATGTGAATATAAAGCTTCTTATCTATAAATAACTTACAGGTTATCAAAATATAAAAACCAACTTACCTAGAAGTGACCTACAACCTACATTCAAACAAGATTACCTCTAAGTAACTTTCATATGTAAGTCATGTAAGTCACTTACAACTTAAAGAACTTACGAGCATTCAAACACACTCTCAAGCTATGTAATTCACTAAAAAACTTTTTTTTAAATTTTTAAAGAGAGGAAAAAACGAGATCCAGAGCTCTCCATCGAAAGTCGCTCCACAAAAACAAATCTACATAAGAAGAATTAGGGTTCGAATGGAAAAATCACCAATGTGTTTAAGAATTTAAAAGAAGATTGTTGAAGAGGAGAGCGGATTGTTAGCAAAGAGAGAGCTAGTTTTTTTTTTACTCCTCATATCTCAACCACAGAGTTGAGAGAATGAAAGCGTAAGAGAGTGACATACGAACATGAGATTTCTACCGTACAATTTAAGGGGTCGTTTGGCACTCTCCAACGATCCAGTATTTTGTGCAGTCTGGAACTCAATTTCAAGATTTTCATGATTTGAAAATCCTGGATTTCAATTACATGTAATACCCTGTACTTCTCAGCACTCGGTTGTCACTGCGTAACGTAATTTAGTATAAATACAATCCTAGATTATGTGTGAATATGTACCTTTATAAGACCCGTGTCCTAGACTGTACCGTTCCGTATGCTTCTGCGGTCCTCTCGGTCGAATTCCAGCAACCCTCGACCTGTATCCGACGTTTGCGCGCAATCCTAAGCCGAGACTTGCATACCGAAGTCGACTCGACCCGAAGCTTGTATCTTAGCGACCGTGCCGTCGTTGCGACTCGCGCACCGAATCGATACCCGGGGCCAAGAGATGTGGGTCGGCGTTCATTCCAAAGAAATGCCACGCGTTGCAAATTTCGAGGGAATCTCTACAATATGTCTCATCAATCAATCAATCAATCAAGTTAAGTACACTCCATACCTCAAGTACGAGCAATCCATCCCTCCTTTTTTCCAAGTTAACACTCTCTCTCCCTACCCATCCATCTTTTTCCAACTTTCAAACTGAACTTTACCTCTCCATCTCCTTTCCTTGCAACACCCATCTCATATCATCCCATCACTCCTCTCTCTCTCTCTCTCTCTCTCTCTCTCTCTCTCTCTCTCTCTCTCTCTCTCTCTCTCTCTCTCTCGTATGGAATGGTGTGTGTGTGGCCTATCATGAAGTAAGTATTTCATCCATGCCATCCACAGAGTGGCCCACGTGGTAGACCGTTTGGACGGGCCTGATCGAAGGAAAACACAAGTATCAGTTTGATCTGAGGCTAATGTGGGCCACACGTGTGGAACCACCATGGTATATGCACTAGCTCCACACCGTCCAGGGGTTAGGGCGGCGGGGCCCACCCTCATGTTGATGTGGATTAATCCATGTCGTCCAGAGCGTTCAAACCCCTTGGACGCTGGACATGTAATATATATATATAAGGGAAAAGGTACAATGCGCTCGAACTGACGATAAGCTCCCATGAGGTCGAGCTGAGTGGGCCGCACTGTGATGTGTTTCGACCATCAACACCGTTCATTTGATGGGTACCCTTTAAATTATGGGATATCCCAAAAATCAGCCATATACGGAACTCAGGTGGGCCATACCATCTACAATTATGTGAAGACACCATTAAAACATATAAAAGCACTTAGTAGGGCCCACCTGAGTTTTTCATGCGCCTTAAACTTGGTCTGAACCCTCATTCAAGTGGGACACACATAATGGATGGGCTGGATTTGCAAACTACATCTCGGTGGGCCCTCAAAAATGGTTATGAATGTTTTAATGGTGCACGGCCCCTCCCCACTTCTTTATGTGGTGTGACCCACACAAGTCACGGATTGACTTGATTTTTTAGACCTAGGCTCACGATGGAATGGTGCATCTGACTGATGGGGTAGATGTTCGAAACGCATCACGGTGGGGCCCACACAGCTCAACCTCATGGGGCGTTAAAATCAGCTCGAGCGCATTGTACCTTTTCCCTATATATAATATGTTATGATATTTATTTATATATATTGTTATTATATGAGGTGGGCCACACGTGTGGACCCACCATGTAAATATGCATAAGATCTGCACCGTCCAAAACATTCAGGGTCTGGACAGTGAATCTTTGTAATTTATATATTTTATATTATATTATATATATTATATTATATATATATATATATGTAAGGTGGGCCACGTGCGTGGGACCCACCACTGATGTGTGTTCGTATCCACGCTGTCAAGCGATCTGGACGGGTGGAGTCCACCGTGATGTATGTTTATATCCACGCCGTCCATTCATCAGTTGGACGGGTGGAGTCCACCGTGATGTATGTTTATATCCAGACTGTCCTTGGTTGGGACGGTTGATCCCCAACAGGACGTATGTGTTCCTTTCACGACGCCCATCTGTTTGGCTGTGGGGCCCACCCCACACGTGTGGGGGAGGGGCCGACCTTGTCATACGTGTTCTATATTCAAACCGTCCATAGCAGATGATCCAAACCGTTCGTCATCTGGACAGTATTGACCAACAACCCTTTCACTAGCAGACTGATGTATTGACGTCAACGGGTGGGGTCTGGTGATCCAGACCGTTCATCTATGTGGACCCCACCTCCTTTCAGTTGTTGGGGACGTCAGCAAGTGTTGTGGGTCCCTTTGATCCACGCCATTCGTCCGAACGCTGGGACCCACTGCTGTGATGACGTCAGCAAGTTCTGTGGGTCCCACATGATGTATGTATACATCCAAACCGTTCAACCATCTGGTGAGATCGCCTTGAGGCTTGAGACTAAAAATAAGACAGATTTAGTTATCAAGTGGACCACGTTGTCAAGAACAGTAGAGATTGAACATTCACCGTTGAAATTCTTTTGAGAGTGCAGAAGTTTTAGATCAATATGGTATTTGTTTTGCTTTGGATTCAGGTCTCTATGACCATACGAACACGTTGGATAGAAAATAACATTACGATGGGCCCTACCTTGAAGATGTGTTGTATCCACACCGTCCATCCATTTTGGCGTAGGCCACACCTTGACGTTGTGGCCCATCTGTTAAGGCCCATTTGATGTATTAGGCCCATGGGTCGTGGCCCTTGGTGATGTATATTCGGCCCGTGTATGTGGCCCGCCATGTCGTATGCATTGTATATCCATGACGTCCATTTGTGGGTCCCTCATGATGTATACTCCACGTCGTTCATCTTCCAAGCCCACCTTGATGATCATCATCCACACCGTCGGTCTACCTTTGATGAATATGTTGTATATCCACACTGTCTATCATGTGGACCACACTACAAAAATCTATGGGGATTGAATGACTACCATTGAAACCCTTTTTGGGTCACAAAAGTTTTGGATCTATATGAATTTTGTTTCCCTCTTAATCCAGGTCTTTGTGACCTTATGATCAGGTTAGATGGGGAATAAACTTTATGGTGGGCCCTGTGATTTGCTTAATAGTGAGGATCGTTATCTTCACTGCTATTTGTGGTATGGTCCAGATGATTTTCCAATCATCATCTTCGCTACTATATAGGGTGTGGTTCAGTTGATCCTTCGATATGATTCATTTTTGGAATGTATGAGGCTCATTGGTGCGGCCCGTGGTTGCGGCCCACTTGATGTATATGAGGCCCACCTTGATGTGATGATTTATATCCATGTCGTCCATCTGTTTTGCCAGCATGGGACCACCGTAATGTATGTTTTGATCCACACCGCCCATCTGTGTGGGCCTAGCCATGATGTACGTGTATTGTACACACTGTCCAGTAGTTGGACAGGTGCTGATGGTGCTGGACAATATTTGGACAGTGCTGATTTACATGGGCAATGTTTGGGCGGTGTTGATCATCATTAAAGTGTAATAAAACCCACATGTTGTGTATATGAGGCCCATTGACTTGACCCATCTGATTCGGCCTATTCACTCGGCCCATTTGTATCAACCCATTTGATCGACCCAATTGACTTGGCCCATTTGATTCAGCCCATTTACTCGGTCCAACTGATTTGGCCCATTTGTAACGACCCATTTGATTCGACCCGTTGATACGGCCCGATGTTATATATACATTGGCCCATGAGTGAGGCCCAATGTGATGCGTATATGCCCTATAAGCGAGGCCCATGATGATGTGTATTAGACCCTTGTATGAGACCGTGGACCCATTATATGATAGACCCTATGAGCGTCATTCCTTGGGAGTAATGTTGGTTAAAGGTCTACATTGTTGGGCAATAATGGTTAGACACTCACATTGTGACCTTCCCTTAGGCCTGGTTAGGCCCATTATCATCATTCTCTTGTGGGTTATCCCAAACAATTGGGCCCCATTGATATTGTTTGGTCTATCATCGGTCGTCCATCTATGAACCCGGCCTTGCGTCGAGATCGATTACCGATTTTGATTGACGATCGAGGCCGATTACCAATTTCGATTGACGTGGCCGATTTGTCGATTCTGATTATCGAGGCCGATTATTTATCGATTTCGATTGTCGTGGCCGATTGCCAAATTAGCGATCGAGGCCGATTATCGTGACTGATTTTCGATTTCAATTGACATGATCGATTTGTCGATTCCGATTGTCGATACCAATTCTGATTATCGAGGCCGATTATCAATCGATTTTGATTGTCGTGGCCAATTGCCGATTAACGATCAAAGCCAATTATCGTGACCGATTTGCCGATTCCGATTGTCAATACTGATTTTGATTATCGATCGATTTCAATTGTCGTGGCCGATTGTCGAGGCCGATTGTCAATACTGATTCTGATTATCGATCGATTCAATTGTCGTGGCCGATTGTCGAGGCCGATTATGATGTATATGCGACCTGTATTTGAGGCCCATTCTGATGAGCATTCGGCCTCGACTTGATGCATTTAAGGCATATCTAATGCATGTGAGGCCTATGTGACGAGGCCCATTGTGGTGTATTTGAGGGCCAGACGTTGGAGCCCGTTGTGTTGTGTATTAGGCTCTTATGTGAGGCCATGGGTCCACTATATGATAGGCTCTATGCAGACCATTCCTTAGAGGCAATGTTGGTTAAATGTCTACATTGTCAAGGTCGATTGTCGATGCTGGTTATATGATACCGATTATGAGTATGTGACAGCGTAACATAATGATACATACCCATACGCATTATCTGCATGTTTGTTATGAGATGTCGTTGACCATTGCATGTGTCATTGGGCAGGTTGTTATGAGACTCCTGATAGGCGGAAATTGTCTCACATGAGCGCATGATATGCACAGGACTAATACATGACTGAATTGTATGACTCATATATTTGGCATTGTGTGTTATGATTACTGTACGCCTTAGCGACATCAGGGCCGTAGCCTCCACAGGCATATCGTGGATGACCAGATGAGACACCGAAAATATGTTATTAGCATCGGGCTGTCATAGATGACCCTTGGTGAAAATCCCTAAACCCTCTTGGTACCAGAGGACGCCCCAACGTCGAGACCGAATGGATATATATGAGTGCATGAGGGCCATATACCAGTAGGCCGCATCTCCCACTGTGTTGTGGTCGGTTGGGAGGGGATGTGGTCTTACCCGCCTGAGGGAGTAAGCATAGTTAGGTTAAGTTTGACCAGCTCGTGAATGAGTCCGCTATCGACGTGTTGGGTAGATATTGGCCGACTACTGGTCAGGCTGATAATGAGGTATTTTTCACTTACCCAGTTGTGCGCTTGATGGGGCGACAAGCTAGTGTTGAGTGTACTAGACCCCGGTGATGATCCCAACGATGAACATTACCGATATGTGGACTTATTGGGCAGGAGTTGCATATTCATTCATTCATTCACTATCCACTCGGGCTGGTGGTGCGCAACTATTTATTGTGTGTGCCTTCGTAATGGCCAGGATTTCGATTGGAGCGCGCGACTAACCTAAGATCAGGAGTTTACCACATTGAGTCTGACTATCCAAATTTAGGTATGAGACTGGTTTGGATAGAAGTCTCCTGTAATGGACCCCATAGCTTGCGATACTACGTACCATCATCCCGACTTCACACTCCGGCATGGTTATTCCATTCGCACCGCATATTGCATTACATCCGCGACATATGGTATTTTGAGTTAGTGTGTTTTTGCATTTATATGGTTTAGATACAACATCTGATATTTGGTTCTTTATGACTCCTCATTTGCATAGCTGATCTGTATTGTGTCCTTTGATATTATTTGACTCATGAACTTGACAGTATTTCTGCTTACTCTGATATCGTATGATTCATGATATTACCTGTATTTTCAACATTGTATGATTGTGACATTGTATTTGTGTACTTGACACTTATCTTGTGCACACACTTTCACCACCCTCTAAGCTTTCTATAAGCTTATGCACGATAGATGCGTGCAAGAGATGATAGGTTGCAGCAGCGTGGAGCTTGAAGCATGTAGCTGACTTCTGGAGTTTTGATTTTAACATATGTATTTCCCTTTCAGCATTGTATTCAAATGTTTATATTAGTGGATATGTGATGATGATGTTGCATTTGTGATTTGGGTAAACTTGTGGTTATGTCTCTTATGAGATAAATACACGTTGGAAAATCCTCCTTGTAGGGTCCCATGATTGGAACCTAGCAAACGGGCATTGGGAGTCGAGAATGGGGCACTACGGAGGCTGTCGGCACCGGATTCGACAATCGGGATTCCTGTGAATCCGATTTCCAGGTTTGGGGTGTGACAACCTTCTCCCAACCATCAAAAGTAATCCCTGTCTATAAATCAAAATGTCCATTCTTGAAATCAGAGCGAACCACACTATATGTCAAATAACCTGAGCGATGATTGCACGAATCAAATCATCTATTCGAAGGATTAGTCATTACATGTCTTTAAATAGTCACAAGGCCCTAAACCAAGGGTTTGACCATCGGATAATCATTGGACAAGTGAGATCGGATTATTAAATGGAAATCCATGATATTTAACACTTAAACCAACCATCAAAACCTTCTAATGTGAACTAGGAATGGCCCTGATCTTAGATCCTCTCAACAACCCAGCAACAAGATCCCAATACTAAGAAATATTCTATTTTCATTTAAACGTGTCTTAGGATTACTAACTTAAGATCGAGAATAGAAAGTAACAACCCAATTGAAATGATCAACCTTCATATAGGATAAATTCGTAAGTAAGACCCCTTACTAGGATAAGGATAGATTGATCTTCAGTCCAGAACGGTTAATAAACCTAGTACGAGGAACATACGACTCAGATTTCACCCACTAATAATTAGGACCCACGATAACCTACAATTAAGGATCCTAAACTCTTAAAAGGTTAGATACTTAACCACCTAAAACTATCAATTTGAAACCATAGCCAACAGAGGACCTCCTGGGACGAATGGACGGTGTTGATTGAACTAAATATCGATGTGGGCCCCACTTTTAAACCTCGCGGGTACACGAATAGTGTGCTCCTGCAATGCATGAGACCGCGCTCCTGGTCAAACCAGAGTTGACCCGTTAGAAACCAAAAAAATGGGATTTCTACCCATTTTTCCCGCCATACAAAAGTTTAAATGGATGGAGTCCGTTTGTGATGAAACTGGCCCACTGTGACCCTCCATTCAGACAATCGGAACCGTCCATCATGATGAGCAGGTGGATCTGACCTGAATCAATGGCATTTCTACACGAGTGTCTCACACATGGGTGAACACCCTCGTCCATAAACATTGCCTTGTGCGCACAATTTTGCCAAAAATGGAACTTCGTTCCTCTTGTGAGTTGGCAAATCGAGACAGCTCAGCTCCTCCATCCCAACCCTTTATTTAAAAAATAAAAATAAAAAATCTCAGCCATCGAAACCAACCACATGGATTATGGTTGAGTAAGAAACCGGTATTGCATATAAAGAGGAGTTTTCTATTTCCTTTCCCCTTTCTCTTTCGAAATTAGAAACCCTAAAATCTATCCTAACCATTCTAGTTCAATCCAGATGATATACATATGGCAAAACAGCCACCCGATTTTGTATCTTCCACAACAAGGTATGACACATTAAGAAAATCAACCGATAGCTTCAAACCCATGAATCACCAGGAAAACTTTATCCAAGCTTCAAAATCACCAGTCTGGAAGCTTCATAGATCGAATCTGAGTCGTCCATAAGCAGTAGAATTGAGAAAGATGCATTCGATTGAAGAACGTCATGAAAGCTCCATCACCTTCCTCATCAAGCAACATTAGCCGTTGATCTCCTTTCGGCCATCAATTGCAGATCCGTTTCATCCATCAGGTAGCCCGTACGCTATGTTCGACCAGCAACGGCAGCCTTGAAACAGATCACGCATAATCGACGCTTTCCGATCCAAGACAGTAAGCGGATTTGAAAACGAGTTGTGTGCGAAGCTTGCTGCCGAGTCGACTCAACCCACCTGAATTGAGTCAAGTCTTGCTTTGTTTGACGTCTGTAATGGACGTAGATGGAAGACAGATAAAGAAAGAAGGAAGGCTGAGAAGAAGATGGAAGGAGGGAGTGAGCACCGTCCAGCCATCTTCCGCACTGAGTTAGCTCAGTTCAATCCGAGTATTGCTGGAGTTTTCCAGCTAAATCAGAAAAAGAAGAAATAAGAGAGAAGAAAGAAGAAAAGGAAAGAAAGAAAAGAAAGGAAGGAAGGAAGAGAAGAAGAGGGACTTTTATTTTCCTGATACGGAGTCGCTGTGATTCGACTCAGTGAATCACCTTGCAATCAGGGCCTGGTCTGAACTGGTTCGAGTCTAACCCGGTCCAGCTAACATTTTAGCAGAAAATGGAGAATGGGGAAGAAGATGAGAGAGAGAGAGAGAGAGAGAGAGAGAGAGGGGGGGGGGGGGGGGGAGGGGGGGGACTCGTTGTCGAGTCGAGTTGAGTTGACTCATTGTAATCAAGTTGATTCAAGAAACCTTGGTAAGCTTATTCTATAGTGTAGTTTAAAATGTTGATATAACTATAAATATTGATTTTTAATATTAACTTAAATCAATCGATGATTAGTGTCTCCTTCATATGGACCGCACTAAGATCAAGTTGGCTCGAAGCATGTCAAGCTAGCGTAGTCAAGTTAGTTGGGTCAGGTAAGTTGACTGAGTTTTATTATGTAATTCCTATTTCACATTAGATAATACTCAAATTTATATTTAAGTGTGGAATATTCTAAATCCTTTAGGTACAAACCTTTTGTGAGAAATTAATTTAAAGATCAACTGGGGTTGGATTAGATCTGAAGCGTCTTAATTTTGGAATCGGTCGTTGATGAGAAGTGCAAAGTACGTCCACACCAAAGGTGAGTGATATCCCACATGGCTTCATCATTTCGTTGAATTCCAAGATAGTTGTATAAAGATATTTTAATTATGCGAATAGTAGTTGTGTTCCTTTAAGTTTTTAATTGGCATGAATAATCATGTGGGAATATCCTAAAATTGTGTCACTTTAATCCACCTCATGAGAGTTATAATACATTCATTATGCCACATTTGAAATTACTCAAGTACATGTATATTTCTACTAGCTGCATTAAATTTAAGATTCTTGCTCTCATTCTAATGTTAAGTTTGCTCCATAGATTAGAATTGTTATAATTTGATACTAATGAAGTTTTAGAATAATAACAATAATAAGTAGTCATTTAGTTTTCCATATGGATGAGATGAACATGAATTAGTATATTAATTTCCATTACTCAAGCCCCACAATTGATAACTATGTAATTGGAATTTAGCATTACATTCTCTATGATATTTTAGTAATGGCTTGACTTTGGGCATAATCCTACTAGTAATGACAAGGGTTATGATATTCCATTTCATCATATTTTACAAACTAAAGTTATGTATGGAACACTATCTTTCACGAGAAATGTTGAATAAACTTGTTGACAATTTAATATGCTTGAAAAGTAATAATTGTGGGCCTTCCTTTGGACTTTGGGAAAGTAAATGAATTTATATTGAGCTCATATTTGAATGTTGAATATCCTATTAAAGGACTACAAGTCTTGATCATGCTTATGAGAGTAATCTTGTTAATTCTATGGAAGCATCATGGTACATGATATTCATGTATGACATATGAGCTTTTCCGAGTGTTCGATGTAAGTCACACTCCGATTGAATTCCTGAAGGCTCTAGCACTTCAGTTAAACTCACAGAGCATGTGCATTTATGTCACTTTGAGCACTCTTTCTTTACATAAAACTTTTCCGAGATTTTAGAATTCATCGGGCGTACCTTGTGTATTTTTTCAGGAGGTCAAACATCTTTGGGCACACTCACTTACATGGCCTTTTCCAGGTAGTGAACCTACCGCGGGCGGTCTTTTCTTTTGACATGGCCTTTTCTAGGTAGTTAATTTACCGTGAGCGGTCTTTTCTTTTGATAGTTGGATGTGCATCCCCAGGCCAATGACTTGAGCATGCATTCATATATTCATGCATATATTCATATGACTTACCTTCCTTATGATATCATTGTCTTATGAAACGAAAATGCTGGTTTAATCTACATTGGAATGATTTGATATGCTTGAATCTTTGAGGGAAGTTCCCACTGAGTTTTCACTCACCTAATCGTGTGGTTACACCAAATAGATGCAGGAATGAGGATAGGTGGAGACCTCTACGATAGGTTTCCAGGGATGGTCGAGTAGGAGTCCGACAATGAGAACCTTCTTACCGTTGTAGTTGAGTCGTAGGAGTTCAATCGATATCTTAAGATTTACTTGCTTTTCATATTTCAGACTATGTGTTTTGTTTGAGTTGTAAAAATATTTCCCCTGTTGTGGGGTTTCATTTTACTCCCATTTACATGTATTAAACTTCATTTTATTATTCTTGATATCCTTGGCTCATGTAGTGATTGCTTTACTTCATGCTTTGAAATTTACTATTAATTGGATGTATGATGGTTCATTTTATAACGTAATACTCAAGTTCTCAATGAGGAACAACTATCATCGGGTTTCGAGAACCAGGGTGTTACATTACATCACTTGTGTTTGGTAGCTTATAGTTAGAATGCACTGAAATAAAAAAATCATACTTGTATGTATGTTTGAATTATGAGGGCTTTCATTTTCAACATCCAGAATTCAAAATTGTTTTTAACCATGAATTTCTCTGTCTCAAACTTAACATTCAATCCTTTTGTTGCTATGTCTTAGTTTCTATACAAAAATCCAATGTTCGTCCTAATACCCCTTGTTGGGAATACAACAAGCCTTAATGTGACTTGTCTGATGTAGAAGTAACCTCAAACAGAATTGCACAACACAATGGGGAAAAATAAATTCAATTAATCACATAAAACATGCGAATTTTATGTAGAAAAATTCTTGCGGGAAAAAACCATAGCACCAACAAACAAACAATCTACTATGAAAAAAAAGTTACAAGAGATGGAACAATTTACAGGTGAAAAACCTAAATTCATCCATCAAAACCTTGACTCACAAGCTTTGATGTTTTGCTCTCTCAAAGTAACTATAATCTTGTATTAATATAGTTTATATAACTCTCGTACATAATTAAAAATAAAACCGCGCACTTACGTGTTCCGCTTGGTCGCACCTTTGGCCGACCGAGACATCAATAGTCCCCCTGTCAATCAAAATAGATTTCGGTTGACCCAAGAATTCCTTAGTTGACCGAACAACACTGCACCAAAATAAAGGTACTTCTATCAATGTGATGTTTGATTGGTTGGTGTTTATTGGGTGGTTAAAAATAAGTGGATTTTATTCAAAGTTATTTAACTACTTCAGTTTAATAACTAGAAATCAAGATAAGATTAATCTACTTAAGGTGTAAGTAACCTATCTTAAGTAATTTACTATCTGAAAACTTCCTTAATTAAACCGACTTGATTAAGAAAAGTAACTTGGTAACTTATGCAAGTTAAAAAAGCTACTTATTTGGTATTCAAAAAGGCCTCAAGTAAACTTCACAGTGATGACAGAACGTCCAAATAATCAGGCCTACTGGGTCATTACTTGGGCTATACAGGTGGTGGCCCACATGATGATTAAATTGACCTGTTTTTAAGGGTGTCCAACTTTTATAGCAGTCCAATGCTTATGGAGGAACCCCTCTGGGCCACCAAAACACTTGTAGTAGAGCAAGCTTATTCTACAAAGGACTCCAGAGGAACCGACCTAAGGGTCCAAAATGAACAAAAGAGTATTCATTAATCAGACTTTGTAATTGTCTATTCTACAGTGATCTCGACTATTTGAGCGGTTTAGATCTGAGATACATGCCACGTGTACAGTAAAGAGCCACTCCTGTCACTCTCGTTGTCCATTAGGGAGCCGAACAGTCCAACACCCCATCATCCGTTAGATACAGCTGTAATCTCTCATCATCAAACCTAACCGTCAATTTATTTGTAGGTGGGCCCTTCCTATCTCTCATCTACGGTGATAACAGGTTGGCCCACCTACTTCTCGTAGATTAATTTGTACGGGAAGGCAATTTGATCGTCCAAGGTTAATTCCTAACCGCACTTTAAATGCGACTTCCAGACCGATCCACGTGCCAACATTGCAATGTGTGCGGAATCCCCGGCGTTGGTCAATAGAATCCATTTGATATGAGAAATGATCAGATACAGCTCTTTCTGTCCAGCCAACGTATCACATATGCAGGGCATCAGAATCGTACAATAGATGGGCCACAGCATAACTTCGTGTTGTGAGATCTTTTATCTTAACTTCGCGTGTGATTTTTTATCTTTACGGTGGAGCCTACGTTGTGCACGGATTGGATTTTCTACACGTGAAATGGTAGTACAAAACAGTTAGACTTGTGCTCATGGCTGGCAGTCCGACCGAATTTTGGACTCGACGAGTCTTCATCCAGTGACTCAACGAGTTTCATAGGCCAGGTTACAAGAGTCGCGAGAATGCTCGAACCGCTGCAAGATCAACGAGGAAAAATCATTGCAGGCTATTTTGAAAATTTTAATTATTTTAAAGGCTTTTACTTAAGAGATTCTATTATTCGGTGCTTAACCTGTGGTCGGGCTTTCGTGTCAGGCCTGGTCTTGAATGCTAGACCTAAGAACCGGGCCCTGGCCTAAAATTTAAGCTGTTTAATGATCAATCCGGGCTTTGGCTTCGTTTAAGAGCCAGCCTGTCAGCCCAGCTCTACCGGGTTAGGATTCCTTTTTATCTTGCATCATGCATGATGGGGCGCACTCTTAATAAACAGCCCAGATCTTGCATAAAAGTTAGTGGCTAGGCTCAAGCTCGGGCCCCATTATCTCAGCAGCCAGGTCCGTGCTCGGTCCAAGGTTTTATTTTCGTGGGCTGTAACTTTGGACAGACCTTGGTCCAGCCCATTAACGGAACATTGGGCCTGTACAAATGGTTTAATTAAATAAAAATGGCCAATCTTAATGGGCAATAGCTAAAAAAAAAAAAAAAAAAAAAATAATATAAGAGACCATGGGACCCGCCTTGATGCATATTTCATCATTCGTTACGTGGCATTGAAAAAAAATCCAAATCTTAGATGAGCCACGCTGAAAGAAACAATTGCCGGTAATTAAATGCCCACCAATATAATTTCTTTTGGGCTGCAAAAGACTTTGATCAAACTTATATTTAGGTTTTCCCTTGACCTTATCAACAGGTTTAATGAAGCAGATGTTGATAACAACTCATTTATGAGTTGGATAGACCATGACACCCGCCTGATGCATATTTCATCAGTTCATCGCCCAAAAAAATTAATCCAAATCTTAGATGAGCCACACCGAAAGAAATAATTACTGGTAACTGTATGAATTTTTTGTGGGCAGCGAAAGAGTCGGATAAAGCGGATCAAGCTTATATTTACCTTTTCCCTTATCTACATATGTGTGACATTAACAACAGGTTGGATGACAAATCAATGTTACGATGGGCTCCATGTGGTCTTTAATAGTGGACATTCAATCATCACTATTGTTTCCTGTGATGTGACCCAACTTAGATTTGGATTTATTTTTAGCATAAGCTCTAAAACGAGATCGCTGAACTGATGGGCAGTGTCACGGCCCCTACGGAATCGGGCCGATTCAAAAGCAAAGAAAAACAAGCGAAACGGATCGGCTACTCCCTGCCATGATGTATGTGATTCATCCATGCTATCTATCTATTTTTCCAGATCATTTTATTGTATGAGACAAAAAATGAGTTACAGCCCAATCTCAAGTGGAGTACATTATAGGAAACACTGTTAAATGAGCGTCGACCATTAAAAACCTTTTGGGCCATAAAAGTTTGGATCAAGCTGATTTTTGTTTTTTTCCTTCATCTGGGTCTGTATGACCCAATCAACAGATTGGATGTGAAATAAACAGTACAGCAGACCCTGGGATGATTTTAATGGTGGATATCCAATGGCTATTATTTTCCTGTGGTGTGGTCCAAAATGGGATTTATATTCCTCTTATTTCTGTTATCAAGCCTAAAATGATCTTTAAAGGCGGATGAACGGAATGGATGAAACACATACATCATGGTGGGGCCCATAGAGCACCGACCACCAGCCACCGGGCTGGTGGAGGGGGAGTAGCCAATCCGTTTGCGAAAAATAGAAGCTTGTAACCCTAGCAACCGGCGCACGGCAATTGCAGAGAGAGAGAGAGCTGATTGAAGAGAGGGAGAGAGAGAGAGAGAGAGAGAGAGAGAGACGATTGCAGAGAGGGAGAGAGAGAGAGAAAGAGAGACGATTGGAGCTGATAGCAGGTAGGCTGTTGGTGCATTTCTCCCCCTTTTCGTCTTTTCAAAAATCCGAACGTTGGGCGTGTAAGTCACTTACAGGGAAGTGACTTCTCACCCCCAGCCCCCTGCAGTTTCCTGGAAGATTTGACTGTAAGTGACTTACAGGTTGTAAATCACTTTCAGGTGAATTTCCTTCCCCAAACACCACCTGTAAGTGACTTCCCTGTAAGTTACTTACATTTTACCCAACTTTCAGGCATCTAGATGGTGTTTTTGATGTGTTTGGATGGAGATTCCTATGATTTTGACTGATAGATCTGTCGGCAAGATGATCTAGGGTTCTGTGTTTGGTTTTGGAATGTATGTTTTGGTGTTTAGATTGATTTAAAGTGTTTTATGTTTGATGATGGGTTATGTATGTTGTATGTAGCTTTTTCTATGGTAGATTTTGATGTTTTTTGTTTTGATGAAATTGAATAGTAGCTGATCAATTTAAACGATAGCTCTCTTTGATATCGAATTAGGGAATTATGAAGTAATCTCTGTTGAACTGTATATATGATTCTTTTCGGTAGCTATTTGAATGCAGTTGTGTTAATTTCTCACGTCAGCTGATATGGATTTGTGACAGTAATGAAACTTCTGCATGAGTATGGATGCTGTTAGATTTGGAATTATGTTTTATTGTCGCGACTCTTGTGAGAAACTGAGATGGTTGAATGCACATCTTCTTCTTCTTCTTCTTCTTCGACTTTTTTCCTCACTCTCAACTTGCTAAAATCTTGATGGTAGGGGGTCGTTTGGATGCCTGTAAATTGGGCAAGTTGTGAATGATTTTGGAAATCATTTACTCTCTGTGTTTGGATGGCCTTTTTGGCCTGTAAATGATTTACAACATTTACCCTCATTTGATTTACAGGCAAAAAGGTGGGATTTCATTTACAGGCTCCACATATATAGTTTAACGACTATATTTTCAAAGATTGGCTATCCTAACACAGACAATCAATTACCTGTAAATCATTTACAACTTACAGCCAAACAGGACAGACTGTAAATGGTTTACATCTGTAAATCATTTCCTACTTAAACCATTTACAGGCATCCAAACGACCCCTAAAAAAAGGTGAAAAATAAAAATAAAAAGTGGTTCCCTTGCACGTTGTTAGCCTTATCGGCTACTTTGTTGCCTTGAGAGTTGAGACACGAGCCTGCTTTCAGCTAGGTGATAATCTTGTGGAGTTGTCATTCTATTACATGAGGTGGTTGTGTTGTTCAGAATAGATGCTGTAAGATTATACTGGCCTTGTCATTCCCTCTATAGGTTGTTTTTTGTGCCATACCCACCTTTCAGCTTTTAGAAAGGGTGAACATTGTTGTTCAAGAGTGATACTGTTATTGGAGTGCATTTGTTGTTCATACTACTGCCAAACAGTTAACCATCTCTTGGAGATTTTACCTGACTGGTCATCCAAATGCAAAGCTTGAGTTACCCATAAAGAGTCCAAGACACTGAGATACATGGTCCCACTTAAGGGTAACTTACTTTTATATATATATATATATATATATATTGAATTTCTAGTTTCTTTTTATTGATAAGTTGCACAAATGATGATTTTGTGAGACTATTGATTGGAATTGTGAAGTGGAAACATTAGGTCATGTTTGTAAGGCATGGATTCATGCCAAAAAATGGAAAAGGAAAAGGGTTTTCCATTGATTTGATGATTTGTTTTGTTTGGACAGCAGAGAAAAAGGTGGATTCCCTCCAACAATCATTACACTGTTTCATATTTTGAATTCTTGGCACAAGAAACTAGGTGAATACTGTGAGGGGAATATGAGATTTTCACTTGATATCCAAACAAGAACTCAAAATCGGAACCATGTTTCAATAGTTCTCATAGAAATCATCATTAGATAATTATTATTTTTCCTTTCCTTTTCTTTTGTTTTCATGTATCCAAACATGGCTTTAAAAACAATATTTGGAATTGGTCTTTCATTGCTAGAATTGACTCTCTCAAATAAAATTTGTTCACTCATATATGGTAGAGTTGCTCTATGATGGACCTTGATTGTGTTTTTGAATAAGGAATGAGGGAGAGTTTCTGCAATACATTATTGTCTATGAATGCACATATGTGGAACCAAGTCACCGGGTTGCTTTCATTCCAGGAGTGAGGATAATAAAAAATGATTTATTTAACATCAGTAATCAATGCATAAATGCATCTGGTGTATAGGTTGAAGCTAATTTTGTCTCTGGCATGTTGAATGCTAAAACTATCAAGAAAGTATTTTGTATGATTGATTTGTCGAATGAGCAGAAGTAAACTTAAATCTCTTGAACTTGAAATGGCTTGTTAGATATGGTAGTGTCAGCATCTCAATATTGCATGTCTCCGTTGCACATGCCCAAACCATCTAAGTCTACTTTCCCTCAACTTATTATCTATTAGTGCTACCCCTAAGTTCCCTCTAATGCAGTCTTTTTTTAGTCTATCCTTTCAGTTTGAGTGGTACACGACAATCACATAAACTCCACAGCACATGTCCATTTCTTCCAAACAACTTGAATTTATGGGCAACGTCCTTCTCAATATCTCCACTCATGAATTATTGACCCAAGGTAACGAAAGTGGCCATTTTGGGAAACTCCTTGGTTACCAATCTTAACTAATTCCTTGTTTTCACTCCTATTGTTACTAGAATTGCACTCTATATACTCTGGTTTAGTCTCTCTTGCTTTTTGAAAATTAGGTTTGTATGTTAATATGGGGACGGAGTAGGAATTTTTTCAAAAGTGCTTAAGTGTACTTATGCATGATCACTTTTACACCCTAGAAGTTTTTTGGTTCAGGAGTCTTATGTCACTGTCTGTCTGATTATTGATTAATAACACCAGAAGCCTAATACTGAACTCTCTCATTAATCTCATACTTTTCAACATAATTGGACTTTAATTTGGATAAAATGAGAAAAATATCAAAGATACCTGTGCAACACCAAGCTTCAAAATTTCAGATGATTATCATTTAGGAATTACTGGCAGGGATGGGTGGGCTGGTGTGAGATGGTGGTGGGAGGATGGTGATCTGGTTTTCTGGGCGGGTTGAGATTTCTTTCGTGGTCTTGTTGCAGATGTTAAAATTTGTTATTCAGTTTAACCTTTTCCTATAACCATCAAATGCAATTTTGTCAGTCCTTGCTAACGTTATTCCCAGAGATGCTAACACAGTGGATGCCCTTGCTAAGCAGGTGTGAGTAGGCTGAATCTGTGGGTTTGAATACTCCCGCTAAATTTGCGACATTTTATAGTGTCTGAGATGTTCGTTGACCCCTGCTTGCATGTTGTTTTGTCGCTTGGTGCTGCCTTCTTTGGCAGGCCTTCTATTGTATTATGTTTTCTATTTCTTAATAAATCTCAGTTTGCATATAAATAAATAAATCAATTTTGAAAGAGTGAGCTTAATGCATTTACAATGTTCTTAATTTGCATAATATAGACAGTCTTCTTGGAGGTTCTCTAATTCTATGCATGCACAAAACTGTCCCCTTGCATGCTGCCTTGTGCCAACACTCATGTGTGAGATTAAGCCATCCATCACATGGGTCCCGGAGTTGATACCCTCGCCCAAAAATTAGGATGGTCCACTCATCTGATGGACCACAATGTATGATACAAATAGACGGATGAAGAGCCTGGTTAGGTTGTTTCAGCCGTCTATGTACGCTAGCCCACCTGATTAGTTTTCTTGCCCAACTTTGGGGCTAAGGAATCTATTCGGTTGAGCTTACCTGATGAACTGCTTGGATTTCTGCACATATGCCAGACTGGCATGTGTGGCAAAATGCACATGGATGGACTATACCACATGTGGAGTTAGCATACGCTGCCCTCTTGAGTGGGATGCTTATTCTTTCCCGATTCCTGTCTTTCTAGGGTTCCTCACTATTGCTCTGTTTTTTTTTTTTTTTGCCAACTTGACTGGGGCTCATTTAGGGTTTTTGTCCAAGTTTATGTAACAAGGTACTCCATATTCCAGAAGATTGCAATGATGTACATGGGTCTTGGACATATTGACACAACAAAGAGTAGTTTAATATCTTAATTTATCCTTTTTATTTCTTCCATAGTTACACTTTTATGCTCCATAATCATTGAGGTGATCCACTGTAAAAGACTGTAGATTTTAGGCCCCTGGCTCTATTATCTACAAGCTGCGTTTGTACTGCAGTATGGTGTTAGCACTGGGGGTCATATTAACTGTTATCTGTCCCTTTTGCAATTTCTGACATTTGCAAGAGTTTGTAGGGTTTCTTACATCCATGACCTAATATGAATTCTTTGACGCTTATTAGGGTCCAAATTTCTGTGTGTGGCCAAACAGGTCCACCTATGATCAACAAAGACTGTTGGATAGGAGGAATTCACTGTAGATTGCACGTGACCACAAATAATCATGATGGGCTAATCACAGCCATACAATTAAGTGCATGCAAAATGGAGAGTAAAAATGGTATTATCGCACATTTTGCAGGCCCTTGTTTGGATGAATGTGATCATCCGATCATGGTAATGTTGGAACAATGTGAATCCACACTTCAACCCTCTTATCCAATGGTCCACCTCAATCATGTATGGGCTCACTTGAGCCCCCTTATAATTCGCACTATAATAAGTTATGAAGAATATGTACTGTATTGTAGCTTTAGTTTCTTAATCTATGTTTTCTATTTCTGCTCCTTTTTATTTTGTTGAATTTGTTCTTCAGCTTCCTTTTGTTTCATCAACTATTTGGTGTCAGTTTTATGATATTGTTCACTAACTAGATTCAACATAGGATTTGGAAAAAATCAATATTTGGAATAGGAATCCTTAAATCCAGGAAAATATTCTCCTGTTCAACCTCTTTAGTAATTATGTATCTCAAAGATTTCAATGTTCTAATCCTTGAAAAAAGGCGCTGTCTATAAAGATCGATGATCCAACCTCAAATTTGCTTATGTGGTGTTTTTTTTTTACTGTTGTAGTCATGGCAGGATCAGCACCAGAAGGGTCACAATTCGATGGTCGTCAGTATGATACTAGAATGAACGAGTTGTAAGCCCTTTTTTTTGTCATTGCACTGAATTATATTTTTCCTTTTTCATATGCCAATTGAGTTTTAAATTTAAAGACGTAAAATATAATGATTTTCTTGTGACAATGGTGCTAATGGTTGTTTTGGCTTGTTTTATGGATGGGTGTAGGTTGGCGGCTGATGGACAAGATTTTTTTACATCATATGATGAGGTTTATGAAAGTTTCGATTCTATGGGTTTGCAGGAGAATCTTCTGAGAGGCATCTATGCATATGGTGGATACATGCTTATCTGTTTTTTTTTTGTTTTTTTGTTTTTTTTTTTGTTGTTGTTGTTGTTGCGAAGAAATACTGAAACTCAAATGGTTAATGTCTATTTGAAGGGTTTGAGAAGCCCTCCGCAATCCAGCAAAGGGGAATTGTGCCCTTCTGTAAGGGTCTTGATGTGATTCAGCAAGCACAGTCTGGTACTGGCAAAACAGCGACTTTCTGCTCTGGAATTTTGCAACAGCTTGATTATGGTCTAGTTGAGTGTCAGGCCTTGGTTCTTGCTCCTACTCGAGAACTTGCCCAACAAATTGAAAAGGTCATGCGCGCACTTGGAGATTACTTGGGAGTGAAGGTGCATGCCTGTGTTGGTGGTACCAGTGTGCGCGAGGATCAGCGCATTCTTTCGAGTGGGGTTCATGTTGTTGTTGGCACTCCTGGTCGTGTTTTCGACATGTTGCGAAGACAGTCCCTTCGCCCTGACTGCATCAAGATGTTTGTACTGGATGAAGCGGATGAAATGCTTTCACGAGGTTTCAAGGATCAGGTTCTCTTTGACCTTTTGCTGTATGTTGTTTATCTTTCATGAATTAACTGACTGTTGGATTAATTTCTTTTTTCATGAATTAACTTACCATAGGGTTTTTTTTTTTCCCGTCTTTGATGAATTAACTCACCTTGAGATTAAAACCCTTAGCTCACAACTTATTCCAAAAAATTATGAACACAACCTTACAGCCCTTTGGTAAATCAGTCATAACTCGTAAGTTAATTCGTCACAGATTGGCATGTTCTCAGGCCCTTTTGAAATCTAACTTAATGGACATTGAAAAGAGACCAATTTCTTGTTCGTCAGATGTTGTTTCACACTCAAAATGTGGGTATGAAATTGTCTAAAAAAGAAAGGAATCTATAATTTGTTGTTAACTAATCCTAGACAACTCCAAATACAATAGGCTCACCGAAAGGCCCAAAAAAAAATCCATTAATGTGATCAAGGCTCACTATGGGTTGCATACTTGGTGTTAGTTCCACCTTGTCTTGCTTCCTGGGGATTCTTATTCCCACCCAAAGAATAATTCTCAACCTCATTCCTCTTGCATTGCATGCAATCTTGGTGAGATGTAGGCATTCTAGCCCTCCTAAGCAGAAAGTTTTTATGTAGGTAAGGAATCTCAGAATGAGATCAATCAACACTTCTGATGCAGGACAATTTGATTGTCCAGTGGGAGCCCACAAGTATCCCATTATTGGCCGATCAAAGATCCGGACATCTGATTGCAAACCTCAATCCAATTGAAACATTCATCTGATCTTTCATCATATCTATCTAGAGTCTAGACCATCAATGTGTGCACAGATCCTCTACCTGGATGGTTGAACAGTCCTTAGGATTTATTTTTTAATTAGTTCTTAAGAGTTTGAGTTGCTCGTGATTTGTTGATTGTGTTTCCCTATAGTATTTTTGCAAGTATTTTGTGGTGTCGTGTTTCAGGTGTCAAATGGTGTTTCGATTGACATGAAATCAGTCCCTTTGATGACCTATTCAGTTTCCTTTAAAAGGGGCCCAAGATTATGCAATTCTGATATAATTATAGTGAATTATGGATGATACAGGGAAAACATGCATGGTTATGACAGACTGAGGGATATTTTTAGTCAATTTTAATATTTTATGAGATGGATGATTAAGATTATGAGTAATGGGCGATTATATTGGGGTTACTTTTGCTTCAAGGAAAAATATAAACATATAGAGACTCAAGTGACTCAGAAGAAAAGATGAAACTAAAACTGCAAGTTATGGATGACGACACCTGCAACCTCACTCATCCCCCCAACAACAACAACAACAACAAATAAATAAATAAATTGCAACGTTTTTCATTACTGTGAAAGCATTTGCACTTTACTGTGAGTGAACTCATGTTGAATGAAAAAATGATCCACTGTTTCCTCGCCGTGCAGCGTGCAAGCACAAAGAACAACAATTAGGTAAGTTCATTTGCCGTTTCCAAATACCCTTGAGTTTATAATTGATTTGTAATGGTTATTTTGAGATTTTCAAGCACATGTTGCTTCTATTCCCCTCAAGCACGTATTGCTTTATGTCCTTAGTGGCTGATTAAGACTAGAAGGCTACGGGGTATATTTTCCAGTCCCCTTCAATCAATTTGGATATTTTGGTATCGGTTGTACTAGTAGACTGTCTGTGCATACCAACAACTGCTTATTTGGTGTATTTATCTATTGTGTGGCACTTTTGGAATAATCCAGACACTAGAGCTTAATCTGGCATCTATCTTCAGTTTAATATATCATGTAGCCAATTCACCCAGCTGCTCTGGTGTTTGTGGTTTATATATATATGGAAATGGTTCTATGCGGTCGAGCTCATGGGAACTTCCCATGAGGTCGAGCTGTGTGGGCCCCACTGTGATGCATGTCAAACATCAACACCGTGCATTTGATGGGTCCCTTTTAAATTATGGGATATCCCAAAAATCAGCCGTATAAGGAACTCAGGTGGGCCATACCATCTAAAATCATGTCAAGGCATGCCTAAAACATATAAAAGTACTTGGTGGGGCCCGCCTAAAATTTGGATGCATCTGAAACTTGGTGTGACCCCTCATCCAAGTGGGACACACATAATGGATGGACTGGATTTGTGAACCACATCTCGGTGGGCCCAACAAATGATTTTGAATGTTTTAATGGGAGGATAATCCTTCTCAACTCTTGTATGTGGTGTGGCCCACACAAGTCATGGATTGACTTGATTTTTAAGCCCAAGGCCCACCATGGAATGGTGCATCTGACTGATGGGGTGGATGTTTGACACGCATCACGGTGGGGCCCACACAGCTCGACCTCATGGGAAGTCCCATTAGCTCGACTGCATAGAACCATTTCCCATATATATATGTATATATTCATGCTCACCTATGCAGGTGCGCACCTTTGCACACGTGTCATGGGCGTCTAATTCGAACGGTCCATGTGATGCGGAATCCCATGAAACCCCAAAAGACAAATTTTCACCTTGATCTAAAATTCTGGTGGTCCATAGTAAAGAGAAATGCAAATCAAGGGAGGAAACTGTTTTCATTTTTCATGGCCCACTAGAGTTTCAGATCAAAGTAAAAATTGGGCCCGAGGTGTTTCATGAGGTGCTGCTTCATGTGGACTGTTTAGATTTTGGAGTCAAATCACGTATGATGGTGTAGACACCCCACCTAGGTTAACATCTTGAGAAAGCTAAGACAATCCGAAAATCATGATCATATCCTAAACCAAACCCTAATCCAAGCTTAAACCCTGTGAACACTAGAAATCGACGCCCACGTAGATTTATGTTTTATGGTGGGGTGATTTGGCTGATTTGGATTGGTGATGCAATGTAGACTTAACTCAAAATCCCACAGTCGGCTAGAACCCGCAGAATATGTAAAGCTAGAGAATCCGAAGACTCTCTTACTTTGACTTCGGATCTGTGATTTTAGAGATTCTGAGTAAGGGACCTTGGTTACAAAGATGGAAGGTGTTAGGCACCCTCTGCCTATACGAGTGTACGGTCACTACTTTGTGTGGTAAGATGATCTTAGGGGATGAGACGATATGATCGAAGTGGGACTAGACAAACCCAGATTTCTGATGTAGCAAAATCTGGGATTCCGGCAAGCTACAATGCAGAGGTCCAGGGAATATTTAGAAAACGAATGTGATGATGGTTATGCAAAAAGGTAAAGAAATGTGAACTAGATCGCTAGGAATTTCTAATGTGACAGGATCCAATATATGGTAAGTTACAGAGCATACGTTCACTAAAGATCTAGAGAAGCAGGGGGTTGAGAAGGGAATAAATGTCATGATGAATGCTTGTATATAATAAAAAGATCCTTGACTTGATCTTGAGTAGGCTAAGACATGAGTTCCACCATGATTAATCCGGGCTAGACTTGTGGGTTGAGAAGGTTAGGAGGAGGCTAAGGGGTGGCTGAAAAATCTGAACTTGGAGGCTTGAGAGCTCATTCTCACCCTCACTCTCTTCCTTTCTCTCCATCTCTTCCTTGAAATGAGAAGCGTTTCTTCTCTCTTGGAATTGTTGTGTATGAAATGTGAAGAGGAGAGGGCTATTTATAGCTTTTTGTGATGACATTGTGGTAATTGTTGGGCTTATGAAGGGTAAAAGCTGATATGACAGCTTGGGATTGGTTGATGAGAGAGGAATGCCATGTGGCATGCTCTCATTGGCTCTTGGGTTTGGTAGGATGGTAAATAGAGTGAACTACAGGTGTAATTTTATATGAAAGTTGACTTTTGGCTTGGTAGGATGGTAAATAGGGTGAACTACAGGGGTAATTCCATATGAAAGTTGATTTCTGGCTTCGTAGGATGGTAAATAGAGTGAACTACAGGGGTAATTTCATATGAAAGTTGACTTTTGGCTTGGTAGGATGATAAATAGAGTAAACTACAGGGGTAATTTCATATGAAAGTTGACTTTTGGCTTGAGTGATGATTTAAGGTTTGGATTGGGATTTAAGCTAGGGTTAGGCTGGTTTTTGGTTTACGGTTCAGATTAGGGTTTAAGCTGGGATTACGTTTTGGTTTAGGATATGATCATGGTTCCCGGATTGTCTTAGCTTTCTCAAGATACTAGCCTGGGTAAGGTGTATACAAACCTTAATCCAAACCGTAAACTAAAAACCAGCCTAACCCAAACCCTAGCCTTAACCTTAAACCCAGCCTAATCTTAGCTTAAACCCTAATTCAAACCCTAAACTATCACCAAGCTAAAAGTAAACTTTCATATGAAATTACCCCTGTAGTTCACTCTATTTACCATCCTACTAAGCCAAAAGTCAACTTTCATATGGAATTATCCCTGTAGTTCACTCTATTTACCATCCTACCAAGCCAAAAGTTAACTTTCATATGGAATTACCCATATAGTTTACCCTATTTACCATCCTACCAAGCTAAAAGTCAACTTTCATTTGAAATTACCCCTGTAGTTCACTCTATTTACCATCCTACCAAACCCAAGAGCCTATAGAAGCATGCCATGTGGCATTACCCTCTCCTCAACCAATCCCAAGCTGCCATGTCAGCTTTTACCCCTCACAAGTCAAACAATTACCACAATGCTATCAGAAAAGGCTATAAATAGTCCTCTCCTCACATTTTATACACAACAATTCCAAGAGAAAAAATTCTTCTCATTTCAAGGGAGAGGGAGAGAGAGAGAAGAAGAGAGTGAGGGTGAGAGGGAGCTCACAAGCCTCCAAGATCAGATTTTTCAACTACCCCCTAGCCTTCTCCCAACCATCTCAACCTCTCAGTCTAGCCCGGATTGATCACGGTGCAATTTATGTCTTTAGCCTACTCAAGAACAAGCCAAAGATCTTTTCACTTTACATAAAGCATTCATCATGACTCTATTCCATTCTCAACTCCCCTGCTTCTCTAGATTTCTAGTGAACGTATGCTCTGTGACTTGCCGTACACTGGATCCTGTCACATCAGAAATTCCTAGTGATTTAGTATACTTTTCTTTACCTTTTTACATAAGCATCATCACATCCGCTCTCTATACGCATTGTTGGACGTATGCTTTGTGGCTTGCCAAAATCTCGGATCTTGTCGCATCAGAAATCCACATGTGCCTAGTCCTATTTCGACCACATCATCCAACCCTTGAGATTGCTTTACCACACTAAGTAGAGACCGTACATTTGTACGGGTAGATAGGGTGCGTAACACCTTCTCTCTTTGTAACCAATGTCTCTTACCCGAAATCCAGGACCGCAGACCAGGAGTCAATCTAAGGTAGGAGAATCTTTGGATTTCTCCAACCTTGAGTATTCCGCGGGTTCTATCCTACTGCGGGATTCTAAGATTAAGTGGCTAGTGGCGACTCCAAACTGACATCATACACCCTCAAAGGACACCAAACCACTTCAAAGTATCGCCAAATCAATGTGGGTGCCGATTTCCAGCGTTCACAGATGGGTTCTCAAAAAAGTTTGCACGAGTTCCATGCGAACTGGTGCGCGGGTGAGCATTCTTCTATATATATATATATATATTAGAGAGGAGAGAGAGGAGGAGAGAGAGATGAGAGAGAGAGAGAGAGAGGGGGGGGGGGAATGGTTCTATGCGGTTGACCTCATGGGAACTTCCCATGAGATCGAGCTGTTTGGGCCCCACCATGATGTGTGTCAAACATCAACACCGTGCATTTGATGGGTCCCCTTTAAATTATGGGATATCCCAAAAATTAGCCGTATACGGAACTCAGGTGGGCCATACCATCTAAAGTCATGTGAAGACATGCATAAAACATATAAAAGCACTTGGTGGAGCCCACCTGAAACTTGGATGCGTCTGAAACTTGGTCTGACCCCCTCATCCAAGTGGGACACACTTAATGGATGGGCTGGATTTGTGAACTGCATCTTGGTGGGCCCAACAAATGATTATGAATGTTTTAATGGGAGGGTAACCTCTCTCAACTTCATGGATTGACTTGATTTTTAAGCCCGAGGCCCACCATGCAATGGTGCATCTGACTGATGGGGTAGATGTTCGACATGCATCACGGTGGGCCCACTCAGCTCGACCTCATGGGAAGTTCCCATGAGGTCGACCGCATAGAACCATTTCCCACACACCACACACACACACACACACACACACACACACACACGTCTTATTTTTTATTTTTACGAGGTTAGGAACTTTAGCCACGAGTTAAACTGCTTATTTCTCCAACCACTGTGTGGGCTGTTGTGTGCTGCTGCCATCAGTCTATTTACCAAAAATGAAAAGAAAACATCAGAAGGGCAGAAATTGCTCAACAGAGACTTTTCATAGAATATCTGCATACTCGACTCTTGTGATGAATATGATTGTCTGATGAAAAGAAATATTTATATCTCTGAGACCCCAAATTGATCAAGGATGTTATGTGATCTCCAAGGAATCCTTTTACACATCGAATCCCCCCAAAAATGTCAGTTCCCCTTTCTC